>SMDT01002907.1:0-339348 GCA_005392925.1 Aquilaria sinensis | reverse complement strand
GGATTCTTGCCTTACTTACCAACAAGAACATCAGCCCACGGTTGTTTTTCATTAAGCTTCAATTGACAAGCCAATTTATCAATAATAGATTCGTTGAGATGCCTAGCAGCAAAAAGACCCAACCCACCGGTTTCCTTGGGTTTAGTGACAGTATCCCAACGAATGAGATGAAGTTTCCTTTTCTCAGGATATGAACCCCAAATTAAGTCCCGGCAAACTTTGTCAATGTGATTAGTGATCGAAGCAGGAAGTATACCCAATTGCATATAATGGGATTGGAGACTGTCCTCCCTGGTGTAAATACACCAAGTAACACTGTTAGTGTTACTAACGGCTCCAAGCCTTTAACATGTATTCAAATCAGCAAGGTAAGCGCGAATATTAAGGTGTAAACACAGCAGTTACTCTTTTAGAATCCGTTTTCCATACAAAAACCTTCCAAAAAGCCACAAGCCTAAGTCAAGGTGAAATCGAGGGTTTCTAGGAACTACCCACATTCGTCGCTTGTTTATCAATTTAAAAACCCAAAATGGAGGATTCTTGCTGGAAACACACAAAATCAACCCTGTTTGAAGGCACGAACAATTGGGGGAGGCATCGATCAGGGCGAATAGGAACGCGAAGTAGGCAGACACATTTAATCAGCGTTGCTGGAAGAGGAATGAGAATGAGACAGTTCACCGGAGAAGAAGAAGGTGCGTTCGAGTTTTGGAAACATGGGGTTGTTGGTTTCAGCGAGGATTTGTGTTATTCTGTGGGTTGTATGGTTCAGATTCATTGGGTGATGGTTTATTTTTTAAGGGTCTGTGTGTTAGGAATTTTATTGTGTGAATCTGGAGTCTGGTTGTATGTAACCGATGGTGTAGTGATGATGACTGGGTATGAAAGAAGAATGTATGTTTATGTATGGGAATTGTATTAATGTGGTGTTGATGTGTTTTTGTTGTCAGTGTGGTATTGTTAACAAACAAGTTGGGTGGATGTGGAGTTTGGTTGTATGTCCTTGACATAGTTATGTATGTTTGTAAAATGTGTATGTGAATGAATGGTTGTGTATGCCGATTGTATAATTTTAGTTTTATTGTAAGTGTTTTAGTTGTGGACTGGTAGTGGCAGTAACTGAGTTGTGTGAAAGTGGGTAGCGAGTGTGTGTGATTGAGGTAGAAATGTATGGTTGTGTTAATGTATGGTAGTGGTAATAGTTTGTATGGTTTGGATAAGAGGTTGTATTGTTCTAATGTAGTTTGATCCCGGAAGTCGTTTGTGTTCTACTGTAAATGTTTTGTATGTTTTGGATTGTAAGGGTGAGTTTGTATTTGTCAATCGGGAGTTATTCTGTCAACATTTTGTGTGGTTCGATACTTGGTATGTTTGTTGGGTAGTTGTGCTATTCTGTTAACATTTTATATGGTTTGGATGTATTTGGTATATTGGAGTAAGAAGTGTTAGTTACTCGGTTGGGTGAAAGTGGCATTCTGTTGTGTGTTTTTGAGATATTGATGTATTGTTTTGGTGACAAAATGATGTTTGTTGTGGCCAGTTGTGTATGTTTATGGTTGATGTTTGTATTATAATGATGTTGTGTGGTTTATTATGGGGGTATTTTAGTTGACAAAGATATTATTATAATGATTGTATATTAGTTGTGGGCGACTTGTGTGATTCAATTAACGGTTTGTATGTTTCTACTGAACGATTGAATGTGACGTTCTAATGTGTGTCCGTGAGACAGTAATGTATTGTTCTGAGTAAACGTTGTATAATTGTGTAAAGTGTTAGCAAGTTGAACACTGGAAACATCAAAAAAATACATTCATTCATCATAACCATACATGTACCAGACAAATACAATATCGGTTCCATAATAATACAAACAAATAACAAATTGATACGTAACATCATAAACAAAAAACACATAAAAAAAATTGACAACTACCTCTATTGGCAAAAACATCAGCCTTGTCACCATCACCCAGATTTCCACCATTACTATCACCATTCCCTTCCTCTATGCCATCATACCATTTTGATTATAACAATTGATATGAGTTCCAAAATAATACAATCATACAACAGTTTGATACATAACACAACAGTTCCAAAAAACCTTCCAACTCATTAGTCAGCACAACAGTCCCGGCACCAACACCAAAACCTTCACCACTACAATCGTCATCCCTTTCCTCTCTGTCAACGTATTGTTCTAATTCCTCGATGCTGCCTTCATCACATGGTGTTTCATTCAAATCAACCAACATGCTCTTCCAATTTTGTTGTCTCCCCAATTAAACCCGTAAGCAAGCACTTCTTCTGGAATATGCAAAATCTGAAAGAAGATGTAGACTGACAGTGGAGATAAAAAAAAACACACAAAAATTGAAGTCAATTAAGAAATAACTACAATTACGTTACTCTGATTGCTATTTACCATTATTATAGCAAACTGACACATTCTAGTCAATTACGCAAGATCCCATAGTTGTCAACCCAAACTTGCCTTATTTAAATTAAAAACAAACGGAGTCTAACGCCAATTAATTAGGTGCAATTGCACCAAGGAGCATGTCAGACTTCCGCGCATATAATAGGCAGGAATAGTAGTAAGCACAGTGTAATGACCCAACCAAATTTACCCACCACCCACACAAGTATTCCAATTTGTCACCTATTTTTTACTATCTCACCCACTACCCACACAAATCTTCCAATTTGTCACATACTTTTGACTATCTCACTCACCACCCACACAAGTCTTCCAATTTGTCACCTACTTTTGACTATCTCACACACCACCCACACAAGTCTTCCAATTTGTCACCTACTTTTGACTATCTCACCCACCACCCACACAAGTCTTTTAATTTGTCACCTGCTTTAACTATCTCACCCACTACCCACATAAGTCTTTTAATTTGTCACCTACTTTTGACTATCTCACCCATTAGCCACACAAATCTTCCAATTTGTCACATACTTTTGACTATCTCACCCACCACACACATAAGTCTTTCAATTTGTATCCTAATTTGTCTCCCATTCACCCTTATGTGAATCACATGGTCTCACTCTATATATACACCTATGGTTGGCCATACCAGTTCCATTTTAGTCTCTATTTCACTTCATTTCACTTACTCTAAAACACTCATTCTCTCCTCCTAAAACTCAAGCACTTCTTTGGTGAGTAATTGTTAGTTATTTTTCAATACATAGGCTAGCTTTTTTTTTGAAATTGAAAAGAGAGATTTAAGTTAAGATTATGGTTGATTGATAATTTATTTCGATGAATGGAAAGGTCAATTAATTATTAGAATTGTTTCGGAAGGATTAGAAATAAATTTGGGAAGATTTTGGCTAGCCATGGTGGAAATTGGAAAGTAGCAAAATTTCAAATAGAAGAAGACGAAGAATCGTACTATTGGGTCAAAATTGGGCTAATGACAGTTTAGGTCCTTTATTTTTAGAGGTGGGTTCATCGACACCCAATTGTCTAAAATGTTACAACTTAGTCAGTGGAAGTAGAATGCTGAAGGATATAATCGGATTAATCACAGTATCAGTCCCTAAGGCAAGCACTGCTTCAGTGAATTCTTAAATTCCAGAAGTGTTCATTTAGGTCACTGTCAGCAAGTGATTTTTTTGTTATTTCTTAAATTGATTATGTTTTGACATAAACTTTTACATAATTATTTTAGGCGGCTAAAGAATTATTTCAGGAGTTTGAAAGTTTCATTTTGAGGTAAGTGGCAACTACTATTTCTAAAAATTAAATTGTTCTGATATTATGTATATATATATATATATATTTTATTTCTTCAAAGTGCTAAGTTTTCCAATTTAGTAATTTTTCAATATTTCGATTTAAAGCTATTTTGCATTTGAATAAATTTTAATCAGAATGAGAGTTTTCAATTACAAGTTTTATTCTGAAATTGTTTTCCAAGTGTTTTATTAATTTACTTGTTTATCTGCTTATTCAAATTTTATCTTATTTATGCAATATATTATGTTTGATTAAATAAGTTGGGATCAGGTATGTTTTGATTGTGATGTTTTGTACTGAAATTTTATAACAATTGTAATGCTTTGAATTTTTGTTCTGACTCCGTTTTGATGGGTGTCGGTTCTGTACCCGTACTACTGGGAAAGTGCAGTCATGGACCCTCCACGTAGGGTTCTGTTCCGTTCTGTTTCGCAGTGCACTGTTTTTAGGACATGTCCTTCAGGGCGCTCGATCATTGGCGATTTTTAGACGATTTTAGACACACTATAGCGGTTTAAGTGTAGTCACAGTTATCACCCCACCCACTCTGTTCTGAATTTCTGTTCTGCTATTTTGCTCTAAACTACTCTGTTTTGGTTAATGATTTTATTTACAAATATTATTTGCTCAGCTCTCAAAATTGCTATTACATTGATTATGTTCTGACTATTCAAATATCTTCTGCTAAAGTTTATGTTATTGTTTTTACAAGAATTTTTTGCTGCTTGATCCCTATGTATTTTGTATATTGTATTTCTGTTTTCAAAATCTGCTACTTGCTGGGCATTCATGCTCACCCTGTTTTCACCCCCTCACACAGATCAGGAATAGTTCAAGTTAGCTAGCGGGAGCGACTACAAGACCAGCAGCAGTTCAAGACAATTAAAAGTATTTCGTTAGTACTACTATTAGAAACTTATTTATGTTTAGAAAACTCTTTGGATTTTGTTTCATTCTTTATAGCTTTAATATCTTATGGATTATGTTCCAGTTTCAAGAATTGTAGTTGCTCTGCCACTTATTCTCATAAGAGAATTTTATAAGTTTGGAATTATTTGGAATATGTAGCCTTGCATGCTTAGGGAAATTATTTTCTTGAGTATGCGGCGTGTCACCGTCCCGAGACTCCTAGGGTGGGTTTTGGGGCGTCGTGTTGGGAGGTAAAGTGCACACAGGTATAATACGTAAAGAAATAACCCTAAACCTGCAGGGGCAAATAGATAAACTCCATTTAATATTTTTTTTAAAAATCAGCCACTTAATTTTTCTGTCCAATTTATCAAGGATAGTTGGCACTTACCTTTAGGCCATTTCCCATGGATCACAGGAAATCCCAGGCACTTACCACTATCCTTAGTATTCTGAAAATTCAGCAGATTACAGAGTCTAACACGAAGGCTATCAGGACAGTTATAGGAGGAAAAGCAATCCAGACTTATCAACATTAATAACTTGACCAGATAAATCAAATTAAAGAGATCATTCAACTACAAATTAGCAATAGTAGAGGCTGATTTAGCAGACGCCTTAGCAAGAAGGATAATGTCATCAGCAAAGATAAAAACGCTTTAGAGCATGGCCACCTCTGTTATTACCAATTTTAGAACAGTTCGCCAATTCCCATTTTCACACTCCAACGCAATTTTATTAGGCAAGGAACTCTAAGAAAAGAGTTGGGAAAATGTAAGGGGGGAGAGAGTTCCCTCTGTCTTATATCCGCCTTGAAGGAAAATTTTTTGGAGTAGACATCACCATTGACCAACACAGAAATGTTATTGGGCCAAGGTACCACAACCCATTAACGAGAGAGGGATAGCATCGGCTTAGGAAATGACAAAGAACTCAAAGGGCCCATATAATAAAATGCCACTCAAGATGATCTTAAGCTGTTATCCAAAATAGTAATTTTATGAACATAGCAGCAGACTTACCTTTTTTCTTATGAGAATAATGAACCAATTTAATACACAATCAAAGCTTTATCAGCAGATTTTCTTCCAGGAATAAAAGCAGCCTGCCAAGGCCCAATCAGTCGAGAGATATCATTTCTCAATCTCTAAACCAGGAATTTCGAAATGATTTTGTACTTCGTATTACAAAGGCTAATGAGTCTGTAACTACCTAACTTGTTTCAAAGATTTTGGGTTTTCCAAGAACAAGGGAAACCAAAACAACTGTTCCAATCTTCATGGCACAGATCTCTTTAGAAAGATATCTCTAAAGTATCATAGGAAAGAGAATCTCAACAGTTTTCTAGAATTTTTGAAAAAAAACATGGGATCATAGCCATCAGGGCTAGGGGCCTTAAGGGGCTTCATGTCCCAAAGGGCATGTCTAACTTCCTCAAGACCTGGCATGCTGGCAAGCATATGTAAATTTCTAGGGGGGTTTTCCAACTTGACCTTGACAGACCAATGGGGGTGCCAGTTAACAACCTCATGAGAAGAGGTGAAAATATCAGAGAAATGACACACTATATGACTCACAATTTGATCAGGTGTGTCAAACCAGTTTCCAAAACTGTCAAGCAACTGGACAATTTTTTACCTCCTTCTTCTGACAAGGGTAGTAGTTTAGTCAAACCAAGTATTCCTATCCCCTTTAGTAAGCCACAGAACTCTAGACTTAACTTTCCAAATGTCTTATTCCTGTCTAAGGAGAGAATTGTAAGAATCAGTAAGCTCACCCTCTAATTTGGACAAGAAAATATTAAGACCAGCTTTAAGAGCCCTTTGGACACCCAAAAATCTGGCAAGAACACTCTTCTTATTTTTGAAAATACTACCAAATACATTGTAATTCCAGTCCTTAAGCACGGCAGACAGCAAATCAAGATTAGTGCTAGTGTTATCCCCAATAACCTAGTTATTAACCACAACATTATTTAAGCCAGGGCGATGAGTCCAACAAGGCTCAAATCTAAAGGGTCTAGATCCGACATTAAAACACGAAAAATGCATGTCAACGAAAAGAGGACAGTGATCAGAGTTCACACAAGATAAATGTAAAACTGTAGCTTCAGGAAATAGAAGTCTCCAACTAGAAGTAGCAAAACAACGATCAAGGCATTCTCTAATAACATTCTTACCCTTTTGGGAATTAGTCCCACTAAATTTACTGCCAGTTAGTTTAGAATTGATGCAAACTCGTTAATGTGTTTTACCAATTGAGTGGGGTCCATCAAATGACTCACTCTAAATTGCAACCCCAAATACCCCTGAAGTTACTCTTATTTGCATGTGAGAAACCAGTCAATTTCTTTTCTTTATACCATAGCCATTATCCAGCACTATTGAATTTGTCTATTGCCCAACTTGCCTTCACTTTGCTGCCAGATCTCCTCTCTCCGTATACATAACCAAGCACTTCGTCATTCGGCATCGATCTTGACCCGCCAATGCAGATGCCAGTGAAGATTCCCCATCAATGAAAGCTCGCAACCCTTTTCCCCATGGACCCTACCCGAGATCCCAATCGAGACCCTAATCGCACTCCTCTGCTGAATATCATACGTACGAGAACAATAGACATTGAAGTCGGGTCGATTCAGTTGATTGCTCACTTATCCAAAAGGATTATCATTAATCTTGGCGCAATTTGGGCAATCTAAGGAGTGGCCAAAAGAGGAAAAAATTGCAGGACTCGTCTTTGAATCGATTCAGGAGATATAGAGGCATGGCCGTGATGGACCTTACCTCCAGGTGGTGGACAGTCTTGATGGTTGAACAGATCTCAAGCAAAAGCTTGTAGCAGGTGGAGATCCCAACCTAAACCATTTTGACAACAAACTGCAAACAACATCATAAGTATCGAAATCTGAATAGGATATAACTCGTAGGCTGAGCTGGACAATGTTAGTCGTTGAGGCCGTTGAGGACGTCGTTACGTGGAAAGTGTATATATGTAATAGACCTTGAAGGGAAAGGGTCTGAAATGTATCAGAATTCTATCTCTATCTCTGTATTCTTTCTCTATCTCTTTCCCTCTTTCGTTCCCCGATAGTTCGTCTGAGAAGAATGTAACATTTGGTATCAGAGCAGCGAAGATCCAACCATGGTGGTAGAGACACACGATCAAGGAGAACTCAAAGAGATGATTCGTCAGATGCAGTTGACGATGGAGAAAATGAACAAGGACTTGCAAAGCGTCAAGAAGGATACTGCAGAGCTTAAAAGAGATCAGCAAGAAACAAGAGAGCTGGTGAATAACCAGATCCAAGTGATGGCGAATGGTCCGAGTATTGCTGTTCCTGTCAATTTGAGAGGGCAGGAACGAGAACCTTCACCAAACCCGGGCAGATTGCACACAAGAGGTCCCAGGATTGACTTCCCAAGGTTTAATGGGGAGGATTTTCAGGGGTGGTTCTTCAGAAGCCAGCAATACTTTGAAATCGAAGAGGTGATGGAGGAAAACAAGATCAAGATTGCTGCTGTGCATATGGAAGGGTTGGCCCTTCGCTGGCACCAATCTTATCTGAAAGGTAAAAATCCTAATTCTACTTCTTGGGATCAATATGTACGTGATTTGGGAATTAGATTTTCAGAGGAGTTATTTGATGACCCTATGTCTGAACTGATTAATTTGAAACAAGTGGGAACTGTGCGAGAATATCAAGATCAATTTGATGTACTACGTACTAAGGTGGAGATATCTGAGTTATATGCTGTTAGCTGCTTCCTGACGGGTCTGAAGGAGGAAATCCAGATTCCTGTAAGGATGTTCAAGCCTCGGACTGTAGCTGAATGCGTGGGAATCGCCAAGTTACAAGAGGCAAACTTCAACGCGTGGCAAAGAAAAGTAAAAGCCATGGTGGGAATAGTGGCTGGCAAGCAACCATCCTTGCTCGGACCTCCACCAGTGAGACAATTGCTACTGGGATCAGGCCATAATAGGGAGGGCCTAAAGGGAGAAGGGCAAAAAGGAAGGGGAGCTTCTAAGGCGGCAGCTCGGAAATTGTCCCCTAAGGAAATTAAGGAAAAGAGGGCAAGGGGATTGTGTTTCTTGTGTGATGAAAAGTATTCTTGGGGGCATCAATGCAAGAAGGGCCAATTATATCTGGTGGAAGGGCAAGACAGTGATGAAGACGTGGAGATAGTTCTGGAGGAACAAGGTGTTAATCAGGAACAGAGACTGGGGAGCGGAGACCAGGAGGTTTCAGTGATCTCTGTGCATGCTTTATACGATTCACTGCAGGGTCTGGCTACCAAATTCCAAACACTGAAGGTGCAAGGCCAAATAAAAGGACAGAAGGTAGTCATTTTGGTAGACACAGGTAGCACTCATAATTTCATCAGTCCTAAGACAGTTAAGAGGTTGGGGTGCGCCGTGACTGAAACCACGAACACAAGGGTGGAAGTAGCTGATGGGACAGCTAGAAACTGTAGTGTAATTTTCCGAAATATTCAGTGCAAGTTACATGGCATGTCATTTCTGACGGATATGAAAGTGCTCGAAATAGCTGGCTGTGACGTTGTCTTGGGCATACAGTGGCTCAAGACATTGGGGGATGTCCGATTTAACTTTGAAACAATGGAGATGGAGTTCGAAAAAGAGGGGAAAAGGGTGGTTCTTAAGGGCATTGGCATGGACTATAAGGTAGTAGGGGAACGTGAGGTGACCAAGTTAATACAAAAGGGAGAAAAAGTTGCCTTATGCCATATTGTGGTGGTTGAAGACGAAGAAGACCAAGGGTGTAAATTACATCAGAACCTATGTGAATTGGAGGGACCAAGAAGGACCCTTGAGGAGGTATTGCAGCAATATGACGAAGTTTTCAAGGAAGCTACTGAGTTGCCGCCCCAGCGTGCATTTGATCATAAAATTTGTTTAAAGGAGGGTGCTGGACCTGTGAAATGCAGACCATACGTGTATCCCACTCTGCAGAAAAATGAGATTGAGAAGATGATTAAAGAGCTGCTGTCGGCTGGGGTAATCAGACCTAGCAAGAGTGAGTTTTCCTCTCCCATAGTTCTGGTGAAAAAAAAGACAATTCATGGCACCTTTGTGTGGACTACAGGTTGCTTAATAAATATAATGTTAAGGACCAATTCCCTATTCCTGTGTTGGATGAATTGGTAGCCGAGCTACATGGGGCTAAGTGGTTTTCGAAGCTAGACTTGAGATCGGGATACCATCAAATACGCATGCACCCTACAGACATTCATAAGACAGCATTTCGGACACATAACGGTCACTATGAGTTCTTGGTCATGCCCTTCGGGCTGACGAACTCCCCTTCCACATTTCAGAATATGATGAATGAAGTCTTTAGACCGTATCTCAGGAAGTTTATCTTGGTTTTCTTTGACGATATTCTGATTTACAGCCCTGATGTTGGAACTCATGTGGAACATGTTGCAGTGGCATTACAGACTTTTAAACACAGTCAGCTCTACTTGAAACGCAGCAAGTGTACATTCATGGTGCCAGAGGTAGAGTACTTGGGTCATCTGATTTGTCAAGCAGGAGTCAAAGCAGATCCTAAGAAAATACAAGCAATGGTAGAGTGGCCAGCACCACGGAATGTTAAGGAGTTGCGCGGCTTCCTGGGCTTAACAGGATACTACCGGAAGTTTGTTAGGAATTATGGGGAGATAGGCCAACCCTTAACAGCGTTATTAAAAAAGAATAACTTCAAGTGGTCCGAAGAAGCTGACAGAACCTTCCAGAAGTTGAAGAACGCTATGGCTATGACTCCAGTACTGTCCACACCAGATTTTAGTAAACCTTTTGTCATTGAGACAGATGCCTCTAACAAGGGTCTCGGAGCAGTGCTATCCCAAGATGGGCATCCAGTAGCATTCCTGAGTAAGGCTTTAAGTAAGAGACAGCAGGCATTGTCAGTCTATGAAAAAGAATTATTGGCCATAGTATCTGCAGTGAAGAAATGGAGGTCATACTTAATCGGGGTGCACTTCAAAATAAAAACCGACCATCAAAGCCTCAAATATTTGTTGGAGCAAAGGGTTACCACACCAACTCAGGAAAAATGGCTAGTTAAATTGATGGGGTTCAGTTATGACATCATATATAAAAAGGGGTCAGAAAACAAAGCTGCAGACGCACTGTCAAGGCAATATGCGCCTGACATTGAAGAAACCATAATCATGGCCTTGTCCACAGTCATAACGGAGTTGAGCAAGTGGATTGTCGACAGTTGGCAAGCTGACGCACCAATACAACGCATTATCTCAGCATTACAACAAAATCCGCAGGCTCATCAGCATTACCAATGGGTTTTGGGCCAATTACGACGGAAGGGAAAACTGGTTGTGGGAGCCAACCCTTCCCTACGAGAAGACATAATTCGAATGGGTCATGTGAGGCCATTAGGCAGCCATTCAGGTGTACAGATTACCACCAAGAGGCTTACAGGCTACTTCTACTGGAAAGGACTAAAGAAGAATATGAGACAATACATCCGAGCTTGTGACATATGTCAGCGATACAAGACAGAGACAGTAGCATCTCCAGGCCAGTTACAGCCTTTGAGTATCCCGGAAGCGGCATGGGTGTCTATTTTGATGGACTTCATTGAGGGGTTACCGGCAGTGGCTGGCAAGAGTGTGATACTGGTGGTGGTCGATAGATTAACCAAGTACGCACACTTCCTGTGCCTTGTTCACCCATATACAGCGCTGACAGTTGCTCAAGTATTCCTGGACAACATATACCGGCTTCATGGTCTTCCAAAGGATATTGTGAGTGACCGTGACCCTGTCTTCTTGAGCACATTTTGGAAGGAGCTTTTCCGAAAGTTACAGGTCCACTTAAGTCTGTCCACAGTTTACCACCCCCAGTCCGATGGGCAGACTGAGGTTGTTAATAGATGCTTGGAGTGTTATCTTCGCTGTGTGGTCGCAGATAAGCCGAGAGAGTGGCCACAGATCCTGCCATTAACTGAATTTTGGTATAATACAAACTACCATACAGTGACTCAGACAACCCCTTATGAAGCGTTGTATGGACAGCCAGCTCCTGTTCACGTTCCATATCCTACTGGAGACTTAAAGGTGGAAGCTGTAGATAGGAGCTTGCGGCAGAAAGAAACATTCCTGAAGCTACTAAAACAACATTTACAGCGATCTCAACACCGGATGAAACAACAGGTCAACAAGCATCGCAGTGAGAAGGAATTTCAGATTGGAGATTAGGTCTATCTTCGACTTAAGGCATATAGGCAACACTCAGTCGATAGGCGTCCTACACCAAAATTGGCAGCAAGGTTCTATGGACCTTTTATGGTGAACGCTCGCATCGGACCAGTTGCTTATCGACTAGACCTTCCTAGTGGATGTAAGATCCACCCTACATTCCATGTGTCCCTGCTTAAGAAATATGTGGGAGCAGCTCCTATACAAAGCACCCTGCCGCCTGTGGAAGATTTGCTGCACTTACTTAGGGAGCCAGCTGCTGTTGTGAATAGGCGTATGGTTAGACGTAACAACAGGGCGGTCACAGAGTTCTTAGTTCAGTGGACGAACGCGCCAGAGGCAGATGCGACGTGGGAAGACGCTACCAAACTCTTACACGAGTTTCCTCAGTTCCAGCCTTGAGGACAAGGTTGATTTCGGGAAGGGAGCAATGTTAGGAGCCAGCTGATGTGGAAGTTGAGCTGGACAATGTTAGTCGTTGAGGCCGTTGAGGACGTCGTTACGTGGAAAGTGTATATATGTAATAAACCTTGAAGGAAAAGGGTGTGAAATGTATCAGAATTCTATCTCTATCTCTGTATTCTTTCTCTATCTCTTTCCCTCTTTCGTTCCCCGATAGTTCATCTGAGAAGAACGTAACAGAGCCACCCATCATATTAGTCCCTGATGTCCTGTTCTACTTCCCAAAAGATGACTCGCCTGAGCTCTCCCTTTTTCTTGTTAGTTTCCGAGCACCCTCACCTGACATTATTCGAGCACTGCTTTTATGAGGTGAGGCTTTCATCGACTCGCCATACCATGGCTTTGAATCTGGCTCCTTTGGAAGCTCTCAATCTCTATCTGTATGGCCAAGTTGTCCACACCTAAAACAAAAATGTTGGAGTTTTTCATATTTAAACCTAATGAATATTTGTGGCCCTCCCTTAGGCTTAAACATGACCCCTCTCATCAATGGCCGCTTTACATTTATTTCCACCTGAACTTGAATGTACCGTCCCACCACAACCCCATCTTTCCTCTTCCCCACTTGCAAAACCGTGCCCACCTGTTGTCCTAGTAATTCAGCTAGTTCTGGTCTCATAGCTCCAATGGGCAAGTCATACAATCGAACCCAGAAGCATGCTTTATCTAGGACCACTCTTGCTGGTTGGTCCACCTCCATAATCCTCTTCAGAAGGAAGACATGTCTATCAAACATGCAAGGGAGACCATCCATAACCCTCTCTACATCACCTTGTGCATAGAAAGTAAATAAGAATCTATTGTCCTTGACCACATCCATCTTCACTCCTTTCGCTTGTTTAGAACTTAGAGTTCTAGCACCAACACTTCTGTATATGGAGGATTGTTATTCATCTGGAAGTTCATGGCTATATATATAGCCTTACATGAGAGCAGATAACAAGGAAAAACTAACTCGTATCCTAGTTCAACAGCTTAAGTAACGTACTGAAAACAAATAAAAGAATCCTAGTAACTAGGGATTATGACAGCATGGTCTAATCTGATCTTAACAAAAAAACTTAACAAACCGCCAGCTAAGCAAAGTGTCCTCAACATTTTCCTCCCTTAAACTGATTGTACTAATGTAATCAGTTTATATTGAGCACATTCCTAGCATTTTCCGTAGCTTCTCAAAGACTTCAAGCTTCAAAGGCTTTGTCATGATATCTGCAACTTGATTCTAAGTATTACAGTGAACTAGCTTCAGTGTTCCATCTCGAGTAAGGTCACGAAGGAAGTGAAAGCGAACATCAATGTGTTTGCTGCGTCGATGAAGCACCGGGTTCTTTGATAGTTTTATGGTTGAATTGTTATCACAGTGCACAATAGTGCTCCCATGTTGAACGTTACCTAGCTTCTCAAGGATTCTTCGCATCCAAACTCCTTGTCATGCACAGGAGGCGGCAGAGATAAATTCTGCTTCGGTGGTGGACAAAGTAACTACTGGTTGTTTTTTAGAGGACCATGAAACTGCACCTGAGCTGAGCATAAATACGTATCCGGAAGTGCTTCTTCGATCATCCAAGTCTCCTGCATGGTCACTATCTGTGTATGCTTCGAGTCTGACATTGCCATCTCTTTTGTACTGAATTCCCATGTCAATTGTCCCATTGAGATATCTCAGTACTCTTTTTACTGTTTGCATATGAAGCTCAGTTGGACTACTCATAAACCTGCTTATCAGACTTAGTACGAACATAAGGTCAGGTCTTGTGGCCGCCAGATACATCAAAGATCCAACCATCTGTTTGTACTCTGTAGTATCCACTTTCACACAACCTTCATCTTTCGTCAACTTACATCCAGGAACAATAGGGCTCCTGGATGAATTACTTTCCTTCATGCCAAATTTTTCTATCACTTCCTTTGCATATTTCCTTTGGCAAATATGTATACCTTCCTCATTTTGAGTAACCTCAACTCCAAGGAAATAACGCATTCTACCAAGGTCTGACATGTCAAATTCCTTTCTCATAGACTTTTTAAACTCATTAAACACATCCTCATTGTTACCAGTAAAAATAGCAAATCATCTACATAAAGACTAACAATGAGAGTGTTGCCTCCTTTTATCTTCATGAACAAGGTATGTTCATAAGGACATCTCTTGAATCCCTCCTTGATGAAGTAGGCTTCAATTCGACTGTACCAGGCTTGTGGAGCCTGTTTGAGACCATAAATAGCCTTCTTCAACTTGTACACCTTTGATTCAGCTCCCTTCCTTTTATAGCCCTGTGGTTGATCGACAAAGACTGCTTCTGTTAGTTCTCCATGTAGGAACGCGCTCTTCACGTCTAACTGATAGATCTTCCAGCCCTTTTAAGCAGCAAGTGCAATGATCATTCGAATGGTGTCCCATTTAGCTACAGGTGCAAATACTTCAGTATAGTCGATCCCATATTGCTGAACGTGCCCTATTGCCACAAGCCTTGCTTTATATCTTTCAACTTCTCCATTTTCTTTCACCTTTGTCTTGAAAATCCATTTTACTCCAATGGCTTTGACCCCATTTGGTAGGTCAGTCAGCTCCCAGGTGTCATTTTTTTCTATTGCTTCCATCTCTTTGTCCATTGTAGCCTTCCATATGTTGCTTTTGATGGCTTCCTCGAATGTGGTTGGATCACATGTGGAAGAGAACATTGCCAGATTATGTACGTCTTCTTCCTCTGATAGTCCTTCTCCACTTACAAAGTCTTTCATCCATGTAGGTTGTTTCCTTATCCTCCCTTCTTCCTGCACCTCTTGTGATTGACTTGATGATGTGCTTGTTGTTTCTTCTTCTGAAGCTTCATTTTCTGTACTTTCATCTTCATCTTGGGCATGTATGTCCTTTTCTTCTTCATTTTCTCCCCAGTCTAACGCATCAGACCTTGCTTCTTTAGGATTTTTTTCCCAATCCCAGCACTTGCCTTCTTCAAAAACTACATCATTGCTGATGACAATGCGTTCAGTTTCTGGATCATAGAGCCGGTAGGCCTTCGATTCTTCACTCACCCCAAACATGACGCATCTGAAGCTTTTACCATCCAGCTTCTTTCTCTTAACATCTGGTATGTGTACATTAGCAACACAACCAAAGACTTTGAAGTAGTGGACTGCCGGTTTGATGCCATTCCATGCTTCCTCAGGGGTCATTTCCTTCACCACTAATGTAGGACTACGATTAAGAATATGCATAGTCCAGTTTACTGCCTCAGGCCAAAAACACTTTGGAACGTGTTTTTCTGCTAGCATGCATCGAACCATATTCATAATGGTTCGATTCTTTCTCTTAGCTATGCCATTTTGTTGAGGGGTGAAAGCTGCAGTCAGTTGCCTCCTCATACCGTGTGAGTTGCAGAAGGAGTTGAATTCCTTGGAGGTGAATTCTCCACCCCTGTCAGTTCGAAGACTCTGAAGGTGGTCTCCTGTTTCTTTTTCAACAGCACTTTTAAAATTTTTAAACGATGCAAGTGCCTGAGATCTTTCAGATAGAAATGACACTCAAGTCTTTCTACTATAGTCATCTATAAAAGTGATTAGATACCTTTTTCCACTACTTGATACTAGCGTGATTGGTCCACAAATGTCTGAGTGCACTAATTGAAGTCTGTGAGTTGCTCTCCAGAAGCTTTTCTTTGGAATCGACTCTCGATGTTGCTTCCCGATCATGCAGTCTCTACACAGCTCATTGGGTGCTTTTATCTTTGGCAATCCTCTCACCATCTCTTTGCATTGTAACGTTTTCAGCCCTTTGTAGCTGAGGTGACCGTAACGACAATGCCAGAGTTGGGCGATATCCTCTGAGGTGGTCTTGAAACAGCTCGAGTCCTTAGTCATCATTGTTGCGTGTAGTGCAAACATTCTGTTGGTGGTCATCTTTGAAAACATGATGAGGCCTCTCTCTGGGTGATAAATTCGACACATCCCATGTTGCACATTGATTGACACTCATTTCACTTGTAGTTGGCCAACACTTAGAAGGTTATTTTTAAGCTCCGGTACGTAATATACATCAGTAATAATCTGTGTGACTCCATTGATATGTAGTCTCACGTTGCCTCGTCCACATACCTCCATTTTGGTGTCGTTACTGAGTCTTACAAACTGGCGAAACCTTTCATTGATGTCTGTGAACCATTCCTTGTTGCCACTCATATGATTGCTACATCCAGAATCAAGGAACCAGATCTCTTCCTTCTTTGAATCATCAAGGTTGATATGTGACATTAACACCATTTCTTCTGCTTCGTCCAACTCAGCATAGTGTGCGCCTTTCTCCCAGTCAGGGCATTCATACTGGAAGTGGCCTAATTTGTGGCACTTAAAACATTCCACCAATGACTTATTAAGCTATTGTCTACCCCTTCCTCTTCCTCTAGCTCTGAAACCTCCTCTTCCCCTACTTCGACCACCGTTACGCTTTTCAGTAGTAACCTTTAGGACTTGCTCTTCATTGGCATGACCACGCATCCTTTGTTCATGGACAAGGAGGCTACTTTGTAATTCATCGATGGACATAGTATCCAAGTTGTTGGACTGTGCTATGGAGCATACCACATAGTCGTATTTTGCAGTCATGAATCTGAGGATTTTCTCAACAATCAGAATCTACTCCATTTTCTCACCATGGGCCTTCATCTTGTTAACAATGGTTAGGGTGCGAGAAAAATAGTCATCAACTGTTTCTCCATCTTTCATTTGTAAAACCTCAAATTCTTTCCGCAGTGCTTGTAGTTGAGCTCTCTTCACCTTTTGTAGACCCTTGATACTTCTGCTTCATGGAGTCCCAGATATGCTTAGCCGTCTCCATGTTGAGAATCGTTTCCATTATAGTTCTGTCAATGGCTTGAAAAAGGTAATTCTTTACCTTGAGATCCCTCAGCTTTGCATCATTAACGACCTTACGTTGTTCTTCAGTGGTTTCTACTCCTTCTGGCATTGTTGGAACTCCGTTCTCGATCAAGCCCCAATATTCTTTCGATCTCAGAAAATTCTCCATGAGCATGGCCCAGTGATCATAGTGGCCATCGAACCTTGGTATGGCAGGCTGAACGAAACTGCTCTCTGCTGCCATCTCACACTCACAAGTGTTTCACTCACACTTAAACACACGAAACTGCAGTTTCTCAGCTCACAACCTCGCTCTAATACCATATGTTTAGAACTTAGAGTTCCAGCACC
Source organism: Aquilaria sinensis (assembly GCA_005392925.1). Lineage (NCBI taxonomy): Eukaryota > Viridiplantae > Streptophyta > Magnoliopsida > Malvales > Thymelaeaceae > Aquilaria > Aquilaria sinensis. The sequence continues at coordinate 321,765 of SMDT01002907.1, read as the reverse complement.
AACACCTCTGTATATGGAGGATTGTTATTCATCTGGAAGTTCATGGCTATATATATAGCCTTACATGAGACCAGATAACAAGGAAAAACTAACTCGTATCCTAGTTCAACAGCTTAAGTAACGTACTGAAAACAAATAACAGAATCCTAGTAACTAGGGATTATGACAGCATGGACTAATCTGATCTTAACAAAAAAACTTAACAAACCGCCAGCTAAGCAAAGTGTCCTCAACATCGCCGGCCTCCAAATTGATTTCAATGTTGCAAATATGGACTGGTTATTGAAAGGCCGGTTTGTCTACAATGAGCCCACAGCAAACCACTTCGGCACATCCCCTTCCGCCCTCATCGTATCCCCCTCCTCAATCACCACTTGCTCACTCTCCGTTAGCGATAATTTCTTCCACAACTTCTCCAAGTCCTCCATCGTAGTGCTGTCGTAGGCATTCTCATGTTCACCCACCACTAGCACGAGAGCCACAAGACGCACACCGGAGAAGCCCCACTCAGGCGAACCCGCCACACCTGATGGCTTTCACGTAAAGAAGACAAAACCCTTACTCGAAGGGACAATTTATGTTTATGTAGCGAAAAAGGGGTTGTTACTAAAAGAAATAAACGAAATAAATAAGTGTCTGATATTTGAAAAGAAACTTAACCATACAATTTCTGTATCTCTTTCTCATTGTTTTTCTCTTTCTAGCCTTTGCTCCTTTCTTATTTCATACTCTCTTTTGCAAGTCATATTTTCTACCTGCATAAATAAAACAACATATATTGCATAAAAATTCCCATATGCAGGCCAAGGAAATTTATTTTATTCACATGAAACATATACTGAAAAATAAATTCTAAACAAAAAACTTTTTATAAGCAAATGATACTAATTAACGGACAATGAGGTTCGAGATGTGAACTTTAGCCCAAATCAAACGACAATGTATCCTTAAGGCAACCAGTGTACCTTTCCAATGCCAACAATTATGAATGTTAGGGACAAAAAAAAAGTAGGCGTGGTACTTAATGAGGATTTTCACTGCATTAATAACTACAATATGAAATTTCTGAAAGTTTATTTTGTATTAATTTTAATACATTTTTATGTATTATTTTACACAAGTTGATTATTGGTAAAAATTATCAATATATTAAATGGCAATAATTTAAGAAGTCCGAAAAGTAATTTTACAACATTTTTTTAAAAATTAGATATTTTTATTAATTTTTTAGAAAAAATCTTGAAATTATTTTTTAGAATTCTTTTAAGTGTAAAAATTTAATAAATTAACAATTTCGGCAAATAATCCCTTTATACAAAAATAATGTATAATAACACATTAAACATTAATGCTAATTAAACGAACTCGAATATATACCAAATGACTTGACAACCAATGACACGACCCCTCATAGGCCTGCTCAGGAAGCCTATGGTAACTTGTCCCACACTAGTCGCAATTGGCTAATTGATTACGTGCACACTAATTAAAACCTTTATGCTTCTAGTTATTTAATCCTATTATGCAATCATGCAAGAGTTTGTACGTTGACTCGATCCATAAAATAAAGAAATAATGCTTAAAACATTGCTATGGCATATTTCAATAAAAACAAACATCAAAACCGTCAAAGCATTTATGTAAAATTAACTACACATAATCAATCGTGCGTAAGCATTCAAACAAGAGTAGACTATGCTTGCATCCAAGAGCGACTCTAGAGTAGACTACTCAAACTTGAACATTGGAGGCAAACTAGTGTATGAAAACTATACACTGAATAAAACTACTGAGATCCATAACTAATCTTCCACCTTAGAGCAAACTCCTAGTGGCAAGCTTTAAAACCCTCCCTTGTGCTTCACTACCCCCTGTAGGCCAAAAAGATAAGTGTAGTTAATACTATAAATTAACCAACAAGCAACCCACAGAGTATAATCATAAATATTCAGAAGAACCAAGTACCTACTCAAAAGCCTAGCTCAATAACCCTCAATGGTTGCTAGCTCAACGACGCCCAAAACTGCATAACAAAAGGTAAGGGAATGAGAATAAAAAATTCTTAGTAAGGGGTCTTCAACCTACAAGAAAAATCCCGAGGACTCCACATATAGAAGGATATGAAACCTGTTGCACGCACTTGCAACATGAGGGTCTAATATATGGATATATCTAGGTCCCTTGGGACCCCTCGTCATCCTAGTCCTCTCAAGACGTCACTTAATGCCTAGCGAGTTCTAGCTATTAACTCACTTCTAGTAAGTCTTAGCTTACTGCCTGACGCAATAGCTTCCCTTGGTTGTTGTGCAGGTGAACATGGTGAATGCTCATCATTTGCACTGTAAGAAATCCACTAGGTGTACTAGACCTCCACAAAGTGCCTCAAGTCCTTGGACTTTCCTAGGTCACTTGTAAACTAAGACTTCACCCATTAAACCTACCAAGGATGCACTAGACTTTCACTTCCTCAAGGCACAGCTTGGTTAGGCAACAAGTGCACTAAGCCTTCATCCATGGTGCTCCCTTATCCACCATTACTTGGTTCACACTAGTGGAGTGGCAATGATCAAGGTTGGACTCATTTATTAGGTTCTTTGGAACCTACCTAGATGGATAAGTGTTCCTACAACCAAGCCTTAAATACAAAGGCCCAAATAGGCTTTCGATGGCACTAAACCTTGCACCCAACTAATGGTGCTCTATCATGGTAAAAAATGCCATCACTTTGAACTAAAATACCTTTAAATCTAGGCCATTATAGGTATGGTGAATGCATGGAGGCAATAGTACTCTTTATTAGCTTCGCATGGAATCTGAAATCGCCTCAATCGGACACTTGAGTGAAAAGTTATCAAGAAAACAGTATCAGATGTAAAAGCTGTTATGGTGACACGTCGCCATAGTTGTCGACGAGCTGTCTATTTTGCAGCATTGGCGATGCATCATGGGAAATGGTAAGGGTTGGTGATGCATCACCAATCTGTGAAATCCAAACAAATTTTTCCAGTTTTGCTGCTATGAACTTTGGTCACTTACCAAACATATCAAACATGCTTGGTTAGCCTCCAAACTTCACATAAAACATGTTGCATAGATCACAACTAACCATCACAAGCCTTCCTATGATGCATTTAAACATCATTCCAATCAAGCCAAACACACTAGTCCACCATGATCAAACCAGACCACTAACTAATGCTATTGCCAAAACTACTTGATTCCATCAAGCAAACTCTATCCAATAGCATTAATCAAGCTTGAAAACATAACTCTCTTTACCTCAATTTTAATCCACAAGAAAGAATAAATCATCCCTTCCATAAAAACCAAGTTCCTCATAGTTCTACCCAGGTTCCAAGCAAACAAAGACACAAAACCCATAATTACTAACTTCTAATCAAAACCCAAGCATCTAATCATTTCCTAAACAAGAAACAACCAAGAAATCATAAGTTACCTCGCATAAAAAATAGGAGATAGCTGGAAATGTGATTCAAAGCTTCAAAAACATGAAAAACCACTTGAATCAAGCTTCCCACTACATATACTCCCTTGGTGGCCTCCATGTTTATCAAAATCTCTTGGTTTCGGGCTTGATTTCATGGACAAATCAAGAGTTGGAGGGGGAACTCGGGTTTGGAATGTGAAAATGGCAGCCTCTCTCCACCTTTACCAATTTATACCCATTTTAAAACTAAGACACCAAAGTATTTAAAAAGTTACAAAATGCCCCCTTTTTTAGGTAACCATAATCAACATTGGTCAAATCTTGTCTATTTGAACTAAACTTGGGTTAAAAGTATAAGTTAGGTTTTAAAAACTCATTTTTAACTTTTGGGACCTGGCCCGACACTTCAGGATGTAAAATTACCATTTTATCCCCGAGCCTTATTTGGTGCCTTAAACTTCTCGAAACTTAGTGAAATTTGCCAAACTTTCCTATTCTTGCTATATGAACTCTAAAGAAGGTCTCCAATTGTGTTTCCACTAGGAGAGTCATAACAACCAATACCAGTAATGTGCTAATTTCCCACCTTTCTTCTTCCAATTCGGATTGCCCAGAAAGTGTGGTCTATTCACATCAACCATGTTAGAGCCTCCTTTTGTTGTCGAATCGAGCTAATCCACATCAACTGTGTTAAGAAATAAGAGTAGCAAACAAAACAACCTAATTAATATCCAAGTATATAACTAATTTACATATCTCATTTCACAAAATTAGGATATACAATTGATAGTTGAACTCCCAAGAACACCAATAGGCCTTCAAAATGTGAGGAATCGATAGCCAAAGATAGGATTATAGAGCCATAAAAGTCTTTCTAGGAAAAGCCTCCGATGTTCATGTTAGCTCAACTCTCATCTATTTTAGATGATAGTGGACTATAGGGTACTTAGCACATATCTCATAGAGCCGCAAAAATGTCTCATTCTATAAAGGATAGCTCTCCCTCAATATCTGAAACATATTTTTTTATAGAATCCTTCTCATAATGAGAGTCTTATAGTATAGGACTAGGTGGATCGGCTGTACAATGTGGTGGCAATTTGTTGTTCGGGCTCTTGGTTATGAATAAGCATAATTTATGGTCTACAAGGACAAAGAATAATATTTTAGGGACTCAAATACCACAAAGTAGGGAACTAATTGCCTGAACAAAAAGTATAAGGATAAAAAACATAAAGTGCAATATGATGGGGACCCTTTTGCTATTATTTTTTATTTTTATTTTTTTGGTTTTAGGCACATTTTACTACTTCGGGTTGGGCAAAAAACATGTAACTAGAGCTCTACGATCAAGGCAATTGTTATTTAGTATATCTATATAAGGGTAAATATCACTAGTTGTCCATAAACTATACTCATGTTGTTTAATCATCTCAAAACTATCAGGTACTGCACCAATTATCCTTAAACTATTTAATTATTGCACTTTTGTCCTGCCATCAACTAAACTGTTAAATATGAATGGAAAAATGATGTGGCTGCTGATGTGGTATCAAAAAATGACATGACTGCTGATATGACACCATTTTGTTGTCCATATTTAACGGTTTAATGGACGACAAGATGAAAGTGCAACAATTAAAGAGTTTGAAAACAATTGGTGCAACACCTGATAGTTTCGAGATTATTAAGCAACATGGACATAGTTTAGGGATAACTGGTGATACTTACCCTGTATATAATTTCTACCTTAATTGTGAATCTTTATTTGTGATCTAATGGCCTCTTTCAACCTTTATAAGTTTATGGGCCTTGCCAATATCCCTGGTTCACTTTAACATTGTGGGCTTTAGACTTTTAAGTTTCCATTATGATATCAACAAGAAAACTAATGCCATAGAAACAGGCATCCTAAAGGTTGGACCAATAAGTGGACCAAGTATAGAAATGGCTCTCACGCACCAAAACATGCTAGAGCAATACTAACTGGCCAAATAAGTACTATAATTTCTATGATTTTTACTTCTAAGCATTTTGATAGCCAAAGTGATGACTGAGATGAAAAATTTTCATCGGGCTAATATGGAAAGCACAAGAACTTCCTTCATTAAAAGATGATATTAGAAAGCCCCTAGGGCATGTGTTCACGGGGAAGGTCATCCAATGCTTAAGTCAATGTCTATAAAGGATGAAAAGAAGATAAAATGAGTGTTTGTGTGAGGTGATAGTGACCTATGTGAGTTCCAAAAGATTTACTAAACTCAGCCATTTGGATTGCCTTTTATATTTGGTCAGGCATAGTGGTTATGGATGGTGAAACATAAGAAATTCTCATACATTACGGGAGATTGAAGTAAATCATGAGATTATGAAGACTGCCAAGTAAATTATGGAATGTGCAAAGCCATTTGGATAAGATTTTTTGTTGTTATGAACTCCAAATTTTAGGGTGATTTTCGGTGAGTGGAGAGAGAAAAGAGAGAGAGAGAGAAAAAAAAATAAAAAGATCTATATGTAGTATACTGAGCTAGAGAGACTTCTACAAGAGGGTGCTCAGTTTTATTGGAGGGTGCCTAATGCCTATAAGTAGGGAGGCAGAACCTTGTTACCACAATGTAGCTGGGCCCTATCTTGGGCCGCTATGTCAAATGGCATCCGGAGCAGGCTAATCTAATGTGATGTGCTGCGCCTTGACCTTGGCCCAACATGGTATCAAAAGCCTCCCAAAATGTTGAAATATTAGGGTTGCGTATAGTGAGCAAAAAGGGTCCCCATGTTCTAAAGATATGCAATCTAATAATGTGAAGAACATGTAAAATATATAAGTGAGGTTTTTTGCAGAGGCTCCTTACAGGGGGATGACCAGGTCCCTATCAAGGATACCAATTTAGGTGCTTATATGGAGTGACAAGAGAGAAAGAAAGCTTTTTACTGATGGTGCCTATGAATGAAAGTTTAGGCTTCTACCAAAGACCTTGTTTCAAGTGTTTTGCTCATGTCAAGTCACCCTATGGGGGCAGTAAGAGGCTTGAGGTGATGGCTAATTTTGTTTACCATATAGGGCAACAACAGCTTGAGGTGGTAAGTGAATTGTTTATGTGTAGCCCTAAATAGGGCAATGAAGTTGGAGCTCAATGCATATGCACAATAGATCATAATGAGATTTACTATGATTCCATTAAAATTTATGTTATCATATGATAAGTAAGGATGCATGGTAATGAATTTAGACACAAGTTACTCACTTGCTGGCGCGTGTGCAGAATCTGATCACCTTTTAAGGGTTCACACTTCAACAAGTAAGGAGATGTGATGGAGTTAAGGAATGTTTTTACAAGCTTTCATATTTTCAGATACTGTGAACTCGTTGCCCCTTAAATTTTTTCTTTGTGTAGATAAGTCAGCCACTAGATCACCTTCCTTTTTTTTTTTGTATCATATGCTCTCATTTTGGTCATGGTGATTTTATGTTTTGCCAAAAAATGGAAAGGTGTCTCGAAGACAAAGCCTGGGTTGCCAAAAGTTAGGGAAATCATCCCCATCATTCACTTCAACAAGATTTAGGTTAGTGATTTTGAAATTTCTTGATGCCTGCTTTTACCTTTCTTGCAAAATAGGAATTTGACTCTATCTTGGATTTTTTCCCACGTGGTCCTCCTTCTTAATGTCATTGTTATATCGCAAGTACTTGGCTTTCCAAATTAATTTGTCTTCTACATGAATTACATTATTTTTAATTTTTAATAGGATCTTACAATCTATGATCTTATCCTGCATTCTTGATCTTGAAAAGTGATCCAGAGTAGGATCCAGATCTCGACAACCTTAGTTTTGAGTTAATAGTAGTACCAACTTTGATGTTGAGGGATCATTTTGTTTTTGCTGTGATTTTGGAAGGTTGGCAGACTCTTGAAAGGGTGATCAAGTTTTATATAAAGACGTTTAGGTGGTGTTTAGTTGTCTAAAATTTTCATTTTTATCTTTTCCAAATTTCCATTGATAGAATTTCAAGTATATAGTTTGTTTTAAAGATGTAGAAATACATTGTTTTTTGAACATTGGAAAATTCCATTGTTATATCACAATGATGGTTTTATCTTTTCCAAATTCCATTCTTAATGTTATTATTATATCACAAGTACTTGGCTTTCCAATTTAATTTGTCTTCTACATGAATTACATTATTTTTTATTTTTAATAGGAAATTACAATTTATGATCTGGTCCTACAATCTTGATCTTGCATCTAAAAAGTGATCTAGAGTAGGATCCAGATCTTGACAACCTTAGTTTTGAGTTAATAGTGGTAACAACTTTGATGTTGGGGGATCATTTTGTTTTTGCTATGATTTTGAAAGGTTGGCAAACTCTTCAATTGGCGATCATTTTTTTTTTTTTTGCTTGGTGTCCAAGTTTTATGTAAAAAAGTTTAGGTGGTGTTTAGTTGTCTAAAATTTTCATTTTTATCTTTCCCAAATCTCCATTGATAGAATTTCAAGTATATAGTTTGTTTTAAGGATGTAGAAATACATTGTTTTTGAACATTGAAAAATTTGTTTGTTAAAATGGAAAAACTTGTTTTAGATGATTCCTGTTTTAAAATATAAAATTTCCAATGTTTCAAAAATAAAATTTCTTCACATCCTCAAAATAAGTTACGTACTCAAAATTTTGTCTACGAAAATTTGGAAAAGGAATATAGAAAAATATTTAATTGCAAACATTACTATGGAGTTTTAAAGCTGATTGTATTAAGTTTTCCTTTTTGTCTAGGTTTAACTGTGTCCACAGATAAGAATGTTTTATTATGTTTTTGCATATGAGAACAAAGTCAATCATTTTGAAAAAGAAAGATTTTAGAGCTTCAAAAGGGATAAATGATCAGGAGGCCAAGGGGTTTTGTGTGATTAGCAGATGTGAAAGATTAAGGTTACCTATTGGTGAAGAAAATTTGGGACTTAGAAAGGCTAATATGATAATTTTTCATTAAAACTAACTTGTTGAGGGATGAAGGTACCGATTCAGGATGTGAATAGACTCCTTTCCAGACTTGGTGAAGTAGAGCGCATGGTTGACAAATTCCTAGAATAGGAGGATCGAAAGAAGGCAAAGAATAAGGGAAAAGATAAACTCTATTATTCTAGTGCTTTATTTTTTTTAAGTAATTTATTTCCTAGTCATTTCAGATTTCCTAGTTATCTTAGGATTTTTGGTCTTTTCAGGTTTCCTAGTTAACTTGGGATTCTTAGTCTTTTGGGTTTTCTATTAATTTTAGGATTAGGGCTTTATACAACTCTATAAATAGAATCTTAGCATCATGCTTTACAGCAAACTTGAATCAAGAATCAATTACTCTCTTCTAAGGAAAATTCCCAATTCTCTCTATCCCAGGTTGGATAAGTTTGACCCTTGTTTCTTATGCTAACTCATTGTGTCCGACTGTGTCAAAGTAGGTCAAATCGCCTACTCTTCAATGGGTAACCCGATAGCGCAAGAAGGTGGCAGTTTTATTGACGGTGATCACGTGGCTAGGACTTCACATGATAGGGAAGTGGTGTTACAGGCTTTAGAGTAGCGAATTAAGTAGCGGCTTCCGAAGCAGCTGGATCATCGATTGCAACGTATAGAAGAGTGCTTCAACAAGATTATTACAACAACAGGAGTAGGTAGATTATTATCAGAGGAAAATGAAAATTTTCAACAATAACGTCATGTATATACAGTAGTTATGACTGTGGCTCATATCCTCCTCTGGTTTTACATCCAAAAATGGCTTCAATGCCTTTTATGAGTCGTGGATTTGCTTCCCATCTATTTTTCTTACAAACTGGCAAATAGGATCTTTCAAAGTCAGATTTCCAAGACTGTAACGCTCTCATTCTTTATGAAAGATACTCCATAATCCAAGAAGTTCATGTTGCACTAATCCACAAGAATGTGTCTTAAGAGTCAATTGGATATTATCTAAAGAATTCTTACTCAGGCCATTTTTATGAATTGTATTTTATCTTCTCGATTACCAGACATCATCCCTAAAGAATGACATTTAGTATTACAATTCCATCGGCCACATTTATGACAGACTCGTAAACTTTTCATTCTTCACTTTTTGGCATAAGAGCTTTTGCCTAAGCCAAGTATATGGGACACGAACACATCAAGAATTTCACTAGCCAAGTGAATTTTAGCTTCAATTAACCAATGCACATCTTCAGGGATGCCTTTGTGTATCAAAACTCTTAATCGTTCACATCCAGCTTGGTAAATCCTTTTAAGAACATTCATTGGGAGAGACGGAAAATATTTTTGCAAAGCAAAAAGAACAAAATCCATTTTTTTAAGATATTGGGAGAAAAGGAAGAGAAGGGAATCAGTTATTTTGAGAAACTGAAAAAACTGACTTCAGACCGAAGAAGTACCATATCCACCACTTAACTAGGAAAAAAAGAAAAGCAAAATGAGAAGAAAAATGAAACTTAAAAGAAAACTATCTAAGAAGAGAAAATATATTTACATTTACTTACCCATAATCATTGTGAGGATCACTGAGATGAACAACTTCTTCCTGCAAATCATGATTCTCTAAAAATGGCTTAGCTTTTTGTCTATTTACTTTAAGCACATTACCATTTTTAGAGTTTTCAATGTCAATGGCTCCATAAGGATAAACATGTTTCACAACAAAAAGGCCACTCCATCTAGATCTCAATTTTTTTTCAAAAAAAAGGGGAATTTGAGAATTATAAAGCAAAACCTTTTGACCAACCTCAAATGTTTTTTTTAAGATTGTTTTTTCATGAAAACCTTTGGTTCTAACTTTATATATTTTCAAATTCTCATATGCATAATTTCTCAACTCCTCAAGCTCATTTAATTGCAACCTGCACAAAACACCAGCATCATCAAGATTTGAATTGAAAGCTTTAATAGCCCAGTAAGCTTTATGTTCAAGTTCCATAGGCAAATGAAAAGGTTTTCCATAAACTATCCTATAGGGAGACATACCAGGTGATGTTTTAAAAGCAGTGTGATAAATCCAAAGTGCATCGGTTAATTTCAAAGACCAATCATTTTGATTTGGGTTGACTATTTTTTTAAGGATCTGTTTTATTTCCCTATTTGCCAGTTCTACTTATTCACTTGTTTGTGGCTAATAAGAGGTGGCAACCTTGTGTGTGATATCATATTTCCTCAATAAAAATTAAAATGGTCTCTTACAAAAATGTGTTCCCCATCATTTATTATGACCCAAATAATTTCAAATCAACTCAAAATATTTTCCTTCAAAAATTTAAGCATAATTCTATAATCATTATTTTGACATGGAACTGCCTCTACCCATTTTGAAACATAATCTACTGCAACTAAAATGTAAACGAATCCAAATGATGGTAGAAATGGTCCCATGAAATCTATCCCCCAACAGGTGTCAAAGGCATCATGTTTCTTTTTGAAATGGATCATAATTTTTACAATTTTCATAGGTTTTGTAAAATGCATGTGCGTCTTTGAAAAAAGAAGGCCAATAAAATCCAGACTGCAAAATTTTTATAGCTATTTTCTTTGACAAAAAATGCCCCCTGCATGCTTCTGAATGAAAAAATTTAATGACTCTTTTTACCTCATTCTTGAGTATACATCTCTGGAATATTTGATTAGGGCAGTATTTTAAAAGCTAAGGATCATCCTAGTAAAAAATTTTCACATCATGTAAAAGTTTCTTCTTATCTTGGGCACTCCAATTATCTAGCATCCGTCCTGTTACAAAAAAATTGACGATATTAGCAAACCAAGGGACTATAATGACAGAAAATAAAAATTCATCAGGAAAATAATCATTTACGGGTATAGCCTCAATTGTTGAATCCATTGTCAGCCTTGACAAATGGTGAGCGACAACATTTTCAATGTCTTTCTCATCCTTGATCATAATGTTGAATTCTTGAAGTAATAAGATCCAGTGTATCAGCCTTGCTTTAGCATCTTACTTTGACATTAGGTACTTGACAGCAGAACAGTCAATGTAAACAATGGTTATTGAACCAATTATATATGAAAAAGATTTATCCAATGCAAATATAACTGCAACTAGTTCTTTCTCAGTCATAATGTAATTCGTTTGTGCACTATTCAAAGTTCTACTTGTGTAATAAATTATATATGGTTTATCTTCCTTTCTCTGTCCTAGTACAGCACCAACAGCATAATTACTAGCATCACACCTTACCTCAAACGGTAAGGACCAACTTATCAAAAGAATTTTTACATTCTTGAGTCCATTCAAATGAAACATTTTTTGCAAGAAGATTGTAAAGAGGTCTAGATATTGCATTGAACCCTTTAATGAACCTTCTATAAAATCCTGCATGTCCCAAAAATGAATGACCTTCCCTAACTATTTTAGGTAAAGGTAATTGAGCAATGAGCTCCAATTTTGCTTTATCAACCTCAATTCCTTTCGAAGATACAACGTGACCTAAAGCAATTCCAAAAGTGACCATATAATAACATTTTTCCCAATTTAGTACCAAGCTTTTTTCTTCACATCTTGTTAGAATTTTTTCCAAGTTTTCATGACAATTATCAAAAGAATTTCCATAAATAGTTAAATCATCCATAAAAACTTCAAGATATTTTTCAATCATATCACTGAAAATGCTCAGCATACATCTTTGAAATGTTACTAGAGCATTACATAGCCCAAAAAGCATGCGTCTAAATGCAAAGATTCCAAAATGACATGTGATGTGGTCTTTTCTTAGTTCTCAAAAGCTACTAGAATTCGGTAATAACCTGAATAGCCATCAAGAAAGCAGTAAAAAAGATGTCCTGCTACTCTTTTTAAAATTTAGTCCAAGAAAGGTAATGGAAAATGATCTTTTCTGGTGGCATGATTTAATTTCCTATAGTCAATGCACATCCTCCAACTAGATGGAATTCGAGTTGGTAAAGACACCTTTTTCATTTGTTACCACCGTGATTCCAAACTTCTTTGGAACAACTTGGCTTGGACTACCTCTGTCATGTGTGGATTGAGTCTTCTTTGAGGTTGTTGATAAGATTTAGCATTATCCTCCAAATTCATTTTATGTGTACAAATTAACGGATTAATGCCTTTTATATCCTTTAATGTCCATCCAATTGCACTTTTATGCCTCTTAAGTGACTCAATCAACTTACCTTCTTTCTCAAATGTAAGAGTAGATGAAATTACCACCAAATAAAAAGAATTTTTCCCAAGGAATACATACTTCAATTCTTTGGGCAAAGGCTTCAAGTCTGGTGCGGGTATTTTATCTTGTTCTTCAACATTGGATTGTCCTAACTCCTCAACTTTTGGTTTCTGATTCATGTTTCCTTCTACCTATGAAGAATTAAGCAATGCACATATGTTAAATGTATCTTGATTCATTTGCATAATAAATTCAAATAAATTAACAAGACAATTTTCCAAAAAAAAAAGAAATACTCTCTTCATGGATATAGTTATCCACAATATCATCAATGATGCAGACTTTCTCACTTTCATCTTTCTTTTCGGGTGGTTGCTTAAGCAAGTTAAAAACATTTAGCTCCAATGTCATTCCCAAACGACAGCTTCATCAGTCCATTCCTACAATTAATTAATGCACTAGAAGTTGCTAAAGAATGAACATCCCAAAATAACAGGTAGTGAATTTTTAATTTCCACTAGCGATGTCTCTAAAATAATAAAATCCACAAGATAAATAAATTTATTAACTTGGACTAATACATCTTCAACAACCCCTCTAGGCATTTTCACTGATCTATCAGCAACTAAAAGAGTTATATCGGCTGGTTTTAACTCACCTATTTAGAGAACAACTTCAAGAGGCCAACCCAAAATCCATACTCATAAACATACAATCCTAGTTAGAGAAATCATCTGAAGTTCAATTGGAGCAATGACAATCATGCTCAACCATCACAACCACCTTTGAACACCCAACAGAATTTTCAGCAATCTCAAGGGTATACAACATATATACCTCCATTTATGAAAAATCTTAAAGAAACATTACATTCATTCATGGAGAAGCAAGAGTCCATCAATGCTCAAAGAAATCAAACAATGATTAATTTGAAAGATACTTTTGCTAAATTTGAATTTGCACTCAGCATTCAGGAGAAAGGGCAATTTCCTTCTCAACCACAAGCAAATCCCAAAGGTCAAACCATGGATCAAGTAAAGTCAATCATTACACTTCACAGCAGTAAGGTTATTGAAAAATCCGTTCCTGACTCTTATGAAGGTGACTATGAGTCAACTTCTAAGAGTAAAGAAGGGGTTGAACCTTTACCAAGCAAAGAACAAATTGAATCTCAACCTGCACCTCAATTTCCTCGGGTATTAACTATTCCTAAGAATGTAAACTGAAATCCTGAAATTCTTGATGCTTTCAAGTAGGTAAAGATCAATATGCCTTTGTTGGATGCGATTAAACATGTATCTTCTTATGCCAAATTTTTGAAGGATTTGTTCACTGTTAAAAGAAAACTAAATGTGAAAAAGAAAGCCTTTTTAGCTGACCAGGTAAGTTCTATTATTCAAAACAATACTGGTTTGAAATACAAGGATCCTGGTTGTCCAACAATTTCATGTTTCATCGGAGAACATAAAATTGAGCAAGCATTGCTGATCTTGGAGCTAGTGTAAACTTACTAGCTAGAGATGTAAACTTTACTTGAAGATCATTATCTTCCTTAAGATGGTATATGTCTCCACTAGATGCAGGTGATTGAGTCTTACCTGGGGCCTCATAAGTACAAGTAGTGTCCCAATTCTGTGCATTCTCTACTAGTATGTCTAGATAATTCATTGCCTCATCAGGATATTTATCTTCAAATGTTCCATAACACATCATTTCCACCATTTGTTGTTCCCTAGGTGTCAAACCTTCATAAAAATGTGAAACTAATTCCCATGTTTCAAAACCATGATGTGGGCATGTATTAAGTAACTCCTTGTACCTATCCCAACATTGATAAAAAGTTTACCCTAGTTTTTATGTGAAAGTGGTGATTTTCCCTTTGAAAGAATTTGTTTTATGGGTAGGAAAAAAAATTTTCAAAAATTGTTGTTACAATTCATCCCATAAATTAATGGAGCCTGACCTAAGATTTTGGAGCCAAGTTTTAGCTTTATCTTTTAAAGAAAAAAGTTAATGCTTTAGTCTGATGGTGTTTATGCTACAGCTTAGGTTATTATATGTGACAGACTTCATCAAATTCCCTTAACTGCAAGTGTAGATTTTCAGAATCAAAGCCATCAAAAATTGGTAAAAGTTGAATAATACTAGGCTTGAAGTTGAAGTGAGCTGCAGCAAGAGGAAAGATTAAACAAGATGGAGTGCTATTTCTTTTGGGGTTCATGTGTTCTCTAAGTGTCCTAAGTCGATTTAGGTCATTATGTAGAGAATGATTATCTTCCTGTTCATTAATGTGTTCAGCTATGTTTGATGAAATTGAAGATTCTCTAACCAGTCTACCATTTGATGTATGTGACCAAGCTTTCATGCATAAACAAAATAATGATAAGAAAAACAAATATCAATAACAAGTTAGGTAGGTGGCTCTGCCTTCCATCCAACTATAATAATAAAAATAAATAAATAAATAAAAAGAAAGCAAGATGAACAGAAAATAAAAGGTAGGAGGCTCGGTCTTTCAAATAAAGAACAATAAAAGGTAAGAGGCTTAGCCATTCTTTCAACAATAATAAAAATAAAAATAAACAGATGATGTAGGAGGCTTAGCCTTCTAAATAATGAACAAAAAAAATGAAACAATAAAAAAAGAACTTGTACTCTAATTTTACTTCCCCGGCAACGGTGACAAAAACTTGCTACGCTCTAGCAGTTGTAACCAAAGTGTAGGTTGTCCCAAGTAATAAAATCTCAAGAGTCCAAGTGTTGAACCACAAAGAAGTGAATTAAGAAATACAAATTACATATTTGTATCAAAGAAAGTTTTGGTAAAATGTGTGAATAATTTTGTTTAAAAACTCAATTTTAAGAAAATAGCTAAGGTTTGGGGGATCTACTTTTAGTATATTGGTTATGATTAATTATAGTTTATCTTGCCATTCAATTGGGATCCACACATAAAAGAGGCTCCAATTGGGGTATTTATTTAGTATTAGCTTTCATTGATCTTATAATGCAAACACCTGTAAATGGGTTCAAGTATCCATCATGCCAACCTTTGAGCATAATAACTCAAGATTCCAATATAGCCGGCTTAGCCATGTTCTATAGAGGGAATCAATCATCTTTTGTACCAACGATTTGACTATGATGAATCAACTCTCACTTAACAAGGAGGGTGGTTAAACTGATTAAGAAAGCAAATACCGTTAACTTTGGAATCCATTTAAATCAACCATAACTTTATACCAAAAGCTTCACCCTTTCACCCTAGCAAAAGGATGATTAGTTACTCATGATAAGAGAAAAAAATATGTAAAAAGATGAAATAAACATAGATTGAAAGATCAAAAGAAGAACAAGAATAAAATTCTTAGACAAAGCTTCGGTATTGAAAACAAGAACAAAATCAAAAAAGAAAACCTAAAAATGGTACAAGAACACAAATGAGGCCCAAGAAATGGTATGAATTCATCCTCCCCCCAAGGTGCCTAATTACAGAGTTTTGGGTGGGTAAAATACTAAATGGTAGGCTAGAATAGCCAAGGTAGGTAAATACACATCAACAAAAACGAGCTGCAACTTCTTTTAATTTTTTTGACCACCATGCACTTCAATTTAGCTCTTCCTCAAAGAACAAGATTTGTAGATCTCTTTCTTAGCTTCGAAATGACAACTTACTCATTCAAATCGGACATCTATAGCTCAAGTTATAATTTTTCTACCGAAACTGCTCTTCAGCACACGGAAGAACAAATGGTCTCATCTATAATTACATTTTGACAATGAAAATATTTTGGCAATGAAAATGATCAAACTAGCTCTTGAAATAAAACAAAGTTAAAGATCTATGTGTTGACTTTCGGATGAATTTGGAATCACTTAGTTCCGACATCTACAGCTCTAGATATGATTTTTCACGTAAAGGATTGCCAAGTGATGATTATTCCACCTACATAAAAAAATTATTTAATATCGGTGAATAGTAAACCGCATATGTATAGTAAATACGCGTATAAATCATGTATGAACAATAGCCTCCATATGAACAGTGAAATATGATGAACAATAAATACGTATATGAATAGTAAATATATGTGAATATTAACCCAGTGAAAAAATTGCTCAAATTAAACAAATTAATCATACTCAAAGTGTATAATGATGATTTAAACCCTTAATAACAATACACTTATAAGTGTTCATCACATGTTACATGGAGCTGTGGTGTTTTCAAAGATTGACCTAAGGAATGGGTATCATCAGATTTGTATCATGTCGGGTAATGAGTGGATGACAGCATTTAAAATAAAGGATGGCTTATATGAGTGGTTGGTGATGCCTTTCGGGCTGTGCAATCCTCCTACTACCTTTATGTGGCTTATGAATCAGGTATTGAAGCCATTTATTGGGAAATTTATGGTGGTTTTTTTTTATGATATACTGATCTATAGTTGTTCAAAGTCAGATCACCTTTTGCGTCTTCGGGAAGTGTTAATGGTCCTACAGGAAAATAAGTTATACATAAATTTAAAGAAGTACAGCTTTATGACATCCTGGCTATTATTCCTTGGTTATGTGGTGAGTGTTGATGGTATTCATATGGATGAGGCAAGAATCCAGGTTATCAGGGAATGGCCAACTCCCAAAACTGTTACAGAAGTAAGGAGTTTCCATGGGTTGGCAACCCTCTACAGGCAATTTATTAAAAATTCTAGTATCATTGCTACCTTAATTACTGAATGCCTAAAAAAAGGAAGATTATAGTGGGGAGAAAAGGCAGAGGCGAGTTTTAGCTTGCTAAAGAGGAGGTTTTGCATTACCCTTGTTTTATCACTACTGGATTTTGAGGCCTTGTTCAAAGTGGAGTGTGATGCGAGTGGTGTGGGAATTGGTGTTGTATAATCTCAAGGAGGGCGTCTAGTAGCCTATTTTAGTGAAAAACTTGGCAAGGCGAAGTGTAAGTGGACAACCTATGACAAGGAGTTCTATTCTGTCATCGGTGCCTTAAAGAATTGGAGGCATTATCTTATGCGTAGAGAATTTATTATATACTCTAATCATGATGCTTTAAAGTATCTAAATAGTCAAAGGTGAATCAACAAGGATATGCATGCAAGCAAGATAGGTGCAATTCCTCCAGAAATTTCCATATAAGCTAGTGCATAAATTTGGAGTGCAGAATAAGGCGGCCGATGCATTAAGCAGAAGGGCAAATCTATTGGTAACTTTAGAGCAGGAGATTGTTGGCTTTGATGAGCTGAAGGAGTTATATCCCACGGATGGAGATTTTCAAGAAGTTTGGGAGAAGTGCATTTCTACTCATTCTATCGATGATTTTTTATCTTTTGAATGACTTTCTTTTGAAAGGGAATCGACTTTGCATCCCTAAGTCCTCCTTAAAAGAGAAGTTGATTCGTGACTTGCATAGGGGTGGTCTTGCTAGACATTTGGGACGCTATAAGACACTTGCTACCATGGAGGAGTGGTATTTCTGGCCTTGTATGCGCAGGGATGTTAACAGTCTAGTGAAAAGGTGTTATGTTTGTCAGGTCTCCAAGGGTTAGTCACAAAACACTGGATTATAAATGCCTTTGCCGGTTTCGAAAAATATTTGGGACGACCAATCCATGGATTCTGTCTTGGGGCTACCTCGTACCCAACAGGGCATGGATTCTTTTTGTTGTTGTTAATACATTCTCTAAGATGGCATATTTCGTTGCTTGTAAGTGGACTGCTGATGCTAGTGGGATAGTAAGGCTCTTTTTCAGGGAGGTCGTTCGTTTACACGGAGTTCCTAAAACCATCACGTCTAATTGTGATAATAAATTCCGAGGGCATTTTTGGTAGACCTTGTGGCATCTGTTCAATTCATCCTTACAGTTCAGCAACACAGTTCATCTTCAGACTGGTAGGCAAACAAAGGTGGTCAATAAAACGTTGGGTAATTTGATATGGAGTATATGCGGTGACTATCCTAAGCAGTGGGAGTTAGCGTTGGCTCAAGTAGAATTTGCCTACAATAACATGGTTTATAGCACAATTGGGCGATCTCCAGTCTCTGTTGTCTACACTAAGCCTCCACATCATGCACTTGATCTAGCAAAATTACCAAACAATACTGGAAATAGCAAGGCAATAGAGAATATGTCAACTTAATAGCAAGATGTCCAAGCTGAAGTCAAACAAATGTTGGAACAAGCAAACAAGAAGTATAAGCAGGTGGCTGATCAATGTCGTCATGAGCAAATTTTTGAAGTTAGTGATTAGGTGATAGTGTTCCTTCAAAAGGAGAGATTTCCAGTGGGTACTTATGGTAAGTTACAGCCCTGAAAGTATGGTCTTTACGAGATTCTAAATAGGATTAACAATAATGCCTATGTGATCAACTTGCCTAATAGTATGGGAATTTCAAGGACATTTAATGTCCCAAATCTTTTCCCCTATTATCTCTCTGATAAGCCCTTATATCTAGATCTTCCAGGAAACTCGAGGATGAGTTTTTCTCAAGTGGAGGAGACTAATATAAACCATGTGGTTGACAAATTCCTAGAATAGGAGGATTGAAATAAGGCAAAGAAGAAGGGAAAAAAAATAGACTTTATTATTCTAGTGCTTTATTTGTTTTGAAGTAATTTATTTCCTAGTCTTTTCATATTTTCTAGTTATCTTAGGATTTCTGGTATTTTCAGGTTCCCTAGTTAACTCAAGATTCCTAGTCTTTTGGGCTTTATATTACATTTAGGATTATGTCTTTATGCAACACTATAAATAGAGTCTTAGCATCATGTTTTATGGCAAACTTGAATAAAGAATCAAATACTTTTTTCCAGGGAAAATTCCCAATTCTCTCTATCCCGGGCTCAATGAGTTCGACCCTTGTTTTTTACGCTAACTCGCTACGTCATTTGGTGTTGAAAATGCAATTTTCCTAACCTCAAGGGGTTATCTTGTAATTCACATAAATTATTTGACTTCTCTATTACCTTCTATGCATCCACATTTTTTATGCTGCCACTTTAAATTTTTATGAAACTTTTTGTGAATATTTTTTGTATTTTTGACATTTTTATGTCCAAATTTGCTCCATTTTAAATTAATGAATCATAAATGTTGTAGGAATGCTGAGTGGATACGCATTTGTAGACTATGCTTTTTTGTCAGTTTGGATAGATTATATAACGACCAACTGGGAGAAGCAAAATTTGCCGAAAGCAGCCTATATTGTCAACTTTCAGGATGGCATAGTAATAATTGCTTCCATGATTGTTGCACATGTTGCAGACGACCATCTTAATCGTTTCAAAGTCCTTTTCTTCACCTGTTTATCTTTCATTGCCGTAAGTAATTGCTTTTTCTACATCTTCCCTTCATATATATAGCTATGTGATGCAATAACAATATTGTAGAAAGATAAATTATCTAATGCATAATATTGACTAATTTATATGTTAGTTGCGTGCA
Organism: Aquilaria sinensis; assembly: GCA_005392925.1. Classification (NCBI taxonomy): domain Eukaryota; kingdom Viridiplantae; phylum Streptophyta; class Magnoliopsida; order Malvales; family Thymelaeaceae; genus Aquilaria; species Aquilaria sinensis. Next base: position 301,687 of record SMDT01002907.1, on the reverse strand, counting down.
TAAGGCCCTTAGTTATAATTGATATTTGATCAAGGTTTTGGGCTCCAGAAACAAAAACAATCCTTCAAGCTGTTGACAAATACAATGTTGAAGGACTTAAAGTTATGTGCACGAGGAAATCCTCTAATACCTAAGTTAGCAAAGTGGCTAGGAGAAATCTGATAGTAGAGAAATAAGGATGGCTGGAGCATACTTAGAGTTTTCAATGAATCCCTTTAGATAAGCGTGGTTCCTTGTCTACTAAGACAAGAACTTCCCTTTAAATAAGATTACAATCTTGCTAATAATGGGATAGATAATATTTGGTCTCCTATTCAATCTCCATCTTTTAATTATGGTTCTAGGCCTGCTTTAGGCCATTCATGAGTTAAACTCCAATGGGTAAACAATATGGGCTTGAGCCCTGTCTGGTATCTGCAGGCCCCCTCCCATTATTAAAATGGAAGGAAGTGTATGCCTTATATTTTGAATTCCTTGGTAGTGGAAATCCAAATGCCTCATTATTAAGGATTAAGAAAATGGGAAACATGGTGTTAGAGATTGGGGAAGAGTTCTTAAAACCTAGAGAATGGACTATTAGGGTGGCTTAAGAGTTTTACTTCCACTTAAGCCACCCTTTCCCATCCATTACATCTGTCCTTATCTAAAAAAATGAAAACCTCCTCTCTCCCAATTGCCACTACTTCCATTATGCTGGAATCATTCTCAACCATTTGACACACGGCCAATCCAGATTAAGGAAGGTACTATCCCTAATCTCCTTCCATTTCCCATCCTCTTTAATTCTTAGTTTTTAATATCCGATTTTGTTGCCAGTTGCACAGTTGCCTTCCCCTATCTAATATTTTATTTTCTTTGTGCATTCACAAATATGGAACACCAATAGAAAGCAATCATCAAGAATTTTTAAGATGAGTTGAATGCCCTCAATTTCTCTGTAGTGGATAACCTAAGGAGTATAGTAATGCCAGGACCTTCAGCAACATTTAAGGAGAATGTTGTCTTTTTCCCTTCAAGCAATTAACCTAGGGTCCTTTGGAAGAGCAAAAAATCCCAGAAACGACCAAAAATCCATTTCCACTTACCAAGTGAAGGTAGGACTCATGCTCCCTTTAAACCGTTTAGTCTTCAAACTGTGTAATAGCTAGCCCCAAACACTTTCTTCACAGCAATGGTTTTTTTTTTTGCTTTTCATCTTGTGGGGTGCATTACTTTCTAGAGTCCTTATTCCTTTTCTATTGTTCAATCCTTCCAAATGTCTGCTCCTACTTCTTTAACACGGAAATTTTGGGCACAACCATGTTGTCTCCTTTGCCAACACCTGAAAAAAAAAATTGGAATAAATGGAAAGGAAAAATTTTCTTTGTTGCCTCTAACCCTTCCACTCCTAGGACTTTCCTCTTGAGAAGAAAGACAAACCTGCATATGAAATGATCAATCCTCCATCTAGAAGTTAAGTTAGAGGCCTTTAATACCTCAAGAAAGATCATTAACTACCTTTTAAGCCTCATGGAAGATGAAAATAAATGTTAGTTGTTCTTTTTCCCCTAACAATATTTAGATGAGACCAGCATAAAGGCATGTGGTAGCCAATAGGTTGTGCCTAGGAAAGCTTAATCATCACTGGATGCCTAGGACATAATGAGAACTGATTAATGCCCTAAAGGGTAGGGTCATCTCCAAGGGAAATCTAGATTGTGCTATTTTCCTTCTTGCAATTTACTGCATTATATTGACCTTACTCTACCTTTTTAAGTAGATCTAGAAAGCAACTAAGTAGAGGCCCTTAGGAGACACCAAATAGGTCTCAAGGCTCTCCAAAAAGCTGAGGTGGATTTGGAAGTGAAAGAAAAAAAGGCCCTGCCATTGTCCCAAGGCCATTTAATGACAATGAGGTTAATTTCACAGCCTTTATTTATCATAGTAAGCCCAAAAAACCCTCTAATCACAAGCCCTCAAAGGTAGTTAAAGTGGCAAACAATTTCCCTCCAACAATGTGCTAATAAATAAGCACCAACATGATCATTTTGGCGATCACCATTCGAATTGTGCCTCTCCCAAATGTAAATTGCCATGTACAACTAAAATTGTTAATACTTTGATGCTTATTGCTTTCTTAAGTTAGCTGCATAAATATTTTTGTAAATACTTTTTTACCTATAAAATTGTGAGTGTGAAAATTTTCTTTCTTTCACAGTTGAGATCCTTGCCCCAACTTCTTGGCCACTGGAAGGTGTAGCTTTGACTATAGATAAACCTACAAGTGCCACCATAATGGCATCTAGTAGCTGGGAGAGGCCTGTTACATGTACTTTTAGGCAGTCTTCCAACTCCTAGGCTCCTAGTCATGTGCCTGGTACATCTCTAGCATTCTAGACTAATTAAAATTGGTAATGATGTATAAGGTTTAGAAGAATAAAACAGAGCATGACATATGAAGAACTCACTAGGTCCTCAACTTCTGGAATGACTAAAACTGGTAATTATGCATAAGGGTCAGAGGAATAAGAGAAAGGTATTATTTGGGGCATATAAGGAACTTAGTGGGGTCTTCAACTTCTAATGGATGAGGGGGAGTCTATTCTAGAGGACAAATTTGTCCCTTCTACACATTATAGTTGTGCTTGTCCTCCTTACTTTTGTACTAATGCCACATCCATGAACAACTGCCAGGTAGGCTATTGCTCTATCTATTGCTTTTGCTTGATAAGGTCTTAAGACATTTCAACAATGAATTCTTCCAAAGCCTAGACCTTAATTGCCCTTTATTGTTTAAAATAAATATTGAATTCACTTAAATAGATAGATCATTTAGCCAACCTTCTATAGTGGTCCAGCTTAGCAAGAACTTTCGTGTAAATGAGGTCTTCCCATATCTTTACTGTGTGAGTTAGGAAATAAAGCCTCAGCCATCTACGGGCTGTGATCAGTGTGATGACTGCCTTTTGGATGGCTTAGTACCTGGCCTCTTCCCTATAAAGTGTTTTACTGATGTAATATAATGGCCATTGTTGGCCCAATTCTTCTTTAATCATAACTACACTAATAGCCGATATGGATACAGCTAAATAAGAATAACGGAATACAGGTCATGGTTATTGGAAAATGGGGAGCTTAGAATGCTTAATGGCATATATCATCTTAATGAAAGACCCTTCTCCACTTGAGAATGTTAAACAATGGCCTACATTTGTCCCTAAATCTGGAGTTAAACCTCCTAAAAGCTCTAAGCATCCTCTGAGAGCCTTTGGTAGTCATTATGACTTCCTAAGGTTGACATGTCTAATATTGCTCATATTTTTTCAGGATTGACATCAATTCTACTTTGTAAGGCCATTTATCCCTGGAACTTGCTTGCCCTAGCTCCAAAGAGGTCTTCACTAGATTTAGATGCATATGGTATTGTCAGACATGCTAAAAAGTCTTATTGAGCCCTTCACAATCATGTCATTTATGTACATTTCCATATTTTTCCCTAGCTATTGTAAAAAAGCTTTACTCATAAAATATTGATAAGTAGCTCATGTTTTTTTTTAGCCAAAATGCTTCCTCATGTAATAATATATCCCTCACTAATAAAGAATGCAATATTTTTCTCATCCTTAATGATCATTTAGATATGATGATAACCACTGAAAACATCTATGAAACTTAAAAACTCAAACTCTATTAAAGAGTCCACAAGTTGGTTGATTGAGTGCCAAGGATATAAGTCCTTTAGGGATGCTCGATTGACATCTGTGTAATCGACATAGATCCTCTATCTTCTATTCTATATTTTAGCTAGGACAACATTTGCTAAGCACTTTAGATATAAACTTTTCAGAGAGTTCTTGCCTTTAGTAATTCTGAACTTCTTGGCGAATGAACTCTTTTCGATTAGCATCCCTTGGCCTCTTTTTTTGCGTTATAGGTTTAGCCTTTATATTGTTCTGTAGACTATTAGGACCTATTTCTTTATTTATTCTTAGCACATCACTCAGGGACCACACAAATATATTCAAATTAGAACTTTAAAACCTAAGTAAAAGATGTTTTACATTATCCTGTATATCTTTTGCCATTCTCATTAATTTTTGAAGGGCCTTGGTCATCGGTACAATCAGAATTGCATTCTTCTTGGGCTTCTTTGATATGTTTGTCTCCTTATTCCCTAGTTACTACTTGTGTATTAAAGCCTTTAGGCATTTGGGACCTCTAAAGCTTGCCACATAACTTTTCTTAGTAGAATATTGTGTTACATAATACTAGTATGCCAACAAGCAAAGTTCAAATTCAATTGTTTGGTATCCATTCAAATATGAAATTGTACTTGGGCCAACTTCCCAAAGAAAGTAGCATAAGCTGAAGGGGCATCTAGTGCTAGAAACTCTACCATCTAGCAGTGGTGGATGGGCTTTTTTGCTCCCTTACTTAACTTTTGAAAGCATAAGTAGAAAGTACATTATCCTTAGATTAGGGACTTCTTTCTTTCCCACTCTAAAATAGGCATTATCCCTAGATTAGGGACTTTTTTCTTTCCCACTCTAAAAATAGGCCCATGCATCAATGCAAACGAGGATCATTTCATGTTTAATGGAGTAAAGGTGTGATTGAAGATAAAATTAACATTGAATCCCCTGTTGACATAGAACCTTTTGAGATCATAATTTTCTTTTTTGGTTCTTATCAACATGGGATTAGAGTCAGGGTACTGGGATCCAAGAACCATCTGCCGTCTCGATAATACGCCCTGAGCCACCTACTTCCAGCTATGCAATCTTGCGCTATCCTTTTTTATCCATAAGACCCTTCAACTGTGGTAATCATTTCAATGAACCATGCAGGTTTCCTGGATTCCTAATTCGTACATGCAAAAGGCCTTTATTAACAAGCCTCAAAGTTTTCACAATTACTATATCTATTATCTTTTTGTGCTTCCTGTGCTCTTCACCTATTAGGAGACACATCTCACGCATACTCATGTAGATTTCCTTCCCTAACCAGCTCTTCAAGGAAAGCCCTCAGCTCCTATAGTTCTCTAAATCATGTCTGTGGTTCTTGTGGTACTGACAATACTTCTTCTATACCTTAAGGAATTTGCTGAGAATCAACCTAGGCCAGTTGGTCACCATGTTTCTATGTTCTAAGGATTACATGATACTAGGGTGTGCAAACAGGACTCGGGAACCTCTCAAACTTCTTCTAGTTCTTGTCTCCTTACTTTCTTGATTGGCTTTTCTAAACCCCTTCTATTTATTCAAGCAAGTCATGTGTTTTGGCTGAATGAAATGATAGGCACCATTGTGGAACTATTCCACACTTTGAGCAACATTCTCCTGGATAGCCCAGGAGAAATGTGACTTTGCATATATCCACTTTATAAGGGCCAATAGTTTGACATTAGATGGCAGATCGGTTGTAAGTTTTGCAAGCGCCTTAATGGTTTACATCTAAAACCATAAATTATGAAAAAAAAATCCAATATAAGGTCTTGATCTAATGGCTAAGATGGATGACACTTTGAGATTTTTTAAAGGTCTTACTCTTAGGTTTATGTCTCATTATTGGTTTTGTTAAAGGGCTCAAGTAGCTCAAGTAAGAGACTTTAGGTTCATGCACATGTCCTCAGCATTGTTTCATGTACGAATGTCAACAAAGATTTGCCCTGGTAGTTATCCTATCATTTCCTACTGGCAAATAGGATCTTTATACAATTAAATGGATTTAGATTGGATTTGTGCTTTTGGCTTCTTGTACCTACTGGATTTTTGAGAGGTTGTGGATTTAGGCCTTACCTACCCTGTATCTTACTAACATATAACTACGTGGAATGCACTCTTTTGCAAATTAGCAAGCCAAAGGTAGAACCAATGTTTACAATGTGCAAAAACATGTAGCTCTAGGCCCAAAATTGTGAAATTTTTAAAATTGAAGGCTAAAGTTTCTGTTATAGATATGAAAGCAAATATGGTAGATGAAAATGTTTCTGATTCAAAAAGAGGAGAGAGTTAGGTTAAAAGAGCTTTCATATATCTCTAAACCAAGGAGGCCTTTGCGGGAAAAGATTTTGAAAGTCGCTGAACTTTTATTCTCAGGCTAGAGCTCCCAAACAGAATTATCGATTGTAAGTGGGAGTATTTGGGTCCAAAGATCAATGAGAAATAGAAAAACATGTGTAGCATGTAATCCTCTAGGCTGAATTTTCTCATTGAGCAATGGTTCAACAACAACAAGACATGCTAGTGCTCTAATACATAGAGTCCATAATATCGTAGATAAATGATCACCATGCAAAATTTAGTTATTCTTGCAATGACAAATTATATATGATTCTTGTAACTAAGATACAGACAATTATGTAAGCAAATATTCATGTGCTATTAAGATTCAAGCCCACACAACACAACTATCCTACAATTTACACCACTTAGCCTAGGTATAATAGTTTATGTATTTGCATTAGTCAACAGTTATTGTATTTATTATTTACTATTAGGTGTGTTATTTTTAGGATCAAAAAGTCATAGAAAAGTCATTATTTTCAATTCTGGTGATTGTCTCACCAGAAAAATACAAATTATTATTAGCCATGATAGTATGCAGTTGGTTGATAGGTTTTACCTGATCCTATGTACCCTAGAATGGATAAGAAATAAATATTGAAATTATAAAACTGAAAGATAATAGATAAGATACCAATTGAAAATTTAAAATGATAGATAAGATACCTATTGAAAATTATAATCCCATGTTTTGACAAACCAATTTTTCCTTGAAGAAATCAATTTTTTTTGAAATTTTACACGAATTATTATAAATATTGGATTCAGTTTGTTTCTATTGAAGGTTGAGATGATCAAAATGGTAGAAGAAAGAGATCAGTTATCCTCTTGGAGTTGCAGTCGATTATCATTCTAACATCAAAGGTGTTAGGGCATAGGAAATGAGTTATCTGCTTGGTAGTTAATACAATTTCACAGTTTAAACTTTCAAACCACGCTAATATAGTAAAATTAAAATCATTATTACAATACTACATCTGACAAACACAAAATTTTAAAAAATTGTAAATATTTATTGGACATGGGAGTCGATATTAACTTGTTGCAATTTTGCAATTTAGGGAATAATGCTGCTATGGATTCGCAGTCCGGACATGAAGAATCCAGAGTTTTACTCCTATTTCTATGTGTTCATCACGTTCGGGCAGGCAGGCATATCTGCCACTCTAACAGCATTTTTCATTGATCAGTTCAAGCCACTCGGGCGCGCTCCGTCGGAAGAAGAGGAGACAAGGGCAGAATGCTGCGGTGGTTTTTGGAGTGCCGTGGCTTGGGCCATCGGCGTTATTGTTGCCGCAGTGAACCATATGGGCACGCGCAGTTGGAGTCAAACTTTCATGATCTCCTTCATTCTGATGCTCGGCACTTACTTCGTCTTTTTGTTGGGATTTGGCATCCCGTCTTATGTGCACAACCAGCCAACCGGTCGCCCATCCAAGCTGTTAGAGAAGTCCCGACGTTTGATAAAATTGCTCCCCGTTTGGGCGTTGTTTTTGGTGTACAGCATCATTGACGCGACGGGAAACACTTTCTTCATCCAGCAAAGTGCAGACCTCGATCAAACGATACTTGGGTCGCTCAACCTACGGGTCTCCGTCAACACTTTCCCGGCTCTGAAATCCCTTATCAGGTATGTAACTTCGACCATCGCCGATTTTGTGATCAGAAGGTATTTCAAGATAGAAGACGGGAATACTCCTTCAGTAATGGAGGCGCAGAAAAGGAGAAGGCATGCCGCGATGTCAGTGAGAATGGGCATCGGGTTCGTGGCCGGGGCAGGATCCTGCTTCAGCGCGTGGAAGTTGGAACAGAAGAGATTGAATGCTCTGAATGATGTGCCGAACATGAGCATATTGTGGTTGGCGCCACAGTTTGGAATTCTGGGTCTCTCCAATGGGCTCATCGAAGAAGGGCTCAAAACATTCTTTTACAATAACGTGCCCAAATCGATGCGATATTTTCATTTGTCGTTCAACGGGTTGGTCCTGGGAATCGGCAGGTTCTTTAGTGTGCTCTTGATTTTAGCCTGCCGGCAATGGTTCAGCGAGACAATCGACGGCAGCAGACTAGACAAGTACTATTTCATGCTGGCGATGCTTTGCTCAGGAACTTTAATCGTATACTTCGTCCTATCTTTCTGCAAATTTGATTGGCTCAGGGTACAGGAAGACAACGATGGCAGAGATGGTAGGGAGGTCGAGATCATGCCGGAGAACGCTGGGCGCGATATGTAACTGCATGGGTGCATCGTGCCGTGTGTATCTGTTGAAGAAATTGCCCTTAGTTCTGAATTTGACAAAAGTTATGGCTTGCTGAGACATGGCGGACAATGCCATCTCACATGTTTGCTACATACAATCACAGACCACGGACTTTATACATAATACCGTAATTTGTTGGCTAATAAAGGTGAATTAATGCCTTGCATGAGTACCTACTTTGCATAGCATAGTACAGCAGAGAAGTTGGAAATTTTCATTCTCAAAGTCTTGAAGAAACCTCTTATGCCATTAAATGCATGGATGCATTTTTTCAATAGGTGAGCCGAATATAGCATGTTAATTGGGATTTGAAATTGAGTTCTCGCCTTTACATAAATTAAGCTATAAATTGGCTGGAGCGAACAACTAAATGGATTTGAATTCTTCTGTTTGTAGGGATGAAATTTGGATATTTTATTTTATTTTTATTTATTTATTATTTATTGAAAAAATTTTATTGACCATTTGATTGTTTCAGGATAGATGATTTCAGATTTAAAATTTTGGACAGAAATTTTAGTCCAATATCGTAAGAGGATACTACTAAAAAACACATGAATTCCAACTGTTTTGTTTTTCACCTGCATAGCAGTTGGTAGTTACCAACCTGCTCAACCATTTGTTTGTACTTTTTAAATTATTGGCTACTTAATAGTTATGAACTAGTCTGGTTGACTGTTGTGTACTGTTTTCCAACTTCTTTAGCAGTTGGTTTGTGGACTGTTTTCCAACTTCTTTAGCAATTGGTAAGCTAAGTAATTAAAACGGTCCATTGGTTTTCCAACTGTTTGACAGTTGATAATTAAAACTAAATACCCAACCCCCACCTGCAGTGGAAAGAGTTGCTCAAAAAAGAAGCGTTCAGCCACTTCGCGAGCTCTCTCTGCCAACGGCCCCTAAGAAGCCATTGCAGCCATTCCAGCTCACACCTAGCCAAATTGCTTCCTTTCTTGGCCAAATCTTGTTCTACCCAGGCCGAATCGAAGGTATTTGAAGCACTTCTCCTATTTTGCTTTCAATTTGGTGTTTTCCGGTTTTTTGGGTTTTATGGGATGTTGAACTTGATTCTTTTTATCTCTCTTTACTTTTATTGGAACAGATTTAGGCATGGCATTGTCTTTCATTCGTTGTTCTTGCAAGTGGAGGTAAGTTTGCAATTTTATTTTTTTTTCCCTGCATTATGTGGGCCTGACATTAGCCGATTGAAGAAAACTCTTACGCTGTTAAATGCATGGATGCATTTTTTCAATAGGTGAGCCGAATATTGCATGTTAATCGGGAGCTGAAATTGAGTTCTCGTTTTACATAACATAAGCTACAAGTTGGCTTGAGCGAACAACAAAATGGATTTGAATTCTTCTGTATACGGGGAAGCAAATATTGTGCGCAAAGGGGGAACTTGGGCGGTTGAAAGGAGTTTCGTCATTGCCTTGCTTATGTTGAGGAGATTTTGATGAAATATTGTTTCCGTCAGAGAAGGAAGGTGGCCGGGACTGTAGCCAGGCGTAGATAGAGAGTTTCTTGTGATTCTCTTGACTTGTGTGAGCTATCTGATTTGGGCTATTTAGAACTTGATTTTAAATGGTCAAGGCTCAGATACAACCACTTCTTCTAGTGTCGGTTGGTTAGTGATACGATCAAAGAAGGCACAACCAATGATAATAAGGAACCATTGAAGATAACTAATGCATTTTTGATCGTATCAATTAGTGTTGGGAAAAAATTCTTCAATCACCCATCACACACTGTAGAAAAAAAACACAATCAAACAGGCACAAATAAATTTAACGTGATTCGACTCCTAACTAGCCAACATCCACGAATAAGAGAAAACCATTTGAACAAAATACAAAAATTACAGTAGAAGTATGCCATTAATTCTCACGCTGGCCTATGGATCCCCTACTTACTACTGACAATCCCAATATCTTGCTGGTGGTGAAACAGGGCCCTAGGCCCTGATTAGCTAACACTGGTAGACTCTTTGGGAACTATGATCCTACTTAGATTACAATTGGCTAGTTATTACTTGTGAAGTATCTTAAATAATTACGTGCAACTAGTTACTTAGCCTACCTTGCATAGGAAATATGCATGCATTATCCTGGCTATGCGATAATAATAAATTAAAACTTTAAATAAAACTGTGGCTCGCCAGTTCATAAAATATAAGTGAAAACAAGCCAAGATGTAAAAACTTTAGTTGCTTTAACTTCAAGTAACAACTATGTGCATAAATCTCAATCTTATATGCACCCAAATGTAACCCTAGTGTTATACACATTAATGGATACTAGTAGAGACAATCTCTTTGTATGAAAATATCATACATACAGAAGAAGCAACTTATATCTACTAAGATCCATCTTTAGCTCTTCACCTAAGCGGGCAAGCTTTAAATGATGGGCCACACTTTCTTTGTACTCACTTAGCCTCAAATTGTAAGGCAAACACTTTGGTCAGTACTAGCTTATGCTACAAATAGCTTAGAAACTTGAAGATTCCTACTTAGAGAGTACCTTCAAACTGACAAAATTTAGCCTTAATAGTTACCCCTTACCAACTGTTAAGCCTGACTAACCCACTTAATATTTGTTAATATTTGCACAACACTTAAGGGGTGAGCACTCAAAAGTACTTAGAAAGGGATTCAGTACCTAGAGGAGGAAACAAATGCAAGAATGCAAAGCACAATAAGCATATGTATACATACAAAACAAAACACGTAACCAACATCACAACTAGAAACAAGAATAAGAACAACAAATAATGCAAATTAATGGATGGATAAAATATGCACATGCAAATACACTTAGGACTTCTTTACACCCGTAGGTGCTAAACTTGCCATGAGCTCTTACGATTGGGGTACTTAGATACTAGCCCCCGTATCCTCTGCTAGCACTTAACCAATCTCATGAAGTCCTCTTACGGGTGCCTTACAATAAGTTGTCACTTACTCAACCCTTGCCTGCCTTTGATGACTTACTTAGAGTAAGTTACTGCTTACTCCACTTTTACCCATATCTTCCCCATAACTCATTGTGTAGGGTAGCTACCTTATGTGGTCCAACTTACCAAGCTTTTAGAGCTTAGTTTAAAGCTCTTTAGTGGCTTACTTACCAAATCACAAAGTTTGGTTGGCATCTTCTTGGGTTTCCCTTTTATTGCCTGAAGGTCTATGGCCTCCCACTTGGGCCAACAAGGAATCTGAAACCCGCCTTAATTCTATTAGTGCTCCTTTAACAACTTGAGCACCTTAACTTCCTTAGCCATCATTCCTTACCCAACCTTAACCACACAACTTAGCTACCACCTAAATAATGCATAATTCCTAACTTATGAATGAGTTCTAGACCTAACCGACACTATGGAATACCTTAGAATGACCTAGGGATGATAACTGAGAGCTTGAGACATTCTTAGGATGCCTCGAGCTTGAGGGATTTGTGCCTTGGCGATGCCATCGACGATGTCTGACCAACGGCATCAGTTCTCGGGTTCCTTGGAAAATCGCTAGTGATGCGTCACCAACTCGTATCGCCACTGGAGATGTGTCGCCAAATCGCATCGCCCACCAATGCTCTTCCAACATTACACGACTACATGCTAACTTGCACAAAACTTGCTTAAACTTTCAATCCCCAAGGCCAATTCACATGGTTCTTGTTTCTACTTCATTCCCACATGTAATACTACATTTTTATGCAATATTTGAGATTAATTAACTTAAATTCATTACCTTAAATCATCCTTAAAGCAAGAAATAAGCAATAAGCACATTTGAGCTCCAAGCTTGAATTCAACCAAATTAGACACCAAGGACACAAAATTAAGACCATTTTTAACCATTTAACAAGCTTAGAACTAACCCACAAGGATCAAAGATGCTTACCTTTGGGTTTAAACTAAAAACTTGCAAGAACAACTCCAAATGTACCAAATACACAAAAATTAATCTAGGGGCTTGTTGGGATGTCTTTGGGACCTTCAATTTTCATTGAATTTTAGGTGAGTTGGGAGCTTTGATAAGGAAAATATATGGAGGAGAGAGAGCCATAAAAATGGCAAATGCAGGAGATGATGAATAATGTCATCCTTCTTCCATTAGATAGCCAACTACTCCACTTAACCCAAATCTCCTCTACTTGTCACTTTGGCCCCCAAACTTAACTTTGAATTACTTAGGCCACTTAAACTCTTCCTACACCATCACTCCTTGGTCCTATAGAAATGTTTTTCTTACCCAAAACACTTTGCCCTCAAGTCACTTAAGCCATTATAAGACATAATAACTAAATTTTTCACTTAGTGCATTTTTTCACCCTTAATTTTCACTTTGGGTTTAAGTGGCTAGAAATACTTATGGTCTTAATTTATTTATCTTAAAACACTTACTTGAACCTAATTTTATTGAAATTTTGATTATGCCACTGACTTGGCCAAAATTACCATTTTGCCCATTTTGCCCTTTAGGTGCCAATTACACTTTGGAACTCAACTTAGCCTTATTTACCTTCCTTTCTTTGCTTAAAAAACTTATTTGAGGAAAAATAACTTGGGATTTACTTACCTCGGCATTCAAGCTTGGAAAAGTACTTGGAGAGCCTTTACATTGCCCTCACATGATTACAAGATATGAGAATTGTAAAAGGCTTCTCGTCCTAGCCCTCTCCAGCCTTTAGACCTCCCCGCCATTGTGAAACCCTCACATCTTACCTCTTCACCATATTAGTTCTTCTCCCATACCTAAACCCTAGCACAATAAGTCTTTTTATAGGTCATACACAAGCTCAAATCATATCAAAATAGGAAAACTAAATCTCAAACAAATAGAAAAACTAAAACCAAATCGAAAACAAAAACATAAACCCAAATCGAAACAAAATTAAAATCCTTAACCTCATTGAATTTGAGCCAATAAACCCAACAATTGCCACCTTGGCTCAAATTGTTCACCATGAATATGAATATCACGAACACACGATCAAGATCATAGACACGAACAATACGAACATCCCTGAAACATGAACACAATCACAAATGAAAATGACTTCGAACAACACGAACATTACTATGAACGATAAACACCACCAAGGAATGAACACAACAGTGATCGGAAACAACCATGAACATCAACATCATAGGCATCAACACACACGAACATAATCTTCAATCTTTAAACTTGTACCGAGCCATCGATACCATGCCGTAGCCACTGTCAAATATCCCTAAGGCGATTCCTTAAGGCTCCACCAAACAATCAAAATGCTCTACTATGCCAAGCATCGAATTATATGCTTCACCATGCTATGAACAGACCACAAGCTCCACTATACCAAGAACGCATCATAAGCTCCACCATCTCAAAACCAAATCATAAGCTCTGATATCACTTGTTGGACAAAAATTCCCTAATCGACCATTACGCGCAGTAGAATAAAAACATGATCAAACAGGCATAAATGAATTTAACATGTTTCGGCTCTTAGCTAGCCTACTTCCATGAATGAAAAAAAACCACTTGAACAAAATACAAAGATTACAATAGAAGTATACCCTTAATGCTCACGCTAGCCTATGGATCCCCTACACACTACTAATAATCCCAATATCATGCCCTCATGCAATTACAAGATATGAGAATCACAAAAGGCTTATAGTCCTAGCCATTTCTGGCCTCCAGACATTTTCTCCTTTGTGAAACTTTCACATCTTGCCTTTTCACCACATTAGTTCTTCTCCCAAACCCAAACCCTAATACAACATGCCTTTTTATAGGCCATACAAAAACCCAAATCATATCAAAATAAGAAAACTAAATCCCAAACAAATAGAAAAATTAAAACCAAATCCATAACCAAAATATAAACTCAATCCTAAACAAAATTGAAATCCATAACCTTCTTGAATTTGAGCCAATAAACCTAACAGTTAGAAAAGGCGAACCACGTTAAGTTAAACGATTTGCTCATGATGATATCACTGTACCCTAGGAAGTCCATCATGGTGAATACATCTGCAAATGGTTCATTAGAGCTATCAAGCCATTATACAGATCCAATTATGGCATTTAGAAGTCCAAGGGGGCCGGTGCATTCCAAATCTCATATGTAACTTACTGAAGGCACATGTAGCTAATGTCAAGTAACAGTTACCAGGCTACAGTTAGATCCTGAGTCAACTACTTTTATGTCTCATCCAATTGCCAAAGGACTGTCTTGATGTGGTTGACCTCCAATTCATCTTGAGTTTTATCTTGCCTTTTTCGGTCCTCTTGCAAGTATGTTATTCCTTAAGTTGTTACAGCTAGTTGTTGCATGTCCCCTTGGTGACTCTCTGCTCTATCCTCTGGTAGTAAAGGGAGAGTTCTTCAAATCTCCTAATGTAGTTGCTTGCATAATTACTATAGAAGAGAATGCTTTAAGGAGTTGAACTGGCCATATGTCATGGCCATGAGGAAAACACTTTGATGCTTAAGTCAATAGTGGTCTGAGAAGAGTATAGAAGATTATGTGATGAGAACAGAACATACCAGAGGGTTTTCACAAAGAACCTCTTATAGGCTTGATGGCATGTTTACTAAGGAAAAAAAACTCCCACTTTATCAAACCAAAGTCCCACAGCAAAGGGATTTACTTCCTTTTTTTTCTCAATCATTAATGTTAGTAATTAATACTAGTTGGACCTATGAGAATGCCTTAAGTGGGCCAACCACATTAAAATATCTTCAATGGGCTGCCAAAGGTTTAGGCCCAAGCCCAATATGATATCAATATCTAAATTTTAAAATTTATCAAATTGGTTTTTGAATGTTGATTTTAATTAATTAAGTTGAAGTTATTGAGCTCAAAAAAATAAGATGAGACACTAAGACTTAGGGTTGAACAAGATTGAATTTGAAAGTCCCTTCAAAATAGATTAATCAGCCATTTTAAACATTTGATGTAACACCCTCATATCCCATATTGGAGAAGATGTGAGAAGTCTTATGTGGATATATAGGCTCAAGTTTCAAAATACAAACACCTAAAGCTTATCATTTTTTAAATGATAGCACATGTGGTATGGGCAGGTGTTCCATTGACTGATTCTAGACTTGGGTAGTTACAGATAGTATTAGAGCCAACCCATGACCATAATGGAAAGGCATTATAGGTGTGCACATGTATCATCTACTAGAACTGATCCTGAATTTGAGAGGCTACTTAGCTAAGGACTAAGTAGTCCGATTAAAGAAGCTACTGGTTCGGGGAACCAAGTAATCCAACTAACCCTAACAAAGATGTTAGGCACATAAAGAGGAGTTTGTAACACCCTCATATCCCATATGGGTGAAAATGTGGGAAGTATTGTTTTGATATATAGGCTCAAGTTCCAAAGCATAAGCACTAAGTGCTTATCTTTTTTCAAAGGATAGCCCATGTGGTATGGGCAGGTGTTCCATTTGACCAATTTTGGACTTAGGTCGTTACTAGGCTATCATTTGTGAAAAGGATAAGTGCTAAGTACTTATGTCCTGGAACTGGAGCTTATATATTCAAATAGGGCTTCCTACAATTCACCCATGTGGGGATATAAGGGTGTTACAAACTCCCCCTTATGTACCCAATATTCTCATTGGGGTATCTTGGGTTACATGGTCCCCTGAAACAGTAACCTCTCTAATTAGATTACTTGACCCCCAGCCAAGTAATCTCTCTAATCCAGGATCAGCCCCGGTAGATGATGTATGTGCACACTCAATATGCCACATCATTGCGGTCTCGGGTTGACTCTGATACCATTTGTAACAACGCGAGTCTAGAACCAGTCAATGAAACACTTGCCCATATCACATAGGCTATCCTTTGTGTAATAGATAAGCTTTAAGTGTATATGTTTTGGAACTGGAGCTTATATTTCCACATAAGGCTTCCCACAATTCACCCATGTGGGATATATGAGTGTTGCATTTGAGAAATGTTTCCTAAATTGTTGAATTTTGCCTCTCATGACCAATTGGATTTCTAATCAAAAGTTTGTGGTGCAATCAAAAGAATCTTTTGTTATTGAGCCAGGTGAGCACATTCACAAAAAATTAGGACAAAGTATATTGTAGCCGAAAACAAATAACACAATTAGATAATATGTTGCAATTACAAAGGCTGAATTCCACCAAGGTCACCTAACTTATTTGTTCTTTTAACCTCATTTACCTTATATAGCGCGTTCTAGTTTGATCCTTCCAATTATATTCACTGTTAAATTAGATAAAAAAATACCAATATGTCAAGAATTAACATAAAATTGGATCTAAAAATAACAACTCCAATCCCTTTACTTCTTCTACAGATAATAATAAAATTTAAACTATAAAATGTATCACTTACACTCATCTCTCACTAAATTGCTTTCCCCACACCTTTCCCTTCGATCCCCTCTCCTTATCGTCCCTCATGGACTCTCAATCCCCTTCCAGGTCCAAATCTAACTCCCTGTCCTACCCCTTCTTAAGGTCAACAAAAATTCCCACAAGATTTAGAAGCCACACCCGCATCACGCTACTTCCACCAGCACACTCAATTCTGGTATATGATAACCTATGACTTCTCCCCCATTGTCCTCAACATTGAGTTTGCCAACCTCATGGCCATCATCCAGCTCTACACAAGGCTCTCCCCAAATGAATTCCCCAAGTCTTGAGTTGTCTCAACTGCTGCTAGGCTCGCCATTAAGAAAAGGGTGGGTTTGAAGAACATACTCATCCTCAAACCATTAAGGCAGAGAGGTTGGCACGAAATGGATGATGAGGGGGGGGGAGGAGGAGGTGCTAGTTATAGGCAAGTATTTAGGGGAGTTAATTGATGGATTTGAGGGAAGGGAAAGTGTTGGTTTTGGAATCAAGGTGGAGATAGGGGTTTTGGAGTTCGGGATGAAAATGAAAACCGTGGTGGTGACTAAAAAAATCACCAACTATTGCAAAAACTTTGGGATAAGAGGTGTTAGGGGTGTAATTGATAAATATTGAAGGTTAAAGTTTAGAGCGGTTAACTAGAAAAAGTTACGGGTTAAAATGTTATTTTAAGATCTATTTTAATGTTTTTTAATACCACATTAACATATTCTATAAGAGTTAATGGTTTAAAATGACAGAAATGATCCAATCAAAATACACGAGATAAAATATTAGTCAATCTTAAAACTTTTCACGTTTTGCCAACAAAGTCCTAAAACTTATTGAGTTTCTAAAGTAGTCATAAAATTATAAAATCATTAACTCTGTTAATCCTAATTTGGATGTCTCACTATGTGGCAGACAAAAAAACTGAGGTGGCACATAACGGCCGTTAAATGCTAACTTATAATCACCTTTCCTAGTTTGAGGGTGAGTTTGCAACTAAACATATTGTTCAGGGACCCAATCTACAGTTTATAAAACCTTAAGGTCCTTGCAAAGGAAAAGGAGAAATGCGCCTTTGTCCCTAATTCTTCATTCCCTACCCCTCAAAACCCTAACCTTCTCCCTTTGACGCTACCACCCATGAAACACTACCCGAGCTTCCCCGTCGTTGTTCCACCTCCACCAGCCACTCCCGCCATTCGCTGACCTCTTACCTCTCCAGAAACCACCATTCCAGGCGTCGCTAGCCACCGATGATGCTGAGTCAAAGGGAAGGAGCTTCGTGACACTAGACCCATCGCTTTCGAGCACCAAATCCATGAAATCTGACGCTGCCACCCGCCTCTAGCCCTGTCAAAGGCCAGCCCATGCGTCATCGTCTAAGCCCATCCTTCCGACCGTCCAACCATCGCCGTTGCAAAGAGGATTGAATGCCGACCCATATTTTTGCGATCAAAACATATAAGCGACAGTTCAATGAGGAACAAAGTAAATAATAATTCGAAATAATATTTGAGAATCAATTAGGAATGAAACACTATCGACGAGCTAGAGTGACTGGCGGAGGTGGAACGACAGTAGAGAAGCGCTTGCAATGTTTCTACGGTGGCGGTGGCAGAGGGAAGAGTTTAGGGTTTGAGGGGGCAGGGAGCAAGGAATCAGGTGCTAGATATGTAGTTTTTCAATTTCTTGCCAGGAGCTAGAGTTTCATAATTGTGAGTAAGTCCTTAGACTATATGTAATTGCAAACTCACCCTCAGGATAGAAACGGTGGTTATAAGTTAATATTTAACGGCCGTTATATGCCACCTCAACTTTTTCGTATGCCGTGTAGTAAGACATCCAAATTAGGGCTAACAGAACTAACGATTTCATAATTTTAGAACTGCTTTGGCAAGTCAATGAATTTTAGGACTATGTTGGCAAAACACAAAAAGTTTTAGAACTAACTAATATTTTATCCCCAAAATACAGTATTTGAGGTAAGAGATTATGGGGGATACTATATACATGCAAAGTCTAATATGCCCCCGTTAAAAGCAGCAAATACCTCCTATGCCCTTTCCCGTTGATTATTTTTGCCGACCTGTCCTCACTCGCCGTTCTTCCAAATTCGCCTCCAGCCAGAGCATCCTGCCACGTTGCCGCCGTCTCTCACTATAGCCTCCAACCACGCCGCCCGTCTCTCGTCGGAGCCTTCAACCACCCCGCCTCCGTATCTCGCCAGAGCATGAGCGTCCAAACAGCGAGGCCGAGATTAGCGACCATGACGGTATCGCCCTAATCATGAGCATCGTAACTGGCGAGGTTGAGATCGATGCAGATATTCTTCCACTGATTGCACTTGAAAGCGATTCGATGGGCTCTACTTCCATTTCAGAAAATCCGGCGCTCTTGGGTAACATTCGACCGAACTTAACATAATTAGGAACAGAGCGACATACTTCATGAAGAGGAGTCATTGGTTGTTCAACAATCGGCAGTATCGGACTCACTTTCTTGCTGGAAGCGTTATTATTTTTATAGCTAACCTACATATAAATACTTTATAAAAATTAATTAACTTCTGAGAAATATTTAAGAGTTGCTATTATTTTTTCATGTAGCCAGAAGCATGTGTACAAGTACAAGAATATGATGTATTTTATAGCTAAAAGAAAAGAAAACTATCAGCTTTTTTGGGATTAATAATGCCATCAAACCATCATAATTGATAATTTATGGGAAGTTTGGTAGAGGCACAGTTCGAATCCCTAACTTATACATTGATGTCCTAAGTCCACTACTTGGACTGAGATTTCAGAACAGAATTGATATAAATTGAATGTATTAGTAATAATGGAATATATCAGTAACAATTCTATAATCTTTTTTATACATATGTCAAACATGATTTATACATATCCCCTTACATTTTTTGTACATTAAGTTTATATATATCTACTATCTTATTTGTAAATATTTCTAGTTTTGATTGAAAATGTGATTTGACACATTCACACATATTTTTCTATGATAGGTTGAACTCGTATATATGGTTGGTAACATATTTGTGATCTCATTTTTATATATGTCATACATTATTTATATAAATCTCTTATTTTCTTTGTACATCAAATTTATATATATATGATATATGATATCTGATTTTTACATATCTCTAATTTTGGCTAGAAGTAGAATTTGATGTGTTTATGCTTATTTTGTGTTATAAAATACTACCTCCGTCTCATATTTTTTTGCACCATTTAACTTTTTCACATAGTTTGACTTGAATTTATTCATATTAGTATTTGTTAGAAAAAATTTTAAAAATATATATATTTAAAAACTATATGTCTTAATTTATTATTTTTATATAAATTTTTTTTATTTATATATTAAAATATTAAAAATAAAAAATTGTAGATTAATTACTGAATAGTAAATGATACAAGAACGCGGAACAATGGAGTATATTAGGGTAAAATCCAAATTTGGTCCCTTAACTTTTACGTTTGTCCTAAACGGGTCCCTTAACTATGAAAGTGACTATTACGGTCCCCTAACTATCAAATCGAGTTCAATGTTAGTCCCTCTAGTCATTTTGGCCGTTATCCAGGACGGAAAATGCATACGTGGCAATTTGATACACGGTGGATTGGCAAGTCACTTAGTACGGCCAACTACCTCCACTCTCCCTCCCTGGTTTTTCGAGAGCTTCGTTCTTCTCCCTACTAGTGCTTTAGTAACTGTTAACCCTAGCGATAAGGCGAAGGAAAATTTTGTGTAATCGGTGGTTGTTTTGGTGGTTGGGGTGGCAGAAATACGATGAAGGAGAAGGCGAAGATGAAGGCAAAACTTCGATTGACGGAGTGGAGACGAAGGAAAGAGGACGAAGGGGACTGGCACTACTGTAAGTTTTGTACTTAATAAATTATAAGTTTGTTTTCTGTTGTATTGTGTATTTATCAGTTGTTGAAAATGCATAAAAAATGGTAGGTGTGTGTTGTAGTAAGGCAGTGTGTCAATTGTTGAGGGGAGGACCAATGAAGCAAGGGTCCATTGGAAGAACAATGTGGGTTAGTGTTGGGTATTTAATTCGAGTATTTTTAGTGTGTTTATTTATTCTTTCCTTTGTTATCATGTAGTTCCTAATGATACTTGGTTTACAATCCAAATGCATCATGGGGGTTACTTTGCCAATCTGCCATGGAAGACATATATGGAAGGTTTGGTGGATCATTTTGATGCCTGTAACATGGACAAGATTAGTATGGTTGACATTGATCAAATGGTGGTGGAGTTGGGATACAGTGGATTCATGAACTACTATTGGACTCATCCTTTTCACACAATGCCATTGGAGGATATAGTAAGGGAGTTGAAAACAGACAAGGACGTGATGGACATGGTTTATATGAATCTCCCACATGAGCACAAGATTGTGGTTTACATTGAAAAAATGACTCCTGAGGAAATGGCAAAACAGGAGTTAGCCTATGTGGAGAACATTAAGGCTACATTAACACCACCAAAGGCTACGATTACTGAGATTGAGCCGTAAGATGGTTCTGATGAGGCATGTAGGAAGGTAGTAGGTGGAGTAAGTGGTGGCAAGGCACCTATAAGAAAAAGTATGGCAGTTAGGAGACTTCTTATCTCTGGTTGTGAGGTTTCATCATCAAGCATGACAGAACAAGTGATAGATGAAGGAAGGCACCTAAAGAGGGCTGAACCTGTTAGGGAGGATGAGCATCAGGGAGTTGGGGAGACAATGCATAACTTAGATGCAAACAGAGAAGAGTCTGTGTGTATGGGGGAGAGGTTGTCTCCAAAAGTTGCTGATGTAATGGAGTTAGGCAGAGAAGAAGAAAATGAGAAGGATTTTGGGGAGGAAGATGGATCAGAGTCTGAATCTGATAACAGTGATGATGAGGACTATAGGGCACCTCTTGAGACAGAGAGTGGGAGTTGTGACATAGAGTTCGATGAGACGGATAATGAAATTGAGAATGATGATGATGGGATAAATGTTGAAGTGCAAGTTGATACTAGGGTAAAGCAGATGATGAAGGCTAATGTTCCTACTCAAAACAGTCAACAAGAGGCAGCTCCAACCCAAAACAAACAACAAGAGGCAGGTCCTGCTGTAAGCAGTAGTGGAAGGGTTATGGGGTATAATTTTAAAGAGGTTCAAAGTGAATCTGAGGATTCAGATGGTGAGTTGCTTAGTGTGCACGAGTCCAGTGATGATGAAGGTGAGAGGGTCCCTGTATTTAATCCCAGAACAAATATGAGAGACCCTAACTTCAAGGTAAAAATGGTTTTCCCCTCCTTTGATGTGTTCAAGAAAGCTGTGAGAGCATACTCTGTTGTACAGAGACAGCCTGTTGATTTCAAGAAGAATGATAAGAAAAGAATAAGAGTAGTGTGCAAGGCAGGTTGCCCTTGGCTATTGGTTGCTGGAAAATACAAAGATGGACCTAGGGCACAGATAAGAAAGTTTGAGGACAGGCATACATGTGCAAGGCAGGTTACCAATAAGTTTGCAAACTACAAGTGGATAGCAGAGGAATATCTGGAGGTTATTAGATCAAACCCTGAAATACCCTTGGCTGCCCTTGTTGACCTAATCAGAAGGGACCATAACATAAAAATTCATAGGTCTAAGGTTGGAAGAGGGAAAACTTTAGCATTAATGATGCTTAGGGGTGATGAGGCTGAGCAATATGCCAAACTTGTAGACTATGGTGGAGAATTGAGGGCAAGGAATCCTAGAACACAGTTTCGATTGGGTTGGAGAATTTACTCTTTAAGAGGGTTTTCATCTGCATGGCTGCATGTAAGAAAGGTTTTCTTAGTGGGGGCAGGCCCATCATAAGTTTAGATGGGTGCTTTTTAAAAGGGAGATATGGAGGCCAATTACTTGCAGCAGTTGGAATAGATGCTATCACAGGCCTTGTACCTTAATCCTATCTTAGTCATCTAGGACCCTAGGAACCTTACATTTATTCAGTGTTAGGCCTATGTAAGTTTGTCCTTAGTGGGCCTGCTAATTGATTAAATCCTTAATGCAATACTGTTTTATACTATGCCTTACTATGGCTGTAGGTCAATGACCATAAAAATAATATATAATCGATGCAGCTGGCCAGCACTTCAAACATGCATTTATATAAAACATACTATTATGCATCGTGAGTCCATACAAGCTACTAGGGAACATAACCACTAGTTCCATAGCATTTACTAGAGACATAACTTCCACACACATATATATACATCATACACAAAAGTGTTATACATATGCTGCACACTGAGAATTTTGGGAATCTGATCCCACCTGAGTTACACTGCCAAAAGGGGTCACTACAATGTTCAGGTATTCCCTGTTTCTTGCCTCTGTACAACAAAGGCCAGTAAGTTAGTATTCCAGTAATTAGGAACCTGCAAGAAAGAAACTTAATAATAATGTACAATATTAATTAACTTCTGCACACCTGGTATCAAAATACTAACAACCAGTTTCTTTATTGGTTATTAGCCCCAGGTCCACCAATATCTGCACACAAAATATGTAAGGGATGTGAGAACCAAAAGTTCTCAGTAAGGGTTATAACCTGCAAGAAAATCAACAACATAGGACCGTGCATATTATCCATAAGGATGTCGATATATGCATAGTGCACTTGAGCTCAAGTCATAGTGCTAGGAACTCATATTATTAGCCAATAATTATGGGAGTAGCTAGTTCCCACAATTCCTTTACCCATTTGTCCTGCAATTGACAAGTCCAACTTGTCCATACAAATACTGCTTTGAAAGTTTCTTAGTATTTGCCAATATCCCTTATTTTATGTACAGGAGTGAACTATTTGCTTATTTAGTGCAAGTGTTAGTGCTACCTTTATTAGGTTTTGTGAGTGGTTAAGGACACCTCCCCCTCTTAGGTCAATCCAGGTCTTAGCCCATCATTGTGACCTTAGGTATCGTAGGTTCCTAACCCGTCATACTCACCGTAAATTAGACCATATTAAGGTCCATTTTGCCTATAAATATAAGTTTACAAATATGCACTCACACACTTCATATGCACTTCATAGTTTGGCTTCTTACCAAACCCAATCATAAAAGCTTCTCAAATAGCCATCAATACTCAAATCATATGCTTGTTAAATTTATCCATAATTCGGCCACTTGATATACAAGTATCATAGCCAAATTTATTTAACACATAAGCATACAAATTAAATAACCCCTACCTTAAATAACTTAGTTTGCAAGCTTCAAGCACTTAGCCTTTTTGTCTCGACTTCAACCCAAACTTGGGTTATCTTTTAGTAGTTTATTCCCAGCACCTAGATTGATCATTTTAATCACAATTTATCAATTTTAACACTTGAAAACAACCCCTGAAATAACCACCAACTGCCCAGAATTTTCTGTCTCTGGTTTGCCTATCTTGCGGTTCTTTACACTTTTAATAGTATAAGTGCAGCCTAAATCTTGCTCTCTTATTTTTTATGCCTTGTATACTAGTGTATAAGCAAGATTATCACCACCAAAATTACTGTAATAATACAGTTTATTCTTAGAAGTAACTACAATTTCAGCAGCCACAAAACTTCACTAATACATATTTATCACATTATGGGCGATTGACTTCCAAATAAATGCTCTCTTGCTTCTTAGCTTTTAAACACCAAATCATAAGCAAGATAACATCATCTAGAATTAATTTAAACCATTAAAACCAGCAGCTCCTAGCTGGAACAAAATTAATACCACAAGCTTTTAACTAATGCACCTTAAATGCACAACATG
This sequence comes from Aquilaria sinensis, assembly GCA_005392925.1. Taxonomy (NCBI): domain Eukaryota; kingdom Viridiplantae; phylum Streptophyta; class Magnoliopsida; order Malvales; family Thymelaeaceae; genus Aquilaria; species Aquilaria sinensis. The sequence goes on along the minus strand of SMDT01002907.1, from coordinate 277,193 downwards.
GTTTCTTTGTGTATTTCATTGCCCAGCGCCTATTCTCCCACTTCCTGGCCTTCAAATACCAGTTCATAAGTAAGAAAACAACCTTATTGAGCTACCAAAACTCCTGGAATATGAAATTCTGGCTGGTTATGAAAGAATTAAACCATACTTAGCTCAACACTCACAATTTCGGCTATACAAAAATTCCAGCCTTAGTTCTTTTTGGGTTTTAGCTCATTGGCATCTCAAATTACTTCTTAAAGCTAGGAAACATATCAAACAACAATCCCAGCCATGATTTATTCCATAAAAATCGCATGAATAGTGCCAGAAATTCAAAGATGATGAAAACTACACCATAGGAGCAAATTAACCATGGATAAGCTCATAAACACCTTCAAACATGTTGAGCATCTTTGATTTCTCTTAAAAACCAAGTCTAACATTAATTTCCAGAATTTAAAGAGTTAAACTGTAGCTCAAAAATTGGGGAAATAATATAACCATACTTACTCAGACAAGAAGCAAGAAATCGTAGCTTAGGATAGCACAAAACTTGATTTTCCTTCAAAATTTTGCTTATTTGTGCTTAGATTTGATGGATTGGAGCTTGGATATGGTTTAGCTATGGTGTTTGGATAGAAAGAGAGGTTTTGGTGGTCTGGAGACGAAGGTGGAAGAAGATGGCTGAGCAATTAATGGGAAGTCAACTTATGTAGGCTTTAATTGCACATGCCACGCACATGGTGCTGTCTTTGTACTCTCCAGGACATTTGGATTTATTCGTAACACGATGCAAACTTAAGGACCAAAATTGGTATTACGCTGCGCCTGGTTCCTTCACAGATATAAATACGCGGCCAGTCCCAGCCTTTCAGTTATATTCCATTTTGTCCCTACTTTTATCAAGGGTACATATAAACCACTTATAGACAATCTAGTCAATTCACAAATTCACAATGATAGAGCGGAAATTACGAAAAACCGTGATACCTCAATTTAATATTTTCTCATGCTCTAATCAACCGTGCCATCAAAATGGGTCATTATGTGAAATGACCAAAATGGCCTTCTTGGCCTGGCTTGCTTAAATGATCAATTTTATTTATTTTTAACTACTGGACCCTAAATTACCGAGACTTAGCTTGCAAATAAATTATCTAAGGTGTAATTTATTAAATTAACTAATTACCTGGCTGATTAGACTTATAGCTCCGAGGGCCGTCACAGATGCCAATGACTGCATATGGCCGATTGCCTATGCAGTTGTTGAGGTTGAATCATATGACTCTTGGGCTTGGTTTTTGGTACATTTAGCAGAAGAACTTGGTATTGTTGAGTCCAAGTTCTAGACATTTATGTCAAACAGACAGAAGGTAGGCTGTTTACCTTATTTTGTAATATCAACATTTTAATTAGTGTTACTAATGATGCTTTGATGATACAGGGTTTAATACCAGCAGTTCAGAACTTGTTCCCAGATGCTGAGTACAGATTTTGCGTCAGACATTTGTACACAAACTTCAAAGGTTGCTTTCCAGGAGTAGGGTTAAGAGACTATGTTTAGCAAGCAGCAATGAGCTCATATGAAGGAGAATTCAATAAGAACATGGAGGTAATTAAGGGTCTTGATGCAAATGCATGGGCATGGTTGAATGGTATACCCCTTGAACATTGGACTAGGTCTTATTTTAGGGAGTTCTCTAAATGTGATATCCTCTTGAACAATTTGTGTGAATGCTTTAACAGATTCATCCTTGACGCTAGGGATAAACCTATTTTGACCATGTTAGAAGTAATTAGATGTAAGATCATGGTTAGAATAGCTAGGAAAAGATCTGTTGAGGCAAAGTGGACTGGTAAATTATGTCCTAAGATTACAAAGAAACTGAACAAGAATATAGATAACTCTAGGAACTGTTGGGCAATGGAGTCAGGGGGGACAAGCTTTCAAGTTTCAACTCCTATGTCACAGCATGTAGTTGACATAGAGTGGAGGACATACAGTTGTAGGAAGTGGCAGCTTACTGGAATTCCATGCAACCATGCATGTTCTGCCCTTGCCCTAAACCATAGCAACTTTGAGGAATAGAATATGTTGACCAATGTTATTGGACTAAAACACACAAGGAAATGTATGCCAATGTAATAAACCCAATTAGGAGTTTAGAGCAATGGGAGGACATGAAACATAATCCCATTAAACCTCCAAACAATGGGTTGGTCAGTAGAGGAAGGAGTCAGAAGAAGAGAAGAAGAGAACCTGGTGAGCCTGAAAGTAGTTCAAAAATGAGGAAAACAGGAGTTATCATTCACTGTTCTATATGCAAGCAAAAGGGGCATAATAAAAGCACTTGCAAATCAATGCCAACTTCAGCTGGAAGTGCAAGTTCAGCAAAGAAAACAAGAAAAAGAGGAGGACAGCCATCACAGAGGCAGCAGCCATCACAGATGAAGCAAAATGTAAGTATTAAAGAGATTAGTATACAGTATGCTACAATCAGATATTTATTTACACTAACTGTTGGCCAACATGGACAGGTGCCTACATCTGAACAGACATCACTTTCACAACAAGGTTCTGCTTTTGTTGCAAGACAATCTCAGAGGTCTATGAACTTAGAAGACGCTGGATCACAAGGTAGTGCTGGCAGATGGGGAAGGAGTCGTGCAAGTGGCAGGGGGCACTCATTTTCAAAAGGAGGGATTAACAAAAGTTTGATGTAGGCAACTGGCAGGAGTAAAAGCCAAAGTTGATGTTTTTTGTGCAGTTTTTTGTAATTGGATTTATGCTTTTGGATGTTGGATGTTGGCTATTTTTTGTGGATCTTTGAAATACTCTTCATGGACAATGGATGTATAGACATGATGACACTTTTGACCTAAAATGAATGGAACAGAAGTTGCAAAATTGATAAACATTATACTCTGTAGTTGCGTTTCTCAAACTATACTAACTTCCAAATGACACAAAGTTCTTTTCATTACATTCGAGTAAGTACACAATTGAGGTGATTCTACCTCTGTCATACCCCAAAGGCTACCTAATATCTACCCTTCATCCAATATAAACCTCACACACCTACAACAACCATTACTACCCCCAACCCTCCCTATTTCCTCGCCATACATCACACCCAACAACCATAACACCCCATTTCCCCAAATTGATGCCCACCCATCTCCTACCCACCTACACGTACAGGTACCAAATGAACAATACCCAAAAGACTAGCAACAGTGCCAACATTCTTTTATTTCTTCCTCTCAGTTTCCTTACTTCAACTTCTTTCAATTGCACTGCAAGCTTGCTTTTCTGCTTTTTCCAACACATTCGCTTCATCTCTGTCTCCACTTCATCTACTCTAGCCATGCTTTTCTTCATTTCTGTCTCAGCTTCATCCACTCTTCTCAGCAACCCCCTTATCACAACTTTACAATGTCCAGGCGTCGGGTCATCATACCACTGTCTAAATTGACAGTACCGATTGCCCTGTCTCTCAAGCAAATTAACAACTAGTCAAAAACAACTAAAGAAAAGCTCAGCCAAGCATGCCTGAAGCAAAACAAAACTAAAAAAGCAAATCTACCCCATAATTTCGGCAGCCATAGAACCTCCTTCCAGCATTTTGGTTGGTCCACGCCATCTCTAACTCTGTAGGCAAGCCACAGTAACAGTGTGGGATCCCGTTGTCGTCGTCCACCCTCGCCATGTCCACCTTCGCCATGTCTGCAGACAAGTCTTCTTAAATTTCTCTTTACTCATTCCTCTATTTCCCCTTTCTCTCTCTCATCTAACATATCCCTTCTTCCCCTATTTCTTTCCCGCCACTGGTAAATCTCTTCCCGCCCTGCCCAACTCGCATTTGTCAGCTGAACGATGCCACTGTGGTATTCTGGGTCAGCTAGACGATGCCACGGTGGTATTCTGTGCCAGCTACACGATGCCACCATGGTATTGTGGGACTAGCAATTGCCACGTATGCATTTTCTGTCCTAGATAATGGCCAAAATGACTGGAGGGACTAACATTGAACTCGATTTGATAGTTAAGGGACCGTAATAGTCACTTTCATAGTTAAGGGACCCGTTTAGGACAAATGTAAAAGTTAAGGAACCAAATTTGGATTTTTCCCGAGTATATTATATTGAGTTACAAATACATGTACAAATAAGAAAATATGATGCAGATTAGTCTTAAATCAGGACAAATTAAAGGAGAGAGTCTCGGTCGGCGGGAGGTGGTAAGCGAGTCTGTTGGCGCTTGTGCAGCAGAAACTGGAGGCGTGTCAACAGCAAGATGATCCTCGACCGCTTCAGCTACACTTGTCGCTTCCTCATCCTCTCCTTCCCTACTTTCTCTCTTCCTCGCTTTTTGCACTTCCCTTGCCACCCATCCTTACCCATTCTCGCTTTTGTTCTTTTCTCATTTTGTCATTCATATACCTGCAATTGTCTCCTGTTCAGGGGCCGCTATGGCTGGCAAAGAAATCCTGACCAGAATGAAGGTACGGCCTCTCTCGTTCAACAACCATTTTGTGTTTTCTGGTCAAGACTCGTAATTTATCGGTCAAACCAGATACCCATTTGGTTTCATATCTGTTGTGATTTTGGTATAGATGGTTGGTTTGTTTATAGGAGTATGATTTGATGCAAGGGTGCGTATTTGATTCTCTTGAAGTTATTTGCCGCTTTTATTATTGCACTGGTTGGAGTTGGTTTTGGTCTTAGCAAACGTGCTGGATTGTTTTTAGCTGATCCATAGATGATAGAACAACTCTGCTAACAATTCGGAGTTTATCTTCTTGTTTTGTTTCCTTGGTTCAACTCTGAATTTCCTTTACAAAATCTCAGCTGTTTACTGAGTGTATTTTATGCAGTGGCATACCCCGGGGAAAGATTGAAATTGAAGCACAATAAAATTGTGTCCTATGTGAAAAAAGTAACCTGAAGTTGAATGATCATAGTTGTATGCCCTTCCTAATGAATTATAAGTGGAGATAATTGTACATATATGTTTTCCAAATTCCAACATTGCAGAGTGCTAAGTTTACCCTTGATTTTATGGATTTTGAAGATCTTTTCTACTAGATCTGGAAGATGTTTCTTCATTAAAAAGAAGAGGTGTCAATAATTTGTGTTATGATGTCTAATAACAATACTTGTTCCAGGAAAAAGTTGGATTTGGCTCCTCATCTACCTTGGAGTCAGGAAAGGGCAAGAGTAAACTGTCAAAACATGTCACACATGGCTATCACTTAGTTGAGGGAAAAGCACTGCATCCAATGGAAGATTATGTTGTTGCTGATTTTAAGCAAGTGGGGGACAGTGAGCTTGGCTTGTTTGCAATATTCGATGGCCATCTGAGCAGTGCCATTCCTGATTATCTAAAGACACATTTGTTTGAAACCATCATCAATGAGGTAAAAATCATTAATATTCTAGGAACTAAAGGAACTTCTCATGAGTCACCCGGGTTATCCCTTGTGAATAAATATTTCAGGCTTATAGTTAATTTGTCGGTGAGTATGGCCATTTTATTGAGTGCGCTGTCTATCCTCCAGGTAACAAAAAGTTGCTGGTCTCAAGATAGTTGTTGCTCCGAAGTTTTGGCATTTTATCTATGTCTACATTTTCAGTAAACTTACCAACTTGTACCTTGTTGCTTCCATTGCATTGAAATCACCCATGCTTGCGCCTGTAGTATGCTATATACACCACTAAGTCGGATCATATTGAGAAGTACAATCAATCTATGAAACCATAATAGAATCAGTGGGTCATATCACTGTTCCTGCTGACCATGTTCTTAAGAATTAAAAAGTGATGAAAATCTTAAGATTTTAAGAAAGCATCTGGACATAAGCTACAGTCAATTTCATTGCAGAATACTGATTCAACTTCTTAATTTGATAAGCAGCTCACATTGATCTGTTTTTTCATTTTTTTTTCCTTATGTAGCCCGACTTCTGGACGCAGCCAGAGAAAGCAATCAGGAGAGGATACCGTATTACGGACACAAAAATATTGGACCAGGCAGGAGAAATGAGCAAAGGAGGTTCAACTGCTGTCACTGCCATTTTGATCAATTGTCAGAAGTTGGTTGTAGCAAATGTTGGAGATTCTAGGGCTGTCATGTGTAAGAAGGGGAAGGCCAGGCAACTGTCAGTAGATCATGAACCTAACATGGAAAGAAAGACGATTGAAGATAGGGGTGGTTTTGTGTCAAACTTTCCAGGTAAGAAGTTTAGTGACATGCTGAATGATATATGGGATATTGGTTGCTTTTAACCATCTTAGTTTTAACTGGGGCTGTTCAATACAACTACATTCAACTAAATCTTGACCGTAAACTACTTGGTTTTAACTGCAAGGATCTTTTGTTAGTCTTCTAATCTTCTCGTGGAGAAATGGATGGTTGTGTTAATTATAATCTAGGCCGAATACTGTCTGTATCTTATTTTTCTTCTTTCATAAACTAAATTACTGTAATTTTTGTGATGAAATCAGGGGATGTCCCACGTGTTGATGGGCAGTTGGCTGTGGCTAGGGCATTTGGTGACAAGAGTTTAAAGGAACATCTTAGTTCAGAGCCAGATGTCATAGTGGAGATGGTAGATGATGATACAGAGTTCATAATTTTGGCAAGCGATGGGCTATGGAAGGTCATTAGTTGTATTTTAACTCCAATAATGTTTGGGAAATAAGTTTCCTGGTTACTCAATATTGTTTGCCCACCATTTTAACACACTGGTCTAGTTAGTCAATCTTGTAATGAAATTGCGCAGGTCATGTCAAACCAGGAGGCAGTAGATTCTATAAGGAATATAAAGGATGCTCGTTCTGCGGCGAAGCATCTAACAGAAGACGCACTCGACAGGAATAGCACAGATGACATCTCATGTATTGTCATCAGATTCTAGCAGTTTAGGTGTGTTCATTCTCTCTTTTGTCAAGCAAGAACTCTAGGCTCTGTATGGTCTGTTATCAGTACACAGAAAATGGATCATGTTCCCTTTGAAAGCCTTCATGATTAACTACAATGTAATTTGCTGGGCACTCTGCGCATGTTTGGGGTCCGTTTGGTCTTTTTCATAGGTAGAAAAATTACTGCTTCGCTTATGTAATGTGAGATTTGGTTAAAAAAACCAGGAAGGCAGTATAACTACAGATGATATCCCTCCAATGATTCTTGTTTTTTTATTTGATTGTCCCTCCAATGATTCTTATCCATCATCATTTCCTTTTACCAATTTCCCTAGTTGTTCCTGATAATAGACGTTGAATAGTTGCTTCTTCATGAAGCTAAGGATCAGATTCGATCGTTTAGTGGGAATTATATATATTGAGTGTATGAAAGCTGATCTGCCAGTACTTTCCTGCATGTTAACAGGGTGACAAGGGAGCAAGCCATGGAGAGACATTGCCCTTTTCCTGTTTTGCTTTTTCCCTTGTACTGATCTTGACATGCATGAGAGAGGGATAGGTTGGACCTGCTATTATGTTCCATCTACCTCTTTCATTACCCGGCCTGCATCACATTCAATGATGCTGAAGCCTTTCTGGTTTTTATCGTTCGAGTAGCCTCCAAAGCTTCTCGGATGCTTCTCGGTGTTCCCTGCCAGCGTCTCCATGTTTCATGAGAGTAGGGTAGTTCATGGAACCTTTGGCAGTTCGTTTCTGTAGTTTCAGAATATATATATATATATACATAGTAAATAGCGTTACAGTCATTATCTATCACTTGGTAAGCATTCCTTTGCAGAGCTCGAATTATAGGTTTGCTCAAGTGTGTCAAGTAAAAAGACCTTCGAAACTGGTGGACTGCTGGCAGAACCTGCATGAGCAGGCGAGCATGAATCTTGCATGTAATTTCCCTTCTGCTATCCTCTTATCGATCTAGCAGTGCTGGGCTCCTTAAATATGGTGTACTTGGGTTGTAAAAAAGACCCACAATTAGTTAGTTTGAAACAAATGTGTCTTTTGGGAATGGATCCGGGCTTGAAGCTTTCTGCTTCCTCATCCAGATGATGCGTGGCTCTACTTGGTTCTTGTTTGGTCGTAGTAGACAACTGTTTTGGATCCCTCCACGTCTGGCAAGAAATGTAGGAAGCAAGACAAAGGATTAATTTGTGGAGAGTTACCTATTAACCCCTCTTTCTGATCCTAAATACTCCAAAAGCATTTTTGCTTAACCTCTACTGGATGGAATCCGGTAGCTCACACTAATGGACTTTAATATTAATTTTTGAAATTTTAATTTAAATTATTATGTAACTGTCTTCTTATAGTATAACTATAAATTTCACTTGAGTTAATTGCATCGTGTTTATTCAAATGGAACAATATATAAGCATTTAGGAGAAACATGAAATGTTTCATACTGTATCTGTCCGTTGGTAAGGTTCCAATCATTTTCTAGTAGTTGGCAGTGGGCTGAGCCGGCCCCCCCAGGTCATGACTTGGGTTGGTTAGGCCTGAGCATGGCCCGAGATAATACGAGCTGAGCCTGGGCTAGGTCTTTTGTAAAAAATTAAAAAATATTCAGTTAAGTTTGAATTGATAATTTTTTATGAAAGAGGGAAAACACAACTATTGGTATAAATTTTATTAATTTAAAAGTCAAACAGTACTTACAATTAACTAGAATGTGCCTCATAAGAGAAAATGGCAAAATTAAGGATGTCAAAAAATATACTACCCAACCCTACCCTTCCTGAACCCCGTTACTCAAACCCAAACCCGAACTTGACCCTACCCGCAAAGTGTTGTAGAGGGTATGAGTTTAACTTATCTTACCCGACCCTACCCGCAACCCCTCTTAAATTAATATCTTTATATTCAAATTATGATTTTATTTCAAAAATAAAATTATAATTTAACATAAATTATCTTGGATTACTTTAGTTTATGATTTTTTAATTATTAATTAATTGTGAATATACACATTCTTTTGAAAATATATGTAAATATATAAAAAGGAAGTCTGAAAAAATCAAATATGTCTTAAAATGAATTTGTGGGAAGTACTCACCTATTGGCGAGGTGAATACTACCCGAACTCTATTACTTGAAGGGAGGGTTTGAGATTACCTATACCCAACCCAAACCCAACCTGTTGACATCCATAGGCAAAATGTTCAAAAGATAACCAAAAATTAAAACATAGGGTTTTTGCTTAACAACATATTCAGGTTAAATACAAACCCAGAGTAAAGAAGAAAGAAAAAACCAAACCTCGTCATCGGATGTCACCTTATTGTCAAAACTCTATTGGTCTTATTTTCGAATTCCAACAAGACCTCAATCTCGATTACATACACAGACTTCCACTTCTTTCGGTGTCAACCTTATCCGTTTCTCTAATATTACCCATGTACTTGAATTAAAAGCAACCTCAAAAGTCACAATTGAGATCGGTATATCTAGAATCTACTGGCAATGATGAAAAATATTGGAAATCTTGATCTTTTTTGTTTCTACCACTCCAATATTTCAACATCACTGGCTCAAATGATGTGCTGAAGTAGTCATCCACTTCAACTAGACTAATGGCAGTCGATCAGGGACGTTTCAGCATTTGGAGTATGAGATAGAACCTTGCTGTTGAGGTAGACGTTCTAGGACTGACTATTTGAACAACTTCTGATCTTACCTTCTGAATGCTGCTCATAATACAACTTGTACACTACTCACAAGTAATTGTCAACAGTAGCAAACATGGCTAGGACATTAACATGGTTCATGTTCAAATAAGTGTGAAAAATGCTTTTAAGCAATGTGTTCATTCCTGACAATTTGACGTATGGGTCAAGCAAAGATACAACTAAAAGAATTTGGGGGCATGCTTTCAAAATATTAAAGTCACTTCTCTCTCATGGCTTCCACAATGGGTTTCAAAAACTCATCATCTTTGAATTGATGTAACACATAAGTAATGTTTACCAAATATAGCGACACTTGAGGGATAGTGAGGTAGAAAATACCCGAGAAAAATTTGGTTGCCTCATAAAAAACTTTAGTAGTTCACTTACTTTGAAACATTTCTTCCACATTTCTACTATGAAGAATTTACTATTCATCATCATGTTTAAGAAAAGGGTCAACAAATTTACAAACAAATATGCATCTATCAACATTAAATAGGTTGAGTTCCACTAGTTTAGAAAATCTAATTTAAACTGCATCCAACTAAAATCCTTTCCATTTTCAAGACAAAATCTTTTGAACCCATGATATTATTTGGGTCTTTGATTTCAATTACTACAATGCATTCTAAATTAGAACAATTTCATTTTGCAAAATTTCTAATCTTTCTAGACACATAAGTTTAAAATATGGCACATGCATTTCACATGGAACAATGCAGATTCTATAGGTGGTTTCAATGTGCACTAAAAAACTAGATAGCAATATCATTATTTGAAGCATTGTCAAATGAAATGTACAAAACTTTGTCCACACAAAAAAATCCATGCAAAGTATCCAAGATGCAAGTGTAGATATGAAAACCAATATGATATGATTCATTAAAAAATTACATTTCCTATCAATTCAAATTTAAAATTTAAAATCAAAGAAAAATTTATTTAGAAAAATTACTTTCAATTTTAACAATTATGGAGAAAATTACTATTAAACCATAGACCTTTTGAAATAAATAACTCATCTACATAACTCAATTATCAATAATGAAAAGATATAACTCAAACATAAAATTATGTACAATTTATGTGAATCAATTTATAGTTTAACCATTAAATTAGCAAAGGAAAAAAGGAGACTGTTACCTAGGAAAAAAAAACACTTCCCACATAGTGATGTTTAAGCATTGGAACAAAAATTAAAGTGGAACAAAAATTAAAGTAAAGTTTTGGCATCAATGGATCAAATGGAAATATTATAGGTATTAAGGATTTATTAAAGTTGACTATCTCGGAAGAACAAGGTGCATTTGTTCCAGGAAGAATCTTATTTGGCAATGCTATGATTGACCTTAAGACTTGTCATCATATGCATTCATCCTGTGATTCTACTAGAGGTTCCATGGCTTTGAAACTTGATATGACAAAAGCCTACAATTGTATAGAATAGAGGTTTCTAGAACAAATGATGGTTGCCTTGGGTTTTGCTCCACCATATATATATCTGATAATGAAATGTTTATGAACTGTTAGGTAATTAGTATTGGCTAAGAAAATTCTATTTGACACTTTTACTCCATCACAAGGCCTTCAATAAGGGGATCTTATTTCTTCATATATAGTTTTACTATATGTTGAAAGCATGTCGTCTCTCTTTCATTGTGCTTCAAGCTTGGGATCTTTACATAGAGTTTCAGTTATGGACACAAGCCTGTCTATCACATACACCTCTTATTTAATGATTCTCTTCTTTTTGGCTCAGGCTACAGCAGATGAAGGAAGGCTTATTTTAGCTCTTTCACAGCCAGATTGCTTTCACAGGTAGGCCAAGAAGTTCTATTAAAATGAATCCTTCAGACAATCCTTTCCTTTGTGATGAGCTATCTACTTTTTGCAAAAACCATTATATGAAACTTCTATTCTTAATTGGCCAATTTTTTTTGGTATTATTGGTTGGATCAGCGAAGGGTTCACTAGTTTTCTTGGACTCACATGAATTGTTCTAAGCTAAACGACAGGCGTGGTTTTCGTGATCTTAAGGTCCTTAATATCACCTTTTAGTGGCAGTTAATCAAAAACCCTGATTCTCTAGTTTTCCATGTCATGAAAGGTAAATATTATTTGGACATATCTTTGCTTTACTATTCAAACTTATCAGGCTCATCTTATGTGTGGCAAGCAATTGTTGTAGGTTACACACTGTTATAGGTTGGGAATTTATGGAAGGTTGGTGATAGGTCATCGGTTAGTGTCTGGTTTGATAAATAGGTCTATTCAGCTACTAATTTTTTTTATCATGGTACCTTCACTTGAAAATGAACACTGGACTGTGGCTAACCTTATACAACCTGATAAATCTGGCTGGAACCTTGGTCTTCTCACATTTATGTTTCACCTACTGAATGTATTGAATATCATCCAAATTCCAATCAACTCCAGGCATATGTTTGATATCTTTACACAGGGAGCTGAGACAAAGAGTATTTATACTGTCGAATCAGATTACCGTATTCAATATACCTTCTTGCATTCAGATCCAGGTATAACTACCCATGAATAATCTAGATGGTGATCTTTTTGGCAGCTAAAGCTCCCCCTCAAGCTACAAAATTGTTGGTGGTAGGTATTCTTTGATAAACGACTGACTTATAGCAATTTATGGTATCGTCATATTGTCATCAATCATTTATTTCCAATTTGTGGATTGGAAAATGAATTAGTAGAGAATGTCTTGTTTTTCTATCCTTATACTCATTCGTTGCTTCAAGAATTTGATTTGTGTCGGCTTCAATTTAATGTTCCTCACGTATAAAAAATTTTCAGTACTAGACATGAAGCCTTGAGGGAGGAAGAATGGAACAATTTTCTTACAATTGGTTAGCATATATGGCATAATAGAAACAATTGTGTCTTTAAGAGATCTTGCCAAACTATAGCATCAATTACTCATTGTATTCATTTATAACTATATATGGAAGGGTGTTTTCTTCTTTTTGTCCATCCAATGCCATAGGTTCGTGATCTTGTGCGATGGTTACCGCCACTTGATTCTACCATTATAATTAATGTAGATGTAGGACTTTGGTATTGACAAGTATAGGCATTGTGGCCAGGGACTCATCCTCATCAATTCATACTACTATTTCATTTACTATCCACTATATGAGTTATGTTACCTATCTAGAGACACTAGCTATATGGAAGGGTATTCTTGAGGCTTACACACATGGATGGTGCAACATTGTTATTTAAGCTAACTTTAAAGTTACGGTCACTCAACTAAAATAACCCTTCCTTATATTGTGTATGGTGTTGTCCATGATGATATTATTTTTATAGCTGATTGCTTCGATTTATGTTGCTTTGTTTGTATTTTTCATTTAGTGAACTCTGTTGCTCACACTCTTGTTTCTTTTTCAAAAGGCTTATTTGGTTGTGTGGTGTGGGAATTACCATACCCAGCCAACCTATCAAAAGCCTTTTAGTCTGATTCTTACTTAAACATTTATGATTAACTTTGAAAAATAAAAACAAGTGTTTCCACATGACAAGTTTAATATGTATCGACATAATGTGACAAGTGTTAGCATTTGGCACCGTAATGCATTGATGGTTGTTCTGTTGTGTGCCTATTCAGCAACAACATAGGGACAGTTGTGTCATGCTTGGCCATTCTATATAGACATATTTTTTACACCTCAACAATGCTTTAACAATATTTAGTTCTTTATACTATCAACACTATAACTCAAAAAGGTTGCTTAATTAGTATAAGACTTTAATTGAGATTTGTAATATTGATGGTTTAAAGTCCTGTATGGCCTCTCAATGTAAACATACTCACAAACCTATGTAACCATGAATCATGAGAAGAGATTAGTGGGGCCAGAGCCAGAAAATTTGTGAGTGGGGTCAATACTTGAAAATTTGGAGGTTAACACCCAATTCATTTTAACTTAAGCCAATTGACTTTAAAATAACATATTTTTATTCTCACGTCTTTTTTATTTGAAACTAATTTTAATTAAAAGCCAATATTATGTAGTTGCAATAATCCATTGAAAATACAATTTTTTGTAGTCTTACTAAATTTTTATGAATTTTTCTAGTTTAAGACATTAAAAAAGAAAAATTCATAAAAATTTACAACATCATGAAAATTTATTTTCAAATGGATTATTGCATCTACATAACATTGGCTTTCAAATGAAATTAGTTTTAGGCAAAAAAATGTAAAATTAAAAATAATTCAATTAACTTAAGTTAAAATGAATTTGCCCTAAATAAATATAATCTTTAAAGTTAAATGACTAGTTGTATAGTCTTGCCTAAATTTAACATGATGTCATCCTTGAAGTTGAGTTTAACCCATTAGATTGGGATATATCATGGTAGTACTAAAAAAATTCTATCAACTCTAGGAACAAAAGAAAAAAAAATAATAATAATTAAGGAAAAACATAAAACTTAATCAGCATCTTCAGTTGATGGCCAAAGTAGAGGACTACAAACTAAATTGGATAAATGGGCCATGGAGCTTAGGTGATGTATACCTGGGAACTTGCACCCAAAGGCATTTTCAAAGCCCTAAGATATGTGCCCAGGGAAGATCTTCTGATGATCAAGTTAGCTTCTCATAGGTGGAAGAGAAAACTTAAGAATTAGGGTTGCATAAAGTATTACATACTGCGTACCTTAGAGAAGTTGTAGGGGTTCCTTATTTTAGTGCTCCAAAGAGATAGTGTAAAGAATGGAATCTCATTAAGGTAGGATTACCATTCCTAGTTGGAGTCTTCTTTCTTTATCAGTGTGAGTATAGGCCTACAAGGCCTCGCAGATTGTAGCCTATTAAGCTGCAAACTAGGCTAGTTAGGTAACCTATGTATATGGGCCTTATTGGACCAGTTAAGCAATTTAGGCCTTAGGAGTAGGCCTTATAGGCTCCGTATAGTATCAATATGTCCCTTTGTTTAAAAATTTGGGTTAAAGGCCCTATGCTTTGCTAGGTGCCATTGGAGATGGCGTTGTCCTAGAAGCGACATCTGTTAGTAGTATAGTGTCATCTATGAAGATGTATCAATGCCTTTTACCTGGATGAAGGTCAACACCTCTTGGGATAATGCCACTTATGACTAAATGAGGTCTCCTATTAGGAAGATAGGGTTGTAGTGATGCTTTTTGGGACGTAAGAAGACTCCTTTGCAGAATGTTGATGATAGTTGTACCTATTAGTGGAAACATTTCAAACTCAAATGGTCTACTGAAGGTGAAATGATGCCTAATTAATGTATGTTAGAGATGTGATTGGGTGGATGATGCTTATGGCTTTTCAGGGCCACATGTCATTATACTATTTTTCTTTTTAAAAGGCCATGATGGTTGGCAGATTTTGAGGCGAGGAGTTAAAGAGGCCTCCTTGTCATATAAAAGGCTAGGGTTTTTCACCCTCCCCTTTTCACCGTTCTACATTTACTACTAAAATCCTTTGCTCTCTATACTATGATCCTGCTTTCTTATCCCCTCTACTTTGACCAACTTCCCCTGAGTTATTATAACCGTTAGCTTCACTAATTCCGTTGTTTTCCTAGCAATAAGTAAACTAGCATTACATCTTTATGTTTTATGTTTCATGTTTATCTTCATTTTGCCTTTTTTTTTTCTTTGATTTTACTCTACAGCAGTTGGCTGCTTTTCCTTTCTTTATTAGATGGTTCATTGTAAGTTAGTGCTAGATAGGGCTGCTCCTACCACCGAGCATCCAACTACTGTCGGGACATCCTTGCCACTTAAAACTATTATCAACAAAGAGCCCATTTCCCTAACTTGGAAGAGGTTGCAAACATATGCACATCTTTCTCTGTGTCCACCTTGCAAGTCAACATAGAAAGTGATACTGGCCTATTGATGTTTGAATGAATGTGAGGAGGAATGATGCCTTAAATGTGTCTAGGGAGTTTCTGATTGTGTTTGTGGCTCAACTCTAAGTAAGGCATAGATTTCCCTTGCACCCCTTGGTGCATCAGCTCTACAAGTTGTCTATGTATTGACCTCGAAGTTGGCCTCTAACTTTCTCATGCATATTAATGCATGCATAGTTTGTTGTAAGCTAGCTCACATTAAACCTTGGATTGATGCATTCCTATAGTTCTACATGTTAACCCTAAGGGGATGACGGTTCAACATTTTTCCATCTTGTACTCATTCATTTTGGGGGCAATAAGTTTTTTTACTTTTGCTTCTTGTAAGGAGACTTGGAGTTCCTGAAAAGATAGCTTCTTTACTTACCCTTAGTGGTCCCTAGTGGAAATTCCTTTGCAATTTTTAGTGGATTTGGTTCATGAGATGTACAAGTGACTGTTTGAGAATTTTGAAAGGTAAAGAACCTATAATGGGTTTTTGACATGGCTGTAGTCCATTTGCTCGAGCAAATATCATATGAAGCTATTCTACCTTTGCTATATTGACATCAGTAAGACAGCTCCACGATAAGTAGGGATTAGTTAGGCCCATCTACTGTAGGACGAGGTTTCACACCCTACCAACTGACAGAAAGATCAAAAGGGGCTTCTAATTGAGGCTTTCTGCAATGCCACAATGGCCAACCATGGTCTACAGGGCTCCAACATTTGGCTTCACCTTTTATCTTCGGGTAAAATCCAAATTTTGTCCCATAACTATTTAGTTTGTCCTAAACGGGTCCCTTAACTCTAAAAGTGCCTATTGAGGTCCCTTAACTCAAGTGGCGTGTCCAATTTGAGTCCCATCCATCAATTGAGCCGTTATTTTGGATGAAACTTGCCTATGTGGCACCCATAATGCCATGTGGCACTCATAATGCCACGTGGCTTCCTCTTTAATTGAAATAGGTGATTATTTTGTATAGAAATGAAAAAATTAAACCTAAACTGACACAAACACAAAATCTTGGGGCTTAAAACATGGATTAGCCCCAATTGTTAGATTAACTCGCCGTAGATGATGGTGTTGGATTTGACGGCAGAGGAAGATGGACGGAGATGGTGAATGGAGACGAAGATGGATGGGACGGAGGCGGACCACTAGAGATGGTGAACGGAGATGAAATCGGGACGGAGATGGTGACAGAGGAGGAAATCACGATGGTAGATGAATCACGACAGAGGAGGAAATCGCAAAGGAAGGCGAATCGCGACGGAGGAGGAAATCATGACGGAAGACACATCGCGACAGAGAAGGAAATCGCAAAGGAAGATGAATCACGACGGAGATGGTGACGGTGGAGGAAATCACGACGGAAGACGTATCGCGACGGAGGAGGAAATCTCAAAGGAAGACGAATCGCGACGGAGATGGTGACGGAAGAGGAAATCGCGACGGAGGATGAAATCGCAAAGGAAGACGAATCGAGACGGAGGAGGAAATCGCGACGGAAGACGGAGACGATGAACTAAATTGTGACAGTGATGAAGACGGTGAACTAAATTACAATGGTGACGGAGACAGAATTGGCGATGGAAAGAACCACCGGTGAGAGAAAGAGAGGAGAGAGATCCACCAGCGAAAGTGTTGGGCTATTTACATTTGGAGTCTTATGGTTATTTATTTGTGTCAATTTTAACTCGAATTTTTTCATTTCTATACAAAATAATCACCTATTTTAATTAAAGAGGAAGCCACGTGGCATTATGAGTGCCACGTGGCATTATGGGTGCCACATAGGCAAGTTTCATCCAAAATAACGGCTCAATTGATGGATGGGACTCAAATTGGACACGCTACTTGAGTTAAGGGGCCTGAATAGGCACTTTTAGAGTGAAGGGACCCGTTTAGGACAAACTGAATAGTTAAGGGACCAAATTTGGATTTTACCCTTTTATCTTCCTATTGTTTGCTGACTGGTTTGTTCCCTTCCTTATAGATATAGGTCATGCTTGAAAGATGTTAAGGTAGTGAAAAGCCTTTCTAACAGGATTGCTAATGCCTAACTGCTCTATTGTACACCAATGGTAGCTACGCAAGACCCCCAAGTAGTGGGGGATCATTCGGCAAACACCCTTCAAACACCCCCCAAGGTCATGAGTATGGATGGGTTGCTTGAGGCCTAGCTTACGAAAAAAAAGAGCCGAGCCTTGGTCTTGAACCTTGGCCACCAACCATTAGGATTCTAGGGGTGCCCCTACCTCAATGACTGAGCTAGATCCTCACTTCCAACCTAAGGTACTAGTGCCAAAGCGGGCGCAAAGGCAAAAGAAGGTGATGGTGGAGAAGAGGATTGCCCCGGATCAAATGTTTGACCCCCAATGCGCAGTTGATCAAGGGGACTTCATCTTGGAGGATAAAAGAGACCTCCCTCAATGCATTTTAGAAGCATTTCATCTTCTTTGGGGCCATCCTCATCTGGAACATCTGCCTAGGAGGGCAGGACTACCCTAATGTCGATAGCTTCAGGCCTTGTCCAAGTAACTTGCTCTTCTCCATTTTTCTTGGAGTTATTAGCTAGAAATCAATTTGAGTTCTTGCCCTCTCACATTTTTTATGAGGCTATAGTGGCACTCTATATTAGGAGGAAGCTGATCATCAACAAGGGCCAGACCTGGCAACGGCACAGTAGATTAACAATCTAAAGCTGGTGTAGACCGGGTAACAGCAAAGCCTGGCTTAGGAGCAGACTGCTCGAGCTACCTTGCAACAATAGCTAAAGGACTAGGAAATAGCCCTAGAGTTGTGGCAAAAACTTGTGGATGAGTAGGCCATAAAGCTTCACAAATCCTTTAATGCCATCAAAAGTAGCTTATGAAGGAGAAAACGGGTGAGGAGAAGATAAGCTCCCTAAAGGCCTAGCTGGGGGGCCTTAGAGCAAAAATTGCCAAATATTTAATCGGGCCTTTAGCTGAAAAAATAAGGGCCTAATGCAGAAGAGGGCCTTAGTCCTCGTCCAGGTCCACTCACTCTTGCTGACCGAGCACGTGATGGTCAATTGAAGGCTAGAGAATGGGCTCAACAATGATTCATTTCAAGGTATTATGATGGCTGTCTATCTTGCCATTTCCAGTTCCAAAAGCAACACCTTAACCTAAATCTCCCTTTCTTCACTGCTTACAAGGACTAGGGTGATGCCTTCGATTCTTGGACTAAGGAAAGAAGGCTACAAGCATCCCTTCCAACTGAAAAAACTTTTGACAGAATATGATTTCAAGGAGCAAATGTGGCAGGATGAGTTATAGTCCCCATGCCTTTTATGTCCCATTCACTTATCATCTACATTTCTAAGTATTAATGAAATGAACTTTTCGTGTATTTCATAATTGCTTATGCACTATCATTTTCTTTTTTTAATCATTTGTCATAGGGAGGCATGGCAATCGTATCATTTTTCCCGCATTTATCCACGCCTTAACTAGACTTAGGTACGATGTTGTCTTTTAAAATTTCTAACTCAAACCTTTTATTTGGCACCACAAGGATCTTCTTCCTAAAGGTTTAAGATTTGGCTTTCACCGTTTAGGGTTTGTAACCAAAGGGCCAATTTTCCCTTTAGGTTTTTCCATTAGGTTTTCTACGTAAACTTCAGGGCCCATTGGCTTAGATCCCCCCTTTCAACCTAAACCTTTAGGTATTCAATTGTTTTTTTAGACTTTTATGCCTTAGGAAGTCATTTGCCTTTGCTTGAATGGTTTAAGTTTGACATATGGCCTGTTAGCTTTTGGGGGTTTGGTTGTTTATGGATTGTAACCCATGTAGATCAACCTTCTGTGGCCTTGTTCAAGACCTTTGGTTTGTTCAAGTGTTAAACTTTTATGAGGTTAGCTTTTCTTTATAGTCGTCAGTTTAATAGCCTATGGCTCTTTGGAGGGTTGTAGCCTTCAGATATACAAGTTTTTTTTTGTTAAAAAAGGTGTTGCCCTCCTCATTTGGTGGTAATGAGGGCATTGCCCCATATATTGTTCAAGGTTCTCTAGAGCGAGGCCCCGTATACGATCGCCTATAGAGAGAATATATTACAAATTTAGGATTAATAGTTGCTACCTTTATTAAATGGCCAAGATTTAAGCAAAATAATGTTGAAGTTCATGCAAATGATAAATTCTAAGGTGAATATTCCCATAGGCATCATACAATTCATAGACACACTGCTACATAGGTGTTTGACAATGTATGGGTTGTCCCAATTAGACCTTGGGGCATTGTGGTCAAGATTCTTTGCTATTAGCTCCAATTTTGTGAGGATCATTCCTCCTGCCTTGATAGGCTTCGTCTTGACTTTAGCATTGTGCAATTGAGCCACCCTTTGTCTAAAACCATTATGTAAATTTAGGTATTTCCTCGGTTCATCCGCAAGGTCCTACTTGGCCTTTAACCCTTCATTATTGTTGTTGGTGTCAAAGGCTTGGACCTAGAATGTGGGTTGGATGACCTCAAATGGGATTATTGATTATGTTTTATAAACGAAGGCAAAGGGATTTTCCCCATTCCATCTTAGAGGGACCGTTCAATAATCAAATTCATTTTTCTTCTACTTGCCCGTTAGATTGTGGGTGAGCCATAAGGATAAAGTATAGTCAAATTCATTTCTCTTCTATGAACTCCCTTACTTGTGCATTGTTGAATTGTTTACTATTGTTAGTTACAATGGCATGTAGGTATCCAAAGTGGTAGATTTTATTTTTTTAGAGGAATTTTATTGTTTAAGAAACCTTGATTGTTGCTAAAGGCTTAGTCTCCACCCACTTAGTGAAATATCTGACTGCCATTATGCAATATTTCACCTATCCAAGGGCTATTAATAATGCTTTGATTAAATCCAATCTCCACAAAGCAACAAACAAACGTACGTGATAAAGGTGCCTTCAGAAGATGGTATTCACTAAATTTTAGGGTTGAGTTGACAGGAATGACATCGTAGTAGGTGTCCTTATGGATTGTTGGTCAGAAGTAGAGGTATAGCATTAGAGTGAAAGAAATGAAGAACATCTCTAGAATAGCCAAAAATGTGTCCCCATAGACCAGAGATGCATCCCTGACTTGATGAAGATTCAAGCAAAAGTAAGGCAGTAAGAGACGTATTCCCAAAAGCCAAATATGTGTATTAGCTTTATAAGCTGTGTCTCCAAGTTACAGGGCTACATTCTCAGCACTTTCAATTGCTCATCATCATCCATAGAGATGCAGCTCCAACTCTTGAGGATGCAGACCTGTGTTTCCTGGATCTTGCCCCCTTTTAGCCCTAATTTGACCTTAGTTCCTATTGGTTACATTTTAGGACCACATTATTTCCAAGGGTGGTTAAGATATTTGCATGGAAGATTGAAGATTATTGTGGACTCTCCAATATTTTTTACATTTTCTCCCCTAGGATTTTAGATCTTCCCTTTTTAGAGTTCTCTTGGTTCTAAAAGATCATCAATTTAAAAAAGAGATCTTAGAGCTTAGAAGAGGAAAGGGCTTGAAGGAATAAGCTCGAAGGGTACTTTATCTTTTCTAACGCTTCCTCTTTTCAATTGGGTTTTCTAATCCCTTTTTCTTTAAGTTGTGAAAAATGATCTTTATTAATTTTCTTGTTATGTTAGATCTTGATATGAAGTAATTCTCTAAACACTTTTTATGGTTGTAATTTCTTAAATAGTTATGTTTCATTGAATTTGTAGATGGTTGTGTCAACATTCATTTTTATATTCATTTAGGTGTCTTACACTAAATCTAGCAAACATTAGTTAATTAGTGTTTAGGGGTATTTTAGTCTTTTTATGTCAGAAAATTGTCATGTCACATCTTAAAGTTTGTTTATGTCTCTAAATTTTATTTAGGTCTTAATTAGTTTGTTTTTATTTTTTGTTCTAAAATTTGAGTCTTTAGGGTAATTTTGATTAAAATTGTGCTTAATTGTGAAATTCAGGTTAAAATTGTGCTTAATTTTGAAAATTTGGGCTTTAATTAAGAATCTTGCAAATTTCTGAACTTAATTGACAAATCTAAATTTTCTTGGACTCAATTGAAAATCTATGAGAATTCTGGACTTAATTGAAGACCCCATGATAGTTTGGGCTAAAACAGAAGATAGGAACAAATTTTGGACTAAATTTACAAATAATTTATTTTTTAAGATTTTGTCCAAGTTTGATCAAGATTCTAGCATTGAATGTTTTTCTTGGGCTTCAAGGGCATGAATATATATATATATGCTTTAAAATACTGAGATGAAGGACTAGAACTCAAAATCTAAAGCAAAATTCAAAACCCTGGGCTACATACATGAAAATAGGAAAAATACAGATCAGTCCCTATTTCTTTCATGAACCTTAGCCTTCACTCTAGCCACCAATCCCACTATTGTCGTTGCTCCAGTCAGCCCATCACCATATTGCCTTCGAGTTTCATGTCATCCAATGGTGTCACTCATGCCGATGACACAAAAAATGAAAAAGAAAGGAAAGCCCTATTTGCCCAAGTCCCGATCTTGATCCAAAGCTACCACTGATCCTACACTGCAAAAGTCATGGGTATATGGTAATAAGGTATGCAGACACACTATTATTTTGACTTTATATAATAAAATTAAAAAAAAAGGCTATTTTATTTGTGGAAACAAATGACATTATGCTCGACAGTGTTGGAAGAGGAAGCAAATTGAAAAACCTCCTAAGCCAATGGCAAACTTGGCTCATGGAGATAATAGTAATGATGACATCATTGCTGTTGTGGTTTCATAGGCATATCTAGTTGTCAATTCAAAGGAATGGGAAAATTAATTTTGGTGCTACTAGGCACATCTGTGGCAACAAGAATGCTTCTTCTATACTTCAATAGAAGAAGGTGATGGAATTATGTGGAATAATGTATCTTGGGGACTCTCAAAGCACACCAGTTCTAGGAAAGGAAATG
The DNA here is from genome assembly GCA_005392925.1 of Aquilaria sinensis. Taxonomy (NCBI): domain Eukaryota; kingdom Viridiplantae; phylum Streptophyta; class Magnoliopsida; order Malvales; family Thymelaeaceae; genus Aquilaria; species Aquilaria sinensis. The sequence continues at coordinate 254,712 of SMDT01002907.1, read as the reverse complement.
TACTTCTAAAATTAACTTTTGGCAAGACATCAGTTATTGGTGATGTGTTGTACTTAATGTCTTTATTTATGAAGGCATAAATAAAGGTCACATTTGAGTCCAATAACATTGTGATGAACAAAACAATTATTATGTGGCCAAAGGTTATTATAATCCTAGTGTTTTTTTTCTACGTGTTTGTTATGTTATCAAAATAATAAAACATATACTGCTTACTTGGTTTATTTTTTTTTATATATAGAATGCTAAATTAGGACATATGAAATTTTCTTATTTGAAAGGTATGAAATTACTTAGTTTAGTTTCACCTTTTAGTAACTCAAGCTTTTACTATGTGAAATATGTGCTGAAACAAAAATTAAAAAGAAAACTTGTGCTTTCAATTGAAAGAGAGTTAGAGTTACTACATTTAGTTCATATTGATCCTGGTGACTTGAAACAAACTATGACTAGATGAGGTAAAAAAATACTATATGAGTTTCATAGATGATTGTTCTAAATTTATAAAAGTTTATTTGTTAAGGAATAAAGATGAAGCCTTTGAGATGTTTTTTATGAATAAGCCTGAAGTAGAAAATCAATTCAATAGAAATATTAAAAGAGTTAGATCAGATAGAAGATGTGAGTTTTTATTGTTTAATTACTTCTATGAAAAATAAAGAATAATACCTAAGGTAACTTCAATTTATTGTCCTAGCTCAAATGGTGTAGCTGAAAGGAAAAATAGAACTTTGAAAGAAATGATGAATGCAATGCTTCTTAGTTCTTCCACTCCTGGCTATTTCCCATTTGCAAAATTGAATTCCTTATAAAAAGACTTGTAACACCATATGAAATATGGAAGGGTTATCCTTCAAACTTAAAATATTTGAAAGTTTAGGGATCTTTTGCATAAGTTATGCTTCCTGAACATAAAAAAACACAAAATTAGAAGACATCTAATTGCATTGTTTTTAGATATATATAGAGCATAGACATCTCATTGCATGTTTATTAGATATGAAGACCATAATGCTATATATAGATTTTTGGTGACGTGTTGGACAATACCATAACTGAAAATAAAAATGTTGAGTTTCTTGAGCATACATTTCCTCTAAGGAAACAAGAAATTTCTTGTGTTCCCATTGTTAGAGATGTCTCTAAACATCAAATGGAAGAATTAGGGAAAAGTAAAAGGTACCTCCTAAGAGCTTGGCTTAGGCCAAGAAAAACAAAAGAAAACAAGAGAAAACAAAAAGGAAGGATAAGGAGAACTATGGAAACTAGCATAGTGGTCTATGTGCAAAGCTGGAAACTTTCAGGGTTTAACTGCACATAGAAACTAGACTATGAAAAGACAGACAGAAAACGGAGAAAGGGGATCAAATTGTACACTTAAATGAGTGGTACAATTAAAACTATCAACTTTAAGTTGATCATTTCGGCCATGCAAGTTTTTAAGGTGACTAGTGCTATACTAAGCCAGATTGTGGGAGACAACAATGATTGCTAGTCTAGTCTTGTCTACCACTAAAGAACTATTCACTAGTTAACTAGTTAAACTAACTAGTTTGTTAGCTAGTTACATGGCCGGTTACACATGGGTGATTATAGTACTTTGGTACTTGTGTTTGTCTTGTGCTTGGCATTATGGGCCATGCTTGGACTTAAGTGTCATTTGAATCAATGTTTTAATGGTGCATGTGTAACCGTGGGCAAGTGAGGACTTTAGTGAGCCATGCAAATAAGTTGGAGTTAAAGACTTGTGTTAGTGCCATTTTGAGCACAAGTGTCTTTCGGCCGAATTAAGTCAACACCATTTGTTTTGGTTTCATTTCGGGCTTCCTTGCTTTCTCTTGACCGAGAGCTTGCTCATGAACTTCATTCACCATTTGGCTTGAAATCAAGCAAGTCTAGGAAGCAATTGAGGGAAACAAGCTAGAAGACTTGGTTTCGGCACAACATCACTTGGAATCAAGCTTTGTTCATGAGAATTGGAGAAGAACCGAACCAAGGCAAGCTAGGTTTGTGGTATTTCTTGTTATCTTTCCTTGAATCCATGGTATTTCTTCCATGAACAAGGATATTGAGTGCTTAAATGATGTTAAGCTAGGTGAATTGAGCAATTGTTATGTTGAAGTGAAAACCTAGTCTTGGCCAAAAGAATCATTTGATATAGCTTGGTGTTCTCTATTGTGTACATGGAAATTTGTCCATGATTCAAGTTAATTGGTGCCTATTTGATCTTATGCTAGGCGATTTTGAGCAAGGAACATCAAAGTGTGGAAGTTAGTGTTTGGTCGAGAAGCTCATTTTGAGGTAATGTTATGTTCTTTGTTTGATTACATGGTAATGGTGCCATGAATAAGGGTTATTGATGATTTGGTGATTATACGATGGATTACATTGATGAAGAACATTAAAGTGTGAAAATGGGTATTATGGCCGAGAGCATGGATTAGTGTAATTAGGTGTTCTTCATTTAATTGCATGGTAGTGGTGCCATGAACGTTGATTAATGATAATTAGGTGATTGTATGTTGGATTGGATGAGTGAAGAACATTAGTGTTTGGCAACGGGCATTATGGCCGAGGGCTTGAAGTAGTGTAATTTGGTGTTCATCACTTGGTTACATGGTAATGATGCCATGAGTGATGTTCATTGAGGATTAGATGATCATGTAATGAGTTAGTTTGATGGATAACACAAATATGTGGAATTGGGCATTGTGACCGAGAGCTTAAGCTTGTATGTTGTAGTGTCCTTCATTGAAATCATGGTAGTTAGTCCATGAGTAAGTGTTGTTGATGCCTATGAATTGTTATGGTAGGCATTGTGATTGAAGAACACTTGGGCATTTGAAGTTGGCTTGAAACCGAAAGCTCTTGAGGTAGTGTAGCAACGTCGAGTTTTCTGGAGTCGCCACCAATCTGTTTCACCTAGGTCGATTGGTCACCTTAAAATTGGTCTGCGAGAGTTCGGGGATCGGGAGTACGGTTACGCTAAAACAACTTTGTTATAGCGCCCAAAATTGGCACCTTAGTTGATTTTAATTTTGTTTTGCTTTGCATTTAAATAATTTTCAGTTAATTTTCAAAAATAGAAATTTTAACTGAATTATGTCGAAATGTGGATTTTTAAGTTAATTTGGATAAAATTTTATACTTCCGAACCATGGACTCTGCCGAGTCATTTGGACACGGAAGATTTGGATTCCGAACCATGGACTCTGCCGAGTCATTTGGACACGAAATTTGATGAAATTTTAATCAATTAATCCATATCGTAAAAATATGGATTTTTTATCTTTTTATTTAATTTATTTATTTTAAAAGTTTGATATTTTCCAAACCGTAGATCCTGCCGGATCATCCGGATATGGAAATTATTTTAATTTAATTAAATTTTTCTAAGCGTGACTTTTTGATTATGTCAAACTAATTTTTTAGATTAATTAAAAAGAAGTTTATCTAATCTAATCCTATAATTAAGCTTAACATTAATTTCTAAACTAATTCATAATTTTAATAATCCAAACAAAAAAAAAAAAAATAAGTAAAATAGCAGCTAATTTGTAACTCAGAACAATATTAGAGTCTTGAATAGACAAATCAAATCAAACCAGGGGCAAATTATTTATTAAAAATAACTATCTAACCTAATCATATAATTAAGCTTAATGTTAATTCCTAAATTAATTTATGCCTTTAATTAGCTGAACAAACAAAAGTATAATAGAAAATAAGTGCATTTAATGACTTAATTGCAAATTAAAAAAAAAACAAAATTAAAGTCTCAAATTGACAAATCAAATAAATCCAGAAGCAAAAATCAAAATTATGCCAAAATTATGGACTTTCATATCAGATCCGAACAACGAGTCGGTTTGTGATCGAGATTTCGTTATTTAATTTTAATTTTTGTTTTGTTTTGTTTTTTTAAAAATAAAATCAATTAATATCCAAACCATGGATTCTAACCAAACCACCTGGATATGGACGAATAATCGTTTTAAGATTTTATCAAACCACCAAGGACGGATCTTTGAAATTTACCATGTGTTATAAAATTGACTCTTATTAAATCGTTTCTTAATTCCTGGATGATGAGAAAAGTAAGCAATACATGAGCAATTAATTTACTAATTATTTTTATACACTATTAATATTTGTTATTTTCAAGATGCATTATGAGATCTAAATCACAACTATAAGAACAAGAGAATATAAAAATGAGTTAAACATTCCGAGTGATATGCCTATATAGATTTATTGATTAAATTTTATAGATGACAAATCAAACAACACAAAGAAAGAAATCAAAGAAATTAAATAAATAAAGAAGTAAGTAAATAAATAAATAAGTAAATAAATAAAATAATCAAGTAAGTAAGTAAATAAATCAACCAATGAGTAAATAAAGAGAACCAATAAAAAATAATCAAAACAAAACAAAACAGACAACATAAAAGTAAAACATATAAGTCATATTTCATAAAAATTTAATAGTTAAAGTTAATGTAAAATTCAAACAGACAGAGTAAATAAAACAAAACAATAAAAAGAAATCAATAAAAACCTTCTGTCAGTGACTGATCTGCAAAATAAAATGAAGTTAGTGGATCATATGGCAGAAAATAAGGAGATGGAGGATTGAATGAGGGTTTTACCCAAAATTAATTAATTTTTTTTTAAATTTTTTTTTTTTTTTTACGAAACAGATAATCGTCTTCTTCCTTCTCTGTTGTTCCGATACGTCGGGGGAGAGGTGACTTCAGGGGCAGGAAAAACGGCGGCCAAGGAAAACGGAGAGGGAGAAAATTGGTCGGCGTTGATGGCGGCGTGCAAGTTCGGAGAAGATATGCGCGGCTTCGGTCGGTGGGAACTGGAGACGGGGAGGGCGTTGATGGCGGCGGCAGGGAAAACAGCGTGATGGAGGGAGAGCAACATGGCGGAGCTGATGGCGTGGGGCGGAGACGTCGTCGAAGCAGAGCAGCAGGGTGAGGCGACAGAGACAGGTGCAGCGATGAGGGGTGCAGGGATGCTACGGCTGACGGATTCGACAGCAGCCGAGCCAGGAGGGCAAGGTGCGGCGGTTTCAACGTCTGACGAGGGCTGCGCCGAGGAGATGATGCCTAGGCTGCAAGGGAGAGGGGCCAGGCGCGGTGCAGGAGGCAGACGGGGAGGAGACGGGCGGCTGCGAGGTCGGCGGCGTCGGCTGGCGGTGCAGGAGGAGACATGAAACAGGGAGGGCAGAGAAAGGAAGATGGCGACAACGAGTGCGAGGTTGGCGAGGAACAGAAAGGGAGAAGGAAAAGAGAGCTGATTAGGCGAAAGGGAAAGAGTCCTGGAGGAAGAGAAGTTTGATCTTTTTTTTTTTTTTTAGCAAAAGGAGAGAGCTCTGTATGGCGTGAGGGAGAGAGAGAGCCGAGTGAGGAAAGAGAGAGATGGCCCCAGAAGAGAGAGAACTCGAGCCTCTCTTATTGAGATGAGGGAGGTCGAGCTTAATAGAAAAGAAAAGAAGAATGGAGAAGGCTCCAGAGAGCCTCGAAGTCTCTGGAGATGAGATTATCTATTATTATTATTATTATTATTATTTTAATTAATTAATAAATTTTAATTTTAATTTAACACACACAAACAGATATATTATTATATTTTATTTATTTTTATTTTTATTTTTATTTTTATTTTTATTTTTATTTTTTTTTAACTTATAAAAATAAGAACGCCCCCTCCTAAACTAACTGTTATCAATATATAATATTCTTTTTTAATTTATTTGATTAATTTTTTTTAATTAATTAATATTATATATTTTTTTAATGACAGTCGGACGAAATTGGGTGTCAACAGCTGCCCCCCTTTGCATACTTCATGGGACATGATGTATGCAAAGCCATTACCAAATTTCGTCCGGCTTAGCTAAGTATTGAGAATCTTCTCGCAGCCTAAATTCTGAAAAGAAAACTTTTTCTTCCTCGCTTTTTGAGGTTAAGGAACTTTCCTTAGAACCTCTTCGACAAGAAAGCTCCTATCGTTAAATAAAAATTGATTGATTGATCGAGGTTAAGGGCCCTACCTTAGAACCTCTACGATAGGAACCTTCCTACCGTCGAAAAGAAATTGATTTGGTTGGTTTTAAGGTTTAAGGAAAGGTCCTTAGAACCTCTACGATAGGAAAGCTTCTATCGTTGTAAGATGAACTGATTGATTGATTGTTTGAGGTTTAAGGAAAGGTCCTTAGAACCTCTACGATAGGAAAGCTCCTATCGTTGTAAGATGGACTGATTGATTGATTGTTTGAGGTTTAAGGAAAGGTCCTTAGAACCTCTACGATAGGAAAGCTCCTATCGTTGTAAGATGGACTGAATTTGATTGATTGTTTGAGGTTTAAGGAAAGGTCCTTAGAACCTCTAACGATAGGAAAGGTTCTATCGTTGTAAGATGGACTGAATGATTGATTGTTTGTTTGAGGTTAAAGGAAAGGTCCTTAGAACCTCTAACGATAGGAAAGGTTCTATCGTTGTAAGATGGACTGAATGATTGATTGTTTGTTTGAGGTTTAAGGAAAGGTCCTTAGAACCTCTAACGATAGGAAAGGTTCTATCGTTGTAAGATGGACTGAATGATTGATTGTTTGTTTGAGGTTTAAGGAAAGGTCCTTAGAACCTCTAACGATAGGAAAGGTTCTATCGTTGTAAGATGGACTGAATGATTGATTGTTTGTTTGAGGTTTAAGGAAAGGTCCTTAGAACCTCTAACGATAGGAAAGGTTCTATCGTTGTAAGATGGACTGAATGATTGATTGTTTGTTTGAGGTTTAAGGAAAGGTCCTTAGAACCTCTAACGATAGGAAAGGTTCTATCGTTGTAAGATGGACTGAATGATTGATTGTTTGTTTGAGGTTTAAGGAAAGGTCCTTAGAACCTCTAACGATAGGAAACGTTCTATCGTTGTAAGATGGACCGAATGATTGATTGTTTGTTTGAGGTTTAAGGAAAGGTCCTTAGAACCTCTAACGATAGGAAACGTTCTATCGTTGTAAGATGGACCGAATGATTGATTGTTTGTTTGAGGTTAAGGGAAGGTCCTTAGAACCTCTAACGATAGGAAAGGTTCTATCGTTGTAAGATAGACTGAATGATTGATTGTTTGTTTGAGGTTAAGGGAAGGTCCTTAGAACCTCTAACGATAGGAAAGGTTCTATCGTTGTAAGATGGACTGAATGATTGATTGTTTTTGAGGTTAAGGAAAGGTTCCTTAGAACCTCTACGATAGGAACCTTCCTATCGTTGAAGAAAAATTGATTGATTGATTGATTGAGGTTTGAGGTTAAGGAAAGGATCCTTAGAACCTCTGATAGGAAGGTCTCCTATCGTTGAAGATGAAAATTGATTGATTGATTGAGTTTGAGGTTAAGGAGCTTTCCTTAGAACCTCTAACGATAGGAGCCTTCCTATCGTTGAAGGAAAATTGATTGATTTTGAGGCTAAGGAGCCTTCCTTAGAACCTCTGCGATAGGAGCTGTCCTATCGTTGAAGGAAAATTGATTGATTGAGGCTAAGGTTTTCCTTAGAACCTCTGCGATAGGAGCTCCTATCGTTGAAGGAAAATTGATTGATAGGATAGGAGCTGTCCTATCGTTGAATGAAAATTGATTGATTTTGAGGCTAAGGAGCTTTCCTTAGGACCTCGAGCGAAATTTATATGAAAGCAATTGAAATTGGAATAATTTTCTTCGAAAGTGTGAATTTTCATAATAGGCGAGTGCAAAAATTTAGACTTCGATAAGATGAGTGAATCTTGATGATGACAATAACACTGACAAATTATGTAAAGGGAACGGATGTTTGGAATCAATATCCAAGGTTCATCTAATATTTTCTTCAGTAAATATAGATTCGCTTGAGAGATATGTCATCCAAATAAGGTTGAAGCTTAGCTACCCCAAAATGTCATGACTAGTAGACCTAATAGGATGCGTCTCAAGAGTAAAAAAATTACTCTTTACTCAGCCATTCCAAACTAAAGGCATTGTCCTATGGTTTTAATATCAGCATGAACGAAACTATCTTATAAGATAAAAAAAAAAGAAATTCCCTGAAAAGAAAAACTGAAACACGAAAGAAAATGCTGATAATAAAACGAAAGGACAAGAAGAACAGATCGGACCGCTTCTGTTTCCACAATACTTCAACAGGGTGGGTAGAGGATAACTATGGGATTGAACTGGTCAGGAAAGACTGTTGTGTCCAGTCTATCTGAATCATTGCTGGATCTGGTTCAGGAACAAAAGCTTGCATTTTATCAAGCAATTCTTCAGCAGTTTTTGCGGATATTAGGATTTGTCGCGCTACTCTTGATATAAAATTCTTCTGCACTGCATAATCCACAAAAGATATCAGACCTGTAAAGAAATTGTTAACATTTAACAGCCCAATAGGTTTCTTGTGCAAATTAAGTTGGGCCATGGAAGCAATTTGGAAGACCTCTCCCAATGTGCCAAAACCACCTGGTAGAGCGATAAAAGCATCAGCATTAAGAAGCATTTGTAACACACGCTCTTGCAAATTTTTAACCACTAATTCTTCTCCAATCGTGCCCCCAGAAACAAATTTCAAAGGTCCAGGGATAATGCCCAGAACTTGACTTCCTCCTAAAGATGCTGCTGATGCTACGCCTCCCATTAATCCGACACTACCTCCTCCATAAACTAAATGTATTTTTCGCTCAGCTAATACTCTACCCAAATGGTTGGCTGCCTTTAAGTACTCTTCATCTTTTCCAGGAAAAGCCCCAGAAAATACACAAATACTTCGGGATTTACGAGTTGAGGTTTTCTCCATTCCTATCCTTACCCTTGTGAGAAAAGAAGAAAAGATGATATATTTATAGAGATGAAGAGATAAAGCATTAATTTTATTTTCAAGAGTAGATACATTATTGTCGGAAGAGGAGAAAAATTTCCAAAATGACAGCTATACACAGTAGTCATGACTATGGCTCACGTCAGGAATGGGTACATTATCACAGTAGTCATGAAAAAGGATGAAATCGTCATTTCCAAAATGGCTGCTAGCATGTACAGTAGTCATGACTGTAGCTTACGTCAGGAGTAGGTACGTGATTGTCGGAAGAGAAGGAAAATTTTCAAAAGCGACAGCTAGCATATACAATAGTCGTGACTGTAGCTCACGTCAGGAGTAGGTACATGATCGTCGGAAGAGAAGGAAAATTTCAAAAGACAGCTATATACAATAGTCATGACTGTAACGTTAGGAGTGGGTACATTATTGTCAGAAGAGAAGGAAAATTTTCAAAAGCAACAGCTATATACAGTAGTCGTGACTATGGCTCACGTCAGGAGTGGGTACATTATTGCCAAAAGGGGAGGAAAATTTCAAAAGCGACAGCTAGCATGTACAGTAATCGTGACTTTGGTCCACGTCTTCCACTGGTTTTACGTCCAGTAACGGCTTCAATGCCTTCTATGAATCGGGGATTTGCTTCCCTTCCAGTTTTCTTACAAACTGGCAAACAGGGTCGTTTAAAGTCAGATTCCCAAGACTGTAACGATCTCGTTCTTTTTGGAAAGTCATCCATAAACCGACAATCTCAAATTGCACCATTCCACAAGAGTGCGCTTCAAGAGTCTCTCGGATATCTTCCAGAGATTCCTTACGCAGGCCATTCTTAATGAATTTTCTTCTATCTTCACGATTTCTGGTGATCATCCCTGAAGAACGACATTTAGTGCCGCAAATCCACCATCCACAATTATGACAGACGCCTAGCCTCCTTGCTCTTCTCTTTTTGGCATAAGCACTTTTACCAAAGCCGGGCATACGGGGGAAGAATGCATCTGGAACTTCACCAGCCGAACGAACCTTAGCTTCGATTAGCCACCGCACATTATCAGGAATGCCTTTGTGCATAAATACTCTGAATCGTTCACATCTAGCTTGATAAATCTTTTTAAGAACATTTATTGGGAGGGAAGGAAAATACTTTCGTAGGGCGGAAAGAGAAGACTCCATTGATGAAGGAGGAATTTAAGAGAAAAAGAAAGAAATTAGTGATTGTAGGAAACGGAAATAACTGACACGTATTTATAGTGAGTCACGGAGTACCGTATCCAGAAAGAAGAACACGCATTTATAGCGATAAAAGGATAACGTGTTTATTACGCTTACAGAAGCAAGTACATTATTGTCAAAAGAAAAGACAAATTTCAAAATGACAGCTTATATGTACAGCAATCATAACTGTGGCTCTCATCTTCCACTGGTTTTATGTCTAGTAACGGCTTCAATGCCTTCTATAAGTCGGGGATTTGCTTCCTATCCAGTTTTCTTACAAGCTGGCAAACAGGGTCGTTTACAGTCAGATTTTGGGGACTGCAACGGTCTTGTTCTTTATGGTAAGTCCTCCATAAATCGACTATTTCGCGTTGTACTATTCCACAAGAATGCGTTTCAAGAGTCCCTCGGATATCCTCCAGAGATTCCTTACGCAGGCCATTCTTAATGAATTTTCTTTTATCTTCACGATTTTTGGAGATGTATCCTAAAGAGCGGCATTTAGTATTGCAATTCCATCGTCCACATTTATAACAGACATCTAGCCTCTTTGCTCTTCGCTTTTTGGCATAAGCGCTTTTACCTAAGCCGGGCATACGAGGCATAAATGCATCTGCAACTTCACCAGCCGAACGGACCTTAGCTTCAATTATCCACTGCACATTGTCAGGAACGCCCTTGCGTATAAAAACTCTGATTCTTTCACATCTAGCATGGTAGATCTTTTTAAGAACTTTTAGTGGGAGGGAAGGAAAGTATTTTCGCAGTGCAGAAAGAGTATCGCAGAATCCATTGATGAGAGAAGAATTTGAGAGAAGAGGGAAATGAATCAGTTATTGCAGGAAACTGGAATAACCGACTTTAGAAGTCACGGGGTATCTTATCTGCTGCTTAATCAGAAGGAAGAACACGCATTTATAGTGATGAAAAGGGATAACGTGTCGATTACACTTAGGGGAGCATGTACATCTGTCAAAAGGAAATGCAAATTTTTCCAAATATAACAAACTTATGTACAGTAATTGTGACTGTGGCTCACATCTTTCACTGGTTTTACGTCCAGTAACGGCATTAACGGTTTCTATGAGTCGAGGATCTGCTTCCCATCCAGCTTTTTTACAAGCCGGCAAACAGGGTCGTTTAAAATCAGATTCCCGGGACTGTAACGGTCTCGTTCTTCATGAAAAATACTCCATAAATCAAGAATTTCACGTTGCACAGATCCACAAGAATGCGTCTCAAGAGTCAATTGGATATCATCCAATGAGTCCTTACTCAAGCCATTCTTGATGAATCGTATTTTATCTTCTCGATTATTGGAGATCATTCCTAAAGAACGACACCTAGTCTTACAAGTCCACCTACCACATTTATGGCAGACTTGTAACCTTTTCGCTCTTCGCTTTTTGGCATAAGAGCTTTTGCCTACACCAGGCATGTGAGACACAAATGCATCTGGGATTTCACCTGCCAGACGAACCTTGGCTTCGATTAACCACCTTACATCTTCAGGGATTCCTTTGTGCATCAGAACTCTTAATCGTTCGCAGCGAACTCGGTAGATCTTTTTGAGAATATTCATTGGGAGAGAAGGAAAATACTTTCGCAAGGCAGAAAAAGTAGGATCCATTTTCTTGGAGGAAGCAAAAGAAAGATGGGGTGAAGGAATCAGTTATTATGGGCAACTGAGAGAACCGACTTGAGAGTCACGGAGTACCGTATCCGCCGCTTAATCGGAAAAGTGGATCCTACTTTATTTTGATATCATAGATATTTCTTATCTTTGATATCCCATCGAGCTGATGTCGATCCAGTCCTCGATTATTGAATCCATTGTCCGCTTTTGACAAATTTTCAACGACAATATTTCTTGACGTCTGCCTTATCCTTGACCATAGCTATCTCTTATCTTGGATACTGCTAAGCTAGCATCAATCCTGTCCTTCCAGGTGTAGTCTCGATTATAATCTTCCAGGCTTTTGACATATTGTCTACCTTATCCTTGACCATAGCTATCTCTTATCTTGGATACTGCTAAGCTGGCATCAATCCTGTCCTTCCAGGTGTAGCCTCGATTATTGAATCAATTGCCAGGCTTTTGACAATATTGTCTACTTTATCCTTGAATTCCTGATGGGGCTGGGTCCAGCGTATTAGCTGTGCATCCAGTGATAGATTGGTAAGAGCTGATGTCATTGAGATCTCAGCTTATACTGCTGTAACTGTGCCGTGGATGTGCTTCCCATTTGGTCCCTGTTATGTAAAAGCCATGCATGCATGATATGAAATGCATGAATGCAGAGCATGTGTAATTGATGGTTCTTTTTTTGTTTTTGTTTTTGTTTTGTTTTTTTGTTTTTTTTTGTTTTTTTTTTTTTTTATGGATCTAGTTCTTCATGTCTTTGTTTTACTGGATCCTCTTTATGATTGCCTTCTTGGACTATCATTGAATCTCTTTATGCTTTCCAGCTTTTGTCCATTGCCTCAAAAGCCCAACTCTTTTCAAAATCCCCTTTCCTTGACTTGTTCTTTGAATTTTGGCCTCAACTTCTTTAATGTTCGCACGCCTCATAATTTATATCTCTTTGGATACTCATCCGTTGTCATGGATTTCGTACCATCGAAGGCTTTACTTTCAATGTCTCTTTGCCCCCTTTTCTTGTGGTCATGCCGACACTTACTTATCCCCATGTTATAATCTGAGTGATTGCTCTTTCTTAAACTCAGGTTCTGATCCATAAGACTTGCCCCCTTGTTTATTGAACTTCTTTGTTGGTAATACTCCTCTTACGTTTCATAGAGACTACTTTGCCCCCTGAATACGGTGTTTATGTGGATAAAAGGTATCACCTCGCCTTTAACAGAAGGTCGAGCATTTCTAGACCTTTGTGATGGCACTTGATCGTAAATTTCTCTTACAAGAACCACATCTTCTTAAAGAAAGTCTCAAGCTATCTTTTCACTTTTAAATCTACACACATTAATGAATAATGGTTTGGCCTTAAAGAAAAACTTTCATCAATTTGCAAAGCTTGACAAAGTAATTTACGGTCTTTGTTTTTAATTAAAATATCCTGCCATTCTTCCCTTTCCAACTCGAAGACATAAACTGTGCAAGGCAATAAGGTAGAAACATGATTCACAAGGATAGCCTTTTAGCTGAATGAGGATGATATCGAGAGGTAACTGTTAGGTGTGAGGAAAATTAAGTTTGAATGTTTTTTTTTTGTTTTGTTGCAGTCTTTTAGCTGAATGAGAATGATATTAAGAGGTAAATATTAGGTCTGAGTAAAGTTAAGTTTGAGTGGTGTGAAAGAAGGGTCTTTTAATACTACTCGTGAGCAGTATTAAATAAGGTAGAAACATGATTCACAATGATAGTCTTTTAACTGAATGAGGATGTTCGGTCTGAGGAAAGTTAAGTTTAAGTGGTGTGGAAGAAGGGTCTTTTAATACTACTCGTGAGCAGTATTAAATAAGGTAGAAACATGATTCACAATGATAGTCTTTTGACTGAATGAAGATGTTAGGTCTGAGGAAAGTTAAGTTTAAGTGGTGTGAAAGAAGAGTCTTTTAATACTACTCATAAGCAGTATTAAATAAGGTAGAAACATGATTCACAATGATAGTCTTTTGACTGAATGAAGATGTTAGGTCTGAGAAAAGTTAAGTTTAAGTGGTGTGAAAGAAGAGTCTTTTAATACTACTCGTGAGCAGATTTGATTATGGTGAAAAACTTAATAGTGATGACCTCAAACTTGCCACGTTTTCCAGAAAGTTAGACCTCATCTGTTGCCCCCCAACTATTGTAATCTTTATGTACGCTTGGCTTGAGGGTTGCTTTTGTCTTCTAAACCGCCTTTGCAGGTTTTCAGTCTAGAATGCATAGCTCACTTTTTTTCTCTTCTTTTTTTTTTGTTTCTTTTTTTTTTGTTTTTTTTTTTTTTTTATTTTTTTTTGTGTGAGCTATGGTGATGACATACTTGATAACTCTCTTAAAGTGAGATGACTCAAGTGGCCTTGCTTGCTCGTGCTTGTTCTTAATCCTTTTTGGTTTTGAATTTTCCCTTGTTGTCTTTTGATGTAAGGGATAAACTTATTTCCTTTTTGGAGTTTGCATTGTGGAGAACCGAGATCATTGCCCTCTTGAAGTGAGATGACTCAAGTGGCCTTACTTGCTCGTGTTTGTTCTCAGTCCTTTTTGGTTTTGAATTTTCCCTTGTTGTCTTTTGATAGAAGGAATGAACTTCTTTCCTTTTTGGAGTTTGTGTTGCAGGGAACCGAGAACCTTTTCTTGTGTTGAGCATTCATGAGAATTGGGAGGCCATCGAAGCTATTTGATGTGAGAGCTACCTTCTTTGGAAGCTAACCCAAGACTTCTTGCAAGGATGTTGATAACCACTGCGAATTCCCTTTTGAGAGTTGAGGTGCAACATTTGAAATCATTCTCACTAGATTTGGCAGCACTTTGAAGATCATCACTAACAAATCTTCCTTAACTTTCATTTTCACCCACGAGTAGTATTATTTACAAAGTAAAGTGTTATGGCAATAATGGATAGTGTAATGGCAAAGAATGAGAGATAGATGTAAAAATTTTTGGTAGAAAGTGGTAGAATATGTGGATGTAAAAATGGAATTTTAGGTAAAAAGTGGTAGAATGCACACATTACATCTTTTTGTTGGAGAAGAAAAAGAATACCAGGTGTCCATTTAACAAAGACTACACCCTAGATTCTGGACTAAATCTAGGAGATTTTTACTATTAGATTACTTTGACAAGCTCTCAAAGATGCAAGTTTAGTAAAAGGATTCCCTGTTATTCAAAAGTGTGTGCGAACTGTTAGGTCGGATCTGACTTGGAGCCCTTCCAAAATCAATGTAATTCCAGCTCGAAATCTTCACTTTCAATTACCAATCACATCATGGCCTAGCTACTTGGACTCGACCAACTGTTGGACCTTGAGTTTCAGTGCCACACAATTTTCAGTTAGATGCGCGATTGACCCTTTTTTGGTAATCACATTTGGCATTTGGGTCACACCAACTTGGAAGAGAAGGTCAGTTGGTCTTTGCTACCGTTGATATGGATGATAGCAGAATGTCTTCTTCAACAAAGACTGTGATTAACTTTCCTTCAATAATGAATTTCATTTTTTGGTGTAATGAGGAGGGAATTGCTCCGGCCATGCTTTCTATCTTGGACTCAATATCTATGAGACGTCATTCGGTCTACTCTGCCATTAGTCTTGTTTGGAGTCAAGCTGGATATCGGTGTTGAGGTCCAATTTTACCTTCTTAAAGTAAGATTCATTTTATTAACTTTACATGCACTTGATACAAAATGAGATTATGTTTTTATCAGACTTTGTATGCACGTGATTGATGTAATGAATGCATGCAATACATAATGAGATTATGTTTTTATCAGACTTTATATGTACGTGATTGATATAATGGATGTATGCAATGAGATTATATTTTTATCAGACTTTATATGCACGTGATTGATGTAATGGATGTATGCAATGAGATTATATTTTTATCAGACTTTATATGCACATGATTGATGTAATGGATGTATACAATGAGATTATATTTTTATCATACTTTATATGCACGTGATTGATGTAATGGATGTATACAAATGAGTGAGTTTGATTATCAATTATCGTGGAACTTTAAAACTTTTAGTTGTCATTAGAAAGACCTAAAGGTTATTACAGTTTAATGCGTAGTTTTGATGCATAGAGAAAAATTGCACAAAATAGAAGTAGAATAAAAGAAAAAACAAGCTTAATAACGAGTTAAATAGCAATTAATAACTCATGAACTATTATGAGAAAAGAAGTTAGAGCCATAAATATAAAACACGAAGAAAACAAAGGGTAAGGCAACAAAATGGTATAACAATGGCATGCTTATGGCGTTGGTAAATGGGAGGAATTCTATGGCCAGTTCTATAGTTAAGTGGGGAATTCTATATGCATATGGTGGTTTATCAAAAGGCAAGGGATAGTTCCAAAATCCCATCACTAAATTATAGTGACAGCCCAATTCCTTACCCTCTAGGGTTTATGTAAGGAAAGGATTAATTCGAGTCGTAGCTTTTCGTGGGCCCATGTAGAGACTAACCATCTCAGAAGGCAATACACTACTTTGCTACTTTGAAACCGGTGAAGGCTTGGAGACCATGGCCTCACAAGGACAACAACACCAATTCCGCTTAGAAAGAATTGTGTTCGATTTGAGGAAGCTCGGGTATAGAACTTCATATTGTGAATGCATTATGCATGTTTATCTAAGTAAATATAATATATAAATCCACATATAATAAGCAAAGTAAATCAAAATAAATCAACTTCTAGGCTCGACTCACTAACGTCGACTCCCCAGCGGAGTCCCCAAGCTGTAGCAACGTCGGGTTTTCTGGAGTCGCCACCAATCGGTTTACCTAGGTCGATTGGATACTTTAAAATATGGTCTGCGAGAGTTCGGGGGTTCGGGAGTACGGTTACGCTAAAACAATATTGTTATAGCGCCCAAAATTGGCACCTTAGTTGATTTTAATTTTGTTTTGCTTTGCTTTTAAACAACTTCAGTTAATTTTCAAAATTAGAAATTTTAACTGAATTATTTAGTCGGATGTGGATTTTTGGTAATTAATTTGTATAAATTTTGATATTTCCGAACCATGGACTCTGCCGAGTCACCCGGAAACGGAAGCTTTAATTCCAAACCATGGACTCTGCCGAGTCACCCGGACACGGAATTTGACGTAATTTTAAATAATTTAATCCATATCATAAATATGGATTTTTATCTTTTGTATTTATTTAATTTATTTTATTAAAAAGTTGATATTTTCCAAACCGTAGATCCTGCCGGATCATCCGGATATGAAAATTATTTTAATTTAATTAAATTTTTCTAAGCGTGACTTTTTGATTATGTCAAACTAATTTTTTTAGATTAATTAAAAAGAAGTTTATCTAATCTAATCCTATAATTAAGCTTAACATTAATTTCTAAACTAATTCATAACTTTAATAATCCAAACAAAACTTAAAAAAAATAAAAAAAAAAAGTAAAATAGCAGCTAATTTGTAACTCAGAACAATATTAGAGTCTTGAATAGACAAATCAAATCAGACCAGGGGCAAATTATTTATTAAAAATAACTATCTAACCTAATCATATAATTAAGCTTAATGTTAATTCCTAAATTAATTTATGCCTTTAATTAGCTGAACAAACAAAAGTATAATAGAAAATAAGTGCATTTAATGACTTAATTGCAAATTAAAAAAAAAAGCAAAATTAAAGTCTCAAATTGACAAATCAAATAAATCCAGAAGCAAAAATCAAAATTATGCCAAAATTATGGACTTTCATATCAGATCCGAACAACGAGTCGGTTTGTGATCGAGATTTCGTTATTTAATTTTAATTTTTGTTTTGTTTTGTTTGTTTTAAATAAAATCAATTAACATCCAAACCATGGATTCTAACCAAACCACCTGGATATGGACGAATAATCGTTTTAAGATTTTATCAAACCACCAAGGACGGATCTTTGAAATTTACCATGTGTTATAAAATTGACTCTTATTAAATCGTTTCTTAATTCCTGGATGATGAGAAAAGTAAGCAATACATGAGCAATTAATTTACTAATTATTTTTATACACTATTAATATTTGTTGTTTTCAAGATGCATTATGAGATCTAAATCACAACTATAAGAACAAGAGAATATAAAAATGAGTTAAACATTCCGAGTGATATGCCTATATAGATTTATTGATTAAATTTTATAGATGACAAATCAAACAACACAAAGAAAGAAATCAAAGAAATTAAATAAATAAAGAAGTAAGTAAATAAATAAATAAGTAAATAAATAAAATAATCAAGTAAGTAAGTAAATAAATCAACCAATGAGTAAATAAAGAGAACCAATAAAAAATAATCAAAACAAAACAAAACAGACAACATAAAAGTAAAACATATAAGTCATATTTCATAAAAATTTAATAGTTAAAGTTAATGTAAAATTCAAACAGACAGAGTAAATAAAACAAAACAATAAAAAGAAATCAATAAAAACCTTCTGTCAGTGACTGATCTGCAAAATAAAATGAAGTTAGTGGATCATATGGCAGAAAATAAGGAGATGGAGGATTGAATGAGGGTTTTACCCAAAATTAATTAATTTTTTTTTAAATTTTTTTTTTTTTTTTACGAAACAGATAATCGTCTTCTTCCTTCTCTGTTGTTCCGATACGTCGGGGGAGAGGTGACTTCAGGGGCAGGAAAAACGGCGGCCAAGGAAAACGGAGAGGGAGAAAATTGGTCGGCGTTGATGGCGGCGTGCAAGTTCGGAGAAGATATGCGCGGCTTCGGTCGGTGGGAACTGGAGACGGGGAGGGCGTTGATGGCGGCGGCAGGGAAAACAGCGTGATGGAGGGAGAGCAACATGGCGGAGCTGATGGCGTGGGGCGGAGACGTCGTCGAAGCAGAGCAGCAGGGTGAGGCGACAGAGACAGGTGCAGCGATGAGGGGTGCAGGGATGCTACGGCTGACGGATTCGACAGCAGCCGAGCCAGGAGGGCAAGGTGCGGCGGTTTCAACGTCTGACGAGGGCTGCGCCGAGGAGATGATGCCTAGGCTGCAAGGGAGAGGGGCCAGGCGCGGTGCAGGAGGCAGACGGGGAGGAGACGGGCGGCTGCGAGGTCGGCGGCGTCGGCTGGCGGTGCAGGAGGAGACATGAAACAGGGAGGGCAGAGAAAGGAAGATGGCGACAACGAGTGCGAGGTTGGCGAGGAACAGAAAGGGAGAAGGAAAAGAGAGCTGATTAGGCGAAAGGGAAAGAGTCCTGGAGGAAGAGAAGTTTGATCTTTTTTTTTTTTTTTAGCAAAAGGAGAGAGCTCTGTATGGCGTGAGGGAGAGAGAGAGCCGAGTGAGGAAAGAGAGAGATGGCCCCAGAAGAGAGAGAACTCGAGCCTCTCCTATTGAGATGAGGGAGGTCGAGCTTAATAGAAAAGAAAAGAAGAATGGAGAAGGCTCCAGAGAGCCTCGAAGTCTCTGGAGATGAGATTATCTATTATTATTATTATTATTATTATTTTAATTAATTAATAAATTTTAATTTTAATTTAACACACACAAACAGATATATTATTATATTTTATTTATTTTTAATTTTATTTTTTATATTTTTATTTTTATTTTTATTTTTTTTTAACTTATAAAAATAAGAACGCCCCCTCCTAAACTAACTGTTATCAATATATAATATTCTTTTTTAATTTATTTGATTAATTTTTTTTAATTAATTAATAATTATATATTTTTTTAATGACAGTCGGACGAAATTGGGTGTCAACAGGTAGGGTTCACTAACACTTGATGTTGCTTGGTAATGTACCATGGTTCAAGTGTTTAAAGTGGCTAAGTGATGGTTAAATTTGACAAATGACCTTAGTTGCTTGATGGGCTATTGAAAATACTTGGTCTACTTGTTGATTAGCTAATTGACTATTGTACATGTACTAAAAATGCAAGTGAATGTGGCCTATTTGCTTGGCATTTTGGAGCTCTAAGTGGAAGTGGTATGTTGAAGTTTTTTTTGTGTGCATTGTGCACATGGGTACATGTATGGTTCATTATGGCCGAGAGCAAACATGTGGAGTGTGTGTGTGTACTTGTGTGCTTTGGTGTTTCCATGTGCTTGCTAACCCCACTTATGGTATTATGGATTATTTGCTATGGTTAATTATCTTGTATATGTATGTGCTTGGTTTCCTTGTCTTGGTGTTTGTTTTGCAGGTAAAGCTAGCTATTGGGAGGTTAAGCTTTGAGTGAATACTTAGCTTAACTAAATAGACTCTTTTTAGAGTTGAATATATATGAGTGAATCCTACTGAGTTATACTCACTGCCCATCCTTTTATTTTAGGCAAGGACATTCGGCCTGAGTAGTGCTAGCTTGCTTGTTGCTTGTGTTTTGCACTAATTTGCTTAGTTTCCAAGGTATGTGCCAATGTGTGCTTGGCTTATCATTTTAGGTTCATTACAAGTCTTATATCTTTGTTCGCTGAGACTTATGAGCTAAGTTTGCAGGCTGTAGTTGGAGACTTGTCTAGGGGAGGCTATGGATGCTTGGACTTTGGCTCTGATCATAATATTTGCTTTCATGACAATGAATCAGGCAATTGGGTTGGTGTTGCAGTGTGTACTTTTGTATGGAATTCTCAAAGTCCTGTTTGACCATTAGTGGTCTTCGTATGTAAATACTTGGCATGTTTAGCTTTTGGTTTCATGGCATGTAGCCATGTTGGACACTAGGTAGACTACTCTTTTGTGTACATATGTGTAGTCCTTGATGCCTAGACTTGTGTTGGTTTTGTTGGGTTTATATGTCAAGTTATGTATGGACTTATGGATGGCTTTATGCCTGTGCTTGGATACTAAATGTTATGGTCCAATGTTTGGCACTTTTATGTGATTAGTTATGGGCCTTGTCTTATGGAAATGTTGTGCACCAGTATGTGTATGTTGTTGGCCGAGAGCATCATGTGCATTATACCTATGGTTTCAAAATCAAAAACCAACATTGAGGCTTCTTGGTTGTCATATAAGTAGCACACTTGATTGCACACCAATTATGCACTTAAAACTTCATTAAGTGTTGCCTTGCTTGGAATGCAAGTAATCAATATAAGCCTTGCTTGTTGTGCAAGTTAGTGGTATTGGGCCTTGCCTTTTTGCTGCAAGTAATTGTTGGTCTTGTTTTAAAGCCACCTGGGCCACCTCCCATGCCTCTCAACTTAAGAAAATAAGACTTAATGTTGCCATTGTTTGCTTGGCCGAATACTAGAAGCTAAATTTTGAAGTTGGGCTTGTGAGTTAAATTAGAAACATATAGGCCAGGGCCTGAGTGAGGTGTGACATACCTTATACAAGATCCCTTAAATTTTTTACATTCAATTTGTCACCTTTTCTAGTTGTTGGGTTTCGGGAGCCAAACAGCGCAGCGGAATTTAACCGAAACCCTCCAGGATCCAAGTGAAACGGGGTAAACCGGGTGTTCGAAAATTTCATACCTAATTTTCGGTTGAGATCTCTCACTCAACTGTAGAGTCGAATCACAAAACCTGAACAGTTGACGTGTTCAGGCTCTCTATGGTATCCACACGAGCCTCTCGGGATCACCACGCTTCCACCACGTCCCGGCAGATGCGTTTCTCTTGCGCTCGCAGTGCTAGCTTGCGTCCTCCAAGGAATTGCAAGAGAAGAGTGCGACTGTCCTTTTTGGAGGCTAGGGCAAGGAGACCTGCGAATTTCTCACTTAAAAGTTGTATTTATAGTGAGACTCAACTTCCAGGCCTAATGGGTTTCAAAGCCCTAATCCAATTAGGATTTAATTTCGGGCTTAATAATGGCTCAACTCTTTGGCCCATTATTAATACGAAATTAAAGTGAAACCATAACCCAAATAATTAGCCCATGCACTCTAATGATCCAAATAGCTCTATGTGTGCGACCCAATAGGCTCTTTGCCATGTTGGCAATGATCATAAATCACATTTATGATCATAAGCAATGAGCGGTGTCTAGCAACACATCATTGCTACCCAAGTGACAAGATTGTCGGTGAATCGACTAAACCTTTATGATCATCACCGATATATGCCATTGTCCCTTTGTCCAAGATATCAAGACTAAGCACGAGACATGGAATGTGTCACTCTCGTATAGCCCAATCTTTGGTTTCTTGATTACCGAGTAGACCAACTTAAACTGATGACATTGATATCATATATCAACTCATCCGAGCATGGCCATGCATTTTCTAAGTCTCACTCTATCAAGGGGCCCGAAGATATCACTCCCGTTACATAGGAGGGACAAATCCCATCTTGATCATACAAATCCCTCCGCATGATATGTGACATACCCAATGACCTCCTTCAAGTTCACTCAGTTACGAGCAACAAAGGAAAGTATCAAAGTATGTGACTCACATGTAGGGAACCTTGTTGATCTTAGGTCGAAGGACTACATATACCATGATCACTATGAGAATCACTTATGACACTCATATAACGATCCATGAAGTGTTCTCATGGTGGGTCGGTCCAGTACACAAGTTCTCCAACTTGTACCCATATGTAGACTAGATATCTCATATTAGTTTCCACATATGCTAGTCATTATGTATTATTGCAACCCGCTCCACAATAATACTAGACTAGGGACGTTTAAGAATATCATTATTCTAGGGTTACAATTATGCTTATTACGTTACGCAGAAACAAAACAACAAACATAATTGCTGGATTAATGCCTCAATAAAATATCATGACTCAATGTGCAAAAATACAATCATCTCATGATTGGCTTTTTGGGCACAATACTAACACTAGTCTGCATTATGTCTTTTTTCCATGTCCCAACTAAGGTCAGTGATGAACATACCAAAATGATGGTTTAATTCTGGTGAAAAAGGCTGAATCAAAGGAAGGGCATTCATTTTTAGGATCAATTCCATCCAACAATTCCAAAAGGCCTTGGAGGCTGCTTTTCAACCAAGCATTCCTTACAAATTTTTCTAGCATCTTATGCATAAGAGTCTAGACTCTTTGGTGATAAAAGTTCTTTTTGGAAAGTATGAGAGCCATTTGGAGAAATTTGATCTTTGGTAGCCAACTTCTTAAACCTCATTTATGTTGGCTAATTGAGAACAAAATATTGTTTACATTTGAAAGAACTATTGGATCCTATGGGATTTCTCTATCTAAGATAAGAGTAAGGATGCTTAGCTCATCAGGTAGTCTCTCACTAACCGTGGTACCGGATTTGACTCATCCAACTTATAGAGATTGGAACTTGTAAGAATTCTCCCACTTGTTTCCTACATAAATAATCCATTTAGTCTTGCATTTGGTTTAAAGAAATGGGTTGGACAGGAACTAGCCAATTTGGAAAGGAACTAAAATTGGTTTTTTACCATTAAGAAGAGTTATGTCTCAATCCCCCATAACTCCATTGATGGTATCGGATGTACCGGCTCAACAACTGCACAAGTTTCTTAAGAAAGTCTAGGCATAGAACATCCCCCAAAATTTTGAAACTTTCCTTTGAAAATGTTGCTTTGATGCTATTCCAACAAAAGAGGCACTTTTTAGGAGAAATTTGGCATCATCACTACTATGTGCCATATGTGGTGTGGAGGTAGAAGATACAGTCCATTTATGCTTATGGTGTCCTGACTCAACTAAACTTTGGACCTAAATACTTGGATTTTAAATCCCTACCCATGGTGTTAGCTTCTTTTCCTATATTCTGGACACATACTAGTTGATTTGCGGTAGCTTCACTAAAAGGTTGGACACCCTCATTTTGATCTTATAGAACATTTGGTTGAGCTGCAACTTGGTTGTTTCTAGTTGCTTAAAGTAGACTGTGATCCAAATAGTCAATTTCAAAGATATTCTACCTAAGGATATTCATACAACCAGAGATCAAAATAGGTTTTTGGTTAAGCTCCACCATCGTTCTCCCCTTCCCTAAATTAAGGCTCGGGAAAATGCCATTAGCTAAGGAACTCCAAATATCTTCTAGGTGGATGGGGCTTGGCTAAGCTTACTCAGGTGCTATGGCTTGCATTCATCGTTTGTTGGATAGGAGTTCTCAAATTCAACAATATAGGATTGGGTATTGTCATTCGGCTTTTATATTCAAAAGTTTGAACAATCCTATAAACTATGACATTTGCTGTCGCAAATAATGTCTGTCATTAAACTATCACCACAAATTGTTTGTAAGGATTACTCTAGATCACATATTATATCCTAGTTAACCTTGGGGTCACAAAGGAAATCGGGGCTATTTATGAGATAAAAAATAGTTTCAAAAATCTTGCTATTGTGAAGGTCCAACATAAGGTTATCAAAGAAGCTCACCAGTTGGTCACTTCCTATTTGCACTTTTCTTCCTTTAAGCAGTTTTTATTTTCTTTCTATGTATCAAAATAATAATAATAATGATGATGATGATGATGATGATGATGATGATAATAATAATAAATGGTTTTATAGTGAACAATGGAGTATTAGTGTTTAGAGGTGAAAACCAATTTTCATGCTTGATAAATATAGTATAAGTATTTGTACACTAGTTTCCGTAAGTTTACGTCAATATACTTTTGCATTTTTTATGTCAATATATTTGAAACTAACCAAGGAAGTTTAAAGGCTCCTGGTCCTAATTGTATTCCCCCTATTATTTTCAAGAAATTTGGGCACATATTGCAGAATGATATTGCAAAGGCAACTTTATCTTTTTTGAATTGTAGTTTTCTTCTGAGATAGATTAATTGTGCCTTTATCACCTTGATTCCTAAGGTGAAGGAAGTTCAACAAGTATAGGATTTCCAACCAATAAGCTTGTGTAATATCCTTTACAAAGTGATTTCCAAGACGCTGGTAAATAATTGAAGCTAGTCATTTCTCTTTTAGTATCTAGGTTTCAAAATGCTTTAGTTCTAAGGTGAAGTTTTTAGAATAATATCATCATCGCCCATGAGGTCCTTCATTCCATTAAGCAAACTAATTCTAGTAGTTGTACTAGAGGATAGAAAGCAATTCTGAAATTGGATATCTGTAAAGCTTATGATAACGGCCAATGGACTTTCATTGAGAAAGTTGTACGAGCTATGCATTGTTTGAAACAATGGATTCATCTTCTCATACAATGTGTTTCAACAATATCTTATTTAGTTCTTGTCAATGGTTGGCACACTAGAATTGTTCTCTCCGACATTTGGCATTAGACAAGAAGACCTATGTGCAAAATTATTTTTAGTTATTTGTTGAAGCATTAGGAATGAGGCTCTTTGCTTGGATTAAAGGCCAACAGAAATGGTCTCTTAATTAATCAACTCTTATTTGCTAATGATTGTCTTATTTTTTTTTTTTGGCTTATAAAACAAGTGATATAGGTCCTTCAAAATACTTCAAGGAGTCTTAATGGATGTTCAACCAGAATATCATTGATCCTTTCATTCAAGAATTTTGTGCCCTTCTCTCATTTTTTAGGTCAATGTTGGTATTCTGAATTACTTGGGAGCTTCTCTATGCCAGGATTTGTCAAGAACTTCTTTATATCAATTCCTCGTAGATAAGATCAGAGCACAAAAAGTTGGAAGTGGAAGTTGCTTAATAATGCTAGATGATTGAAACTGATCTAATCTACTTTAACATTTATGTCTTCTTAAATTATGTCATTGTTTAAAGTCCCAGTCACACTATCTAACACCATTACTAAAACCTTTATTCGATTTTGGTGGTTAGGATCCCACGATAGGAAAACTCTCCACCTCAAGCAAAAAGAAGTCTTAATGCTCCTAAAGGGCCTTGGTGGCTTAGGCATCAAAGACATGTGCCTTTTAAACAAAGCGCT
The DNA here is from genome assembly GCA_005392925.1 of Aquilaria sinensis. Classification (NCBI taxonomy): domain Eukaryota; kingdom Viridiplantae; phylum Streptophyta; class Magnoliopsida; order Malvales; family Thymelaeaceae; genus Aquilaria; species Aquilaria sinensis. Next base: position 229,181 of record SMDT01002907.1, on the reverse strand, counting down.
TTTAGGCAAAACATTCTAAAGGATTTTTGCTTAGGACGCTAATAAGCTCACTTATCTAGTCCTTTAGACTAAATATGGATCATTTCATTTTGCGTGAAGAATTAAGGTACAAGAGAATACATCTTTGATTTGGAGATTTTTACCATATAGAAGAACTATTTTTGCTTAGTCTCATCAGTGGATTATTGGTGATGGCTATACTATTTATGTTTAGGACAACAAAGTCCTAGGGATTTCCCTTGATCAACTTAAATCTTTTAGCCCTTCCTATAGCTCATACCAGGCTTTAAAAGTTTCAGACTTATCAGATGCAAATGGATAAGGTTGGAATGTTACCCTAATTAGAAGCCTTTTCCTTAGTGTGATAGCTCTACAGATATTGGCTCCCAACCCTTTTTCAGTACTAGAGGTAAAGATTTTGTTCATTGGCTTGGAAACTTTTCAAGAACATTTACTACTAAGCAGGGCTATGCTCAGGAAGTTCTCAACAAATCTATGCATTTACTCCACCCTAATAGAGCTCTAGTTGGTCTCTTTTGTGACTTGCACTTTTATAGAATTGCCAAGTGAGTTGAGGCTTTGAACATCTCATAAAAATTCAAACTCTTTCTATGGCGATGTTTGGTGAATGCCCTTCCTATGAGACTCAACTTGGCTTCTCATGGACGGTTCCTAACCCCCATTAGCCCGAAATACAATATGGAAGAGGAATCTTCTCTTTATTTATTTTAGAGTTGTCCAGGATTTACTAATATATGAGGTTTTTTCTACATCAACCTAATGACTACAAATCATACATAATTTGAAGATTGCTATCAAATTTCCTTGGCCCCTATAGTAAATGACGTCCAAATTGGATTGCTTTTTTAGTCTCTACTATTTGAACTATTTGACTAGGCAATAGTGAATTTGTTTTCCACATACTATGTTTGATGTCCAACCACTAATAACCAGAAGAGTTGCCTTGTTTTAACAGCTTGTTGTCACTAGAACTAGTTAATTCTACCTTTATGGTTAACCCTTCGAAACTGCTTTGTCACATATGGGGATCTAGGAAACTTATTCGATCGGTTCAATCTTCTGACATTTTTGTTGTTGATGGTGCTTGGTGTAGATCTTTAAGCCTTGGTGCTGCTGTCTGGCTATGGATGGGCTCCAATGCACCTCCTCGACTAAAGGAAGGACAAATTTGACCACATTCTCTGTCCACACTTGAAGGTGAATTGATTGCTTTATTAGAAGCTATCCAAACTACATCATGCCTATCATTATCTTCCATTACTATATTAATCGACTCCTTTCAATTCATCGTAGCCTTACAGAGAAACCTAGTGCTTAGTGAGCCTACGGTAAGTATAGTTCATGAAGTGACTACTGATATGGAAACGTTTAATTTGCTAGGTGGTGGTAGTACCTTGTTAGTATATCTCTTGGGCTTATGCTTTTGCGTCTTCTTTATTCCCTTAGCTTTTTAGTGTTTGCTTCTGAATATATAAAAAAAATTGTTATAAACACTATATAATTTAAATTTTCAGATATAAACATCATTTAATTTTTTTTTTGTGCCAAAATATCATTTAATTGTTGAAACTTCAACAATATAGCTATGAATTTTGAAAAGGAAAAATAAAAGCAAAAATGCAGCAAAAGCCCCTCAACTCGGTTGACTAGGACACTCTCCCCCTTGAACTTCAACTTGAGACAACTCAACCCCTCAACTTGAAAAAAAGATCAATCAACCCTTTGACCATGTGTGCGCTTCACATGAACCCCTTTAATTAGACAACATCTATTTTTGTTTCTTTAGTAGCCAATGAAAGTGGGATACGCCAGTGGTGGTGAGGCACAACCCTTACTCGGGCTTTGGCTGTCCAATTTAGGATCAAACATTAGGATCTAATAAACGATACATCATAATACCATCTTCCATTTAGTTTTTCCCATAATAATTGACTTAATTAGCGCATAAAAAAGATAATAATAAACAAATCCCATAAATAAGAAAGTCTAACTCACATTAGCCCCAGCTTCGATAAGCTTCTTCATGTAGGAGATCTTTCCATGCACTACTCCCAACATAAGCGGAGTCTAATGCATTAGCAAACATAAATCAATTCAAAAGCATTAGTATCTTTCACTTTCCAATAGAAATAAAAAAAGGATTAGGACTAGCTGAATGAAAAAATGAAGAGTTCACCTGCTTGTAGCAACTCACCAAGTCAGGCTTCAGAGATAACTCTAAAAGCATGAACAATCTTTCTCCACTACCTTGCTTCTCTACCATGCTAATTCAATGGTCTTCAATTCATTGGACTAAACTGCAATGCTGATTCCACGGTATTTGATTTGCCGGCTTGAAGGCTTACCTCCGTTGTGCAAATTCGTAGATGTATGCCTTGCTCTCTTCTATTGGGCGAATTCATAGATGTACACTGGTGATGGTTGGAGAAGATGCTGGAGAAGCCTTCCACTATGAACAAATCACCACTAGCACATCCCAAAGATGGATGCCGTTTGATTAAAGGGGGTCACGTGGTTAAAGGGGTTGATTGATCCCCCTTTTTAAGTTCTGGGGGCTGAGTTGCCCCGAATTGAAGTTCACGGTGATAGTGTCCTGATTGACCGAGTTAGGGGCTTTTTGCCGTATTTTGGCCAAAAACAAATGACTCATGCTCCTTGAAAGGTCTCTATTAGAGCTGCAAATGAACCGAACGAATACGAACGAGAGCTGTTCGTGTTCGTTCGTTTAAATTTTTAACGAATACGAACACGAATACAAACACAAACAAGCATTGTTCGTGTTCGTTCGTTCGTTTAGTGTAAAACAGTTGTTTGTGTTCGTTTGTTTATGTTCCTGAACATCAATAAATGAATCAAACGAACGAACTCGTTCATAAGCGGCAATACACGAACACGAATATGTTCATGAACAATGTATAGAATATGTTTGTGAACGATTGAAATAAACATAAATGAACAAATATATATATATATATATATATATATATATTAATAAATAAACAAACGAGAATAAACAAATGAATATAAGTTTGTTCATGTTCATTCGTTTAAATAAATGAGTGCAAAATTATGTTCATGTTCATTCATTTAAATAAATAAATAGAAAATTATGTTCATGTTCCTTCATTTAACTTAATAAACGAACTTTTGTCGAATAGTTCACGAACAGTTCATCGAACGTTTTGTTCATTTACATCACTAGTCTCCATACACGGTCCTGATACGATGTCTTCATTGGGTCATTTCCTCAGGCACTTCTCCGTCCGCAGCAGCTTCCGCTTCTCCACCGCCCTCTCGGGCCGCTGCGTCTCAGTTCCGCCGCCAATCTCTCCGCTCGCTTCCCTCTTCTCGAATTTCAAATCGTCGCATCAAACCTCAGTACCTAATTCCTCAGTCGCCGACACTTCTGTTCCCTCCAACGGTCACAATTCGTTGCGCGCCTCTGACTCCTTCTCGTCCTCTCCTTATCTCTCCGTTCGCATTTGCTTCCGGAAAGATGTTGCTGTGAAGTCTTAGCCTTTTGTTTTTCAAAATTTTGTATTTGTTGATTCTCGTCCACCGGAGAATTTGAGATTTTTATTTCTTTTTCCTCTCATATTTTGATCTGTTTTACAGGATACGCTTTCAGAAGCACTTCTGTGCTTTGGTGCGAGTTCTACCAGTGTTGATGAACATGAGGACTGCGAGATTTCAGATGAGGTTAATGTACTTGCATTTCTATGTTTTGATTGTTTTCTTGTGTCTGATAGGGATATCACATATACTGTTTAAATTTTCGGTTTTTATCTTTCTGAACAGATCTTAGTTTCTATACGTTTGGAGAGAAGATAATTGTATTGTAAATGAAGAGTCTTTATTGTAACTTTTCAGTCAAAGCTACTCTGTGGTAACCACATAATACATGTTTAACGTCTGGGGTTTCAAACATCAATAGCTCATGAATTGATTATTTCAAATAGTTTGTCTTCTGTATTTCCTGAGGCTGTATCCAATATGAATTTTGGATTATTTAGGAGTTTTCTGGACTCATACTGTAGAAACACTAAGATGGGGACCCAAGGTGTAAATACTTATGAGAAACTTAGGTATATTCTGCTGCATCCCAATGTTCCCTTTTGCGAGTTTAGATACCTCATTGAAGCTTTGGCTGATTTGCGGTGCATTGCCTTGTTGATGTTGTGTTTGATCATAGCTATAATATCTGCCGATACTGCTACTTGTCCTCGTTTGAGGATAATTGCGAGCACTCCTTTCTTTCTTTATTTATTTAGAAAAATAATAGGACCTTTTCTCATTGGTTTTTGCAGATTTACATAGATACCATATTTCCTGTCGACCACAATGTTAAAGCATGCATTTCCCAGGCTGTTGCTTCCGCAGGGTTGCAAGAGATGCCAGTTTATGATATTAAAGCAGGTGAGCAGTATGACTGGATAAAGAAAACTCAGGTCAGTTTGGTTTCATGTATTATCTGCCAAGGTATTCCCCTTCTTTATGGTGAACATTAATTAAAGGAATATGTCATTACTTTTTTTCAGCTATATATGTCTTAAAGTTTTGTGATTAGTTGGAGTTCTTTTGTTTGTTTTCAGATTATGAAGGTAAAATTGCAAGATGAAATATAAATAATTCTTATGAGAAACTGTCTTCATGAACTAAGTTCCAGTCTCATTTCCCCATCTACAAGAGAGAATTCATTGAAACTCATGTAGGATGGCCAGGATTTCTCTAAAAGTTTACGCAACAGCAGTTCCCATAAAAAAGTTAGAAAGTGACAGCTTTTTTTAGTCAGGAAGTAAACGTGAACTTCTTATTCAAGAAACTTTCTCATTGTTGACAGTCAAGAACCTTGAATTCTGTGAAGTAATCTTTTGACCACTTGTTATTTTGTACAGGAATCATTCTATCCTGTTGAAGTTACAGAAAGACTTTGGATCGTACCTGAATGGAGAAAACCTGTGGTACGGTTATATATCTCATTACCTACTGAGGAACTAGCTTTTTCTTAATTTTCCCACTTATGTCTCGTTAATGCAATTTGGTTTTAATTTTTTCTCCAAATTTATTCCATAATTCTAAGTTTGTAACCTAGGACCTTCAGTCCTCAGCACTAGCAAGGTCTTCATTAGTTCTTCTGTAGTTTCTCTTGTCCTAAACATGAAGTTGTAAGGTCCAAACCAGAAATTGGTTATCCATCATGATATGTGATCGACCGAGATTAGTGGATCATTGAAGGTAAGTCAAATAGAAAGTAGTTTTCTCAAACCCCTATAAACTGCCTAGGAGGTTACTCCTAAACAAGTATACCCCAAACCAATTGGCTATATAAGTGGAAAAACCCTTTATTTATGTATGGATACAGGTTCACTCTTAAGGCCTTCATGTGTAAAGCTCAAAATCCTCATGCCTGGTCGGGTTTTCATATCTGAGAAAACTATCCCCCTTTTTACTTGACCATAATGTGGGATTGTAATCTCCTCTTATTATTTGAAAATTCATAATTAGCAACTCTTCTAACGCTTTTACATGTCATAGCGTTTGTTTGTCTCAATTTTAATTTTAAATGTTGATTTATCATTTGCAATTGCCTGGCTAGTAAGAAGTTTTTGGGAGGAATGATTAAAATCTTATGGTTGAGACTGAAGTTGTATCATGCAAAGGTGAGAGGAATGCATGATGAAAAACATTTGGAACATGTGAGGGAGCATAATTATCTGTCATGTCTATGCAAACTAAGCATGCTTTGTTCCATTAACCTTCGTGAGCTTTAATAAATTGCTGCTCCAGGAAAACTATGCTGTATGCTTTTTTTAGATAAGTAGGCCCTAAACCCGAAATTTTGAGGATTCATCTGCCCCGTCAGCTCTGCTGTGCCTTCCTTCTGATTGGAGATAGCATCATCACGAGGCTCTCAGACTACTAGTAGTGTACTTTTGACATGGATAAAAAGAACTTTAAAGGAAAGATATAGTACATTATTTAGTGGATTAGTTCTAAGATTACATAACTTTGATTTAACATAAAGGCATGTTTGGTCTGGCTTCCAGCCAGTTTAGTTTTTTTCATTTTTTTTTCAAAACCACTTCACATTTGTTAGAAAGTCAACAAGTAACTTAAGGAAGTTAGACTGGTTCTGATTATGTTTGATATGCTTTCCTATCAGTGTTTCTATTCCTAGTATAATCTTTGCTTATTCTATTAATACAAGAGTTCTCTATGTTCAGGCACTCAATTAAATCCTCAGTTGTCTTCTTCTACAGCGTTCAAAAGCACCTCTCCAGAAAAAAAGAACATTTTGAAATCTGGTCTGGGCGTAGTTTGTTTGCTATTTGGAAAAGCAAATGTTGGATTGGCTATTGATTGTGTAATATGGCAAATATTGTATTTTGCTTCAATCTTCAGGAGGCCCATGCAACAAATATAATTCTCAATCCTGGATTGGCATTTGGGACAGGAGAGCACCCTACTACTAGATCGTGTTTGCTGCTACTAAAACAAGTGGTGAAAGGAGGAGAAGTCATTCTTGATTATGGAACAGGATCTGGGATTCTTGCAATTGCGGCCCTCAAGGTATTTAGTTCTTTGTTACATGGCTGAATTTAAATTTCACAGTCTACACTTGATGCTGCAATCTGGTGATACTTATATGAAATATTGGTGTTGTCATGCCTAGTGGTATTCTAGGCTATAGTTCTTTGTTTAGGGATGTCTTCTATATGAATTTCTGGTCTGTGATTCTGGGGTTCAATATTCAACTAATATTCCTATACATGGTGAAGCTTCTATGTTATTTGGTCCTTATTGATTTAGTAAAGAACTTAATTTTTAGTTTACTTTAGAAAACGCATAGGCTGTTGCCTGACCTGCTACAGGAGTCTGGATCCTGTTGGTGTGTTGGATGATTCTTAAAGTGTTTCAGAACTTAAAGTTTAAGGACATAGAATGGCTATCTGCTGAGCTTGAGGAAAATGTAAATGTCCATTCAATGGATATTCTAAATTGTTAGGACTCAAATACATTAAGCTGTGGAAGGTGCAGTAAACATCAAATTCAGAAAATTGAAGGACTTTAGTATGATATGCAGTTGCCCTACTTAGTAATTTCCTGAAAAAGTGAATGCCACTGCTTTAGCACTTATTGGCATCTGAAGTATCTACACTTGAGTCTTCCCATCAACCAGATTCTCACCTTGGAGGTTTTTATAATTGAAACCTTTCATCCAGTTTGCACAAGTAAATTGACCTCGGCTGGCTGAATTGTAGCTGTGAATAATTTCAAGTTCACTTATTCTGCTCATCTATAGCACAGCTAGAGAATCTTGCTTTGCCATTTTGTCAATTAAGTCAGGTTTTACGAAAATTCTTGTATCCCTGAGAAAACATAATCGCTATATCGAATATGATTGTACAACACGTGGAGCTTCACAATTATGAATAAACATGATTTGGTTCCCCAATTTTTTTCAGACATCAAGAGTTATTTCTCCCATTCTATGCGACTTGTTGCCTTGTTTGTTGGGATTCCAAGTTGAACTGTCTCCTAACACAACTCTTACCTTCAGGATATTCTTGTGCTAGATCTCATTGTCATCAGACATATTAAAGATATGGAAATTATATCCTTGAACACCAACAATTGCTTAATAATAATTAACACCACAAATAATTTGGTATGCAGTTTGGTGCTTCCTTGTCTGTTGGAATCGACATTGATCCGCAAGCAATAACAGCTGCTCTCCACAATGCTGCTCTGAACAAGATACAACCCAAGAAAATGCAGTTACGCCTAGTGCCGGGCCAAACAACCCCTACCTCCATATCAACTGAGGACCATAAAATTCCTGAGCATCAAGCTTCATGGGATCCTGCTGCTGAAAAGGATAAGTACGATCTGGTTATTGCAAATATCTTACTGAACCCATTATTAGAATTGGCTGGTGAGATTGTCTCTTATGCGAAGCCGGGTGCAGTGGTTGCTCTGTCTGGTATTCTATCTGAGCAGGTGTGTTCTGAGCTTTCACATTCACACGACAATGTCTGTGGCACTTTTGACCGACAACGCCAAACTCTACTATTCGTGCAGCTTCAGTCTATTCTGGACCAGTATTCGTCGTTCTTGGACTGCATTTCGGTTTCGGAGTTGGATGGTTGGGTTTGCATAAGTGGTACGAAGAAGAAAGTTTCCACAGTTGGCTAAAATAATTCGAGGGAAAGGACGGCTGATGATGCTGAAGAACCACCCCCGAAGACCTTAAAAAAATCAATGGATTTCATATAAAATATTGAGCTTGCTTCGTCTAATATTTTGCGTCCAGGTCCTTTTTCTATTGGCTTTAGGTTCTATTTGTACGTAACTGCAAAATTTCACGATCAAAAGTGTTAATAAGCCTAATGCGGCTCCAATGGGCGCCTGGTTGATCCCAATAGCAGTAATGATTAATTAAACTCAAAACTCAGCCTGAACCATCCCGCCATTGTGTTTGGCTGGATTAGGTAAGAGTAGATTATGGTTTGTGAGCTGGTTATACATATAGGAAAATCATCAGTTTTTTAATTGGTTCCGGTTTTATAGGTAGAACTAAAATCTGGTATATGTATAAATATATAATAAAAATCATGGTATAATAATATGTTCATATATTTATGTGTGAATATATATATTAAAAATTATGGTATTACTAAATTGTCACATAACATGAACATGTGTATCTAAATATGGATTAAACTGTTTATTATATTTAATATTTCTTAAACTGGTTGTAGAAGCAATTTTATTGGGTTATAAAGTTGTTAATTGTTATATATATATGATTAAAAAAAAAGTGAAAACCAGAACTGAGATAACAAGATTCATGGTTTTGATTCTGTTTGGTTCTCAAGTAGTGTATGATTTTTTTGAAACCATCATTATTTTAGTTTGGTTTGGTTCCACTAGAAAATTGAAACAAATTGGCTCATGCTCAACCCTAGATCCCAATGGCCTAACAAATTGATTTTAGAAGCTTGGCTTGAAATTGCACCAAAGTCAGCAAACCTAAGGATCAAAAGGAGTATTATTAATCCCACACATGTTAAAGTATCTTACCTATTTTTCATTCTATTTTAGTCTGTAACCATTATATCATTCCATGTAAATTCTTAATCTATTAAAATTTTTTCATTTCATTATTTTTATAGGAGTCATTTTGATGAAAATGTCACATTAGTATAAGCCTCAGAAGAAGATCAATTGGCTTTAATACTCAGCATTGCCTCGAGTTCAAATTATAGAGAAAATATGATTGAATTTAAAATACAAAATATATGGATAAAAAAAATAATTTAAATATTCGGTATTGTTATGAGAATAAAAAAGGTTAAAAATAATTAACAATGCAATCATAATTTTAAATAAAAAATAGGTAAAAATGTTATTCACTAGCACAAACACTTTACAAGTAAAATAAAATGGTAGTAATATATGTCTTGATAGTATACGCAATAGTTTAAATAAAATTACATGATTATCCAATTAATAAACAAGTGTTGTCAGGTAAATTAGTAAGAAATCATATTTAAAATGAATACAATATTATACTAATATTGCATATTAATCTATTTTAGTCCGTAACCATTGTATCATTCCATCTAAATTCTTGATATCTTTTAAAATTGTTTCATTTCATTCTTTTTTATATGAGTCATTTTGATGAAAATGTCACATTAGTATAAGCCTTAGAAGAAGACCAACTAGCTTTAATACTTGATGTTGCATCAAGATCAAATTATGGAGAAAATATGGTTGAATTTAAAATACAAAGTATATGGATATAAAAATAATAATTTAAATACTTGGTATTGCCATGAGAACAAAAAAAGGTTAGAAATAATAAATAATGCAATCATAATTTTAAATAAAGCAATAAATAAAAATGTTATTCACCAACACAAACACTTTACAAGTAAAGTAACCTAGTAGTAATATATGTCTTAATAGTATACACAATAGTTTAAATAAAAATACATGAATATACAATTAATAAACAAGTGTTATCAGGTAAATTAGTAAGAAATCATATTCAAAATGAATACATTATTCTACTAATACTGCATATTATTTTAATTTTTATATAGTTCATAGTTGTAATAGAACATAACTTAGATAGGAAATTATAGAATGCCTAGATTGAGATAATTATGTAAGATATTATAAAAAAAATTAACAATTAGCAAACCCTTGAGTATATGTTAGATGTTAGCATGAGATGATATAAAATTTTATATTTATGCACAATTTACAAAATTTTGGATTAGAAAGTGAGAAGAATATGTACAAAAGAAAAAAAAATTACAATGGTGTGTTAAGCTACTAAAACATGTATAGGAAAAATAAGAAAAATAAAAAATGAGTATGAGTATTTTAAGTATTGGTTCTATGAACATAGTCCTAACTCCATAGCATCACCAAAGATCACAGACCTTGGCTACACTTACTAAACTGCCAATTCTATTTCATATTCCTATAGATTTTTAGAAATATGCGAGTTAGCACACATACTTTACGATAACTTGTTAAAAGAAGAAACCTAAGCTACATTGAGATATTCAAATGGTAGGTTTTGGTATATGCTAAATTAGATATAAAACTAAGTACAATTGGCCTACACTACTTTTACTAGTGGAGATGACAAAAGTAACTTTATTGCCCCTGACTTACCAGAACTTATCTACTTGAACTCAACCTTACTTGCAAAGCTTGTTATAAGTTTAACTAATTTTACACAAAATACAAAAAAAAATTATTGTGGAGTATTAGGTTACTAAAACATGTATGGGAAAAATAAGAAACATAAAAAAAATAAGTATGAGTATATTAAATATTAGTTCTAGGAACATAGTCTCGGCCCTCTAGCGTAGCTACGGCCAAAGGGACAGGGACTTGACTGCCACTCCCCCAAATTGCCAATTTTATCTCGTATGCCCTCTAAGTTTTAAGAAACCGGCAAGTTACCTGTGATGACCCTTCTTGTAGCAGACCTAAATTACTAAGGAAATAAGGTTATTTTGGTAATTATCATGCTTAGAATATTATTTGCAAGCTAGAGTATCAATTTAGTATAGTTTAATAGCTAAAATTGAGTACAATTGATCATTCAAGGAAGCATGGACAAGAGAGGCATTTTGGTCATTTCATATAGTAATCCATTTTTATTGGATGGTTAGATAAAGCATGAAAAAATATTGAATTTGAGGTATCACGATTTTTTGTAATTCCGGCTCTATCTTTATGAAATTGTCGATTGGCTGGGATTAATGGAAATGGCCTTTTAAATTAATTGCTAGAAAATGCACAAAAAACAAGCAATTAAGAGCAGTAAGAAAATGTATTCAGTTCATGTGTGGGACTCCTTGTTTTGTTTCATTCTTGCTTGGTTTCGGTTCTAATGGGCTAAAGTTAATTGGGATATTATTCCCTTGATTTATTTGCTAGATATATAAGGATTTATGATTTGAGGCTAAGTTGGGTAAATGGAACAAAATTGGGTTATAAACTACTTAAGAGCCGGTTACTAAGTAAGTCCAAAGTAAGGGTTGAATTAATCATTAAAACCACATGGAGATTGTTTAATCTTGGCCTAAGAATGCTTTGTCTTATTTTTAAATGATCAATTATAGGTAATTACTCAAGCTACTATAGGAAGACCCTAGAAGAGATTGAATCCAAGAAAGCCGAGACATTGGCTAGGACATGGAATGCTAGCATTTAATATTACTAAGGTAAGGTTTAAATTCAGTTATCTCTTACTTATTGATGTTAATGTTAGCTAGGAAATTGATACATGGGTACAAATGGCTACATTGTTCAGGAAGTAAGCGTAAGAAGAGTAAGTAATTGTAAGATAGCTCACAGTTTGAATTGGTGTAGAATACACTTAGACCATAGAGCAATTGTGTAGATAAAAGGGTGTTCTATGGCGTAAAGACCTTGGGAGACCTAAGGGATTCTTAGAAGAGCTCATGGAGCTGCAGGTACCCTAAGTAGGTCAACGAGTCTTAGGGGGGGGCACCACACCATATCTAATACAACTTGGCTTACCAATATACTTACTCCTGCACATAGAAGGGTCAAGTAAATTGGATGCTAGTGGAATACTAACAAGTCCAATAGTATGCTGGCTATGAGCCAGTAATTATAAAGATAATAGGAACTTGGTAGGTCCTTTTGATGAGGATGAAGACCGATGATTCTCTTATAAATAAGACTAAGGAGAAAATTAGAGGCAAGGTGTTCTAATGGGACCCTTGAACATGGTGATCATATATTTGAGGCCTAGTGGTTGGGAGCTCACTATCTAGGAGGGAGGTAGCATGCAAGGACCTCTAACATGAGATGATCATTGGTAGTATACTTTGAAAAGTGATTAGATCCAATGTCACGACTATGTATACATTTTATACATAGAGTCCTATGTGGTTATTGCAAGTATGTAAGATCTTATTGAGTATTCATGGAACACTCACATTTTATAATTATGTGGAGGTAACATGGATATGGAGCCTAGCAAACATAGTGTTGTTTGCCCAGAGAGGTCAAAATAGTAAATATTGGACATGAAAGCACTAGAACGAGTTAAACACTATGGCCACTATGGTACTAAAACGTACACAGTATAAGTCTATAATATTTATCTTATACTAGGATTCTTATGCAATATAAGGAATTGTATGCCTAAAAAATGGATACCTCTAGTAACATTGTATTTAGCTAAATGAAGAAACATGCATGTACTAGTCCACATGGTATGGGACATGTATAAGAGACAGTTGCTTAAATTTGGTTAAAGGAAATATATGTTTTATGGTTTGGTATTATTTTAATATTATTTTTAAGTGTTGCCTAGCCAGATTTGCTATTGTATATTTTTTGTTCAAAATGAATGCCAAAGCTAATCATGCATGATTATTGTTAGAATTAAGCTAGAAAGCTTAAGAGCATGTGCATGTTTTATTGAACTACTAAGCAAAAAAATGGTAATGTACGTAATAAAATGAGCTTCTATATTGTAATAACTTAATAAGGAGCCATTAGATCCTGGGAGGCCTCACTCCAAATGTGAGTGAGGTGGGTCCCATGATACCTAGGTAGGTTAGCGGATGCCTCATTATCTGTTATACTTTACAACAATTTATTCAAAAAAGAAACATAACTACATCAAGGCATTCAAATTATAGGCTTTGACATAAGATAAATCAAATATAATATTAAGTATAATTGGCTGAGCTTGGCCCCCACCAATAAAGATGATAGAATTACTCTATTGCCCTTACTCTCCTCGAACTTGTCCAATTTAACTTCACCATACTTATAAAGCTTTAGGGAGGTTATAGGTTTAACTAATTCTATTACATCCTAACCATTATAAATTAGTATATTTATTTCTAAATTTTTTCCTTTTACCTTAAAATAAAGTTGTAATCTAGTGAAAATTTTTCTATGTTACCATGTCTTACAAATTTTTGTTTATTAATTATTTGTAGACATACATATATTTTCAAAACGTACATAAAATATATAGAAAAAGGAGGTTTACACATACACACACACATACACCAAATGAGTAAGCGTGTGTTACCCGTTTACTTGTGGAAGCCGGGTATGAACTCAATAACATGCTGAGAGGGTTTGGATTTAGTAATATCCTTACCGAATCTACTTCTTCACATCTCTGTCTACCAAGGAAGACCCATGACCCATGATCGGCCTAACCCACCCCACAAAACAAACACTTAAAAAAAGTTTCAACCAAAATAAATGCATACTTTATATTAAAAGATGTGAACTCTAAAGGAAATGTTGTTATTTTTTTTTCAAAGAAAAAATGTTCATTACTTTTCAAGATTATTTTTTAAAAAACCAATCATCCATTACATAAAGCAACAATTCTAGTCGAGCCAAGCCAAGTTCGAACATTCTTAGCTCGAGCTCGACTAAAATTTTTCATCAAAATCACAACATGATAACAATCATATATTTGGTAAATCCCAACTATTGGACAATTTCTATTTCAAAAAGTTGATAATGATAACGATTAATAGGCACATGAAAAAGTAAATGGGAAGTTGATTTCCAACTCTATGGTTAAGATATAAATACCTAGCTAGGCATTGAGTATTGATAATGAAGTTATAAACTAATACTAATATTTATAGTAAAATTAATCTAATAAAGATTGTTATAATTAGCAAATAAAAATAAAAAAATTGTCCTATTTGTAAAAAAAAATGACTTAACCTAACTTTCACTTGACCTAAATTTTTTCATTAAATTTCATTTTCAACCATCTTCCTAATATAGTATTAGCCTATATTAATTAACCCTTAATATAGTGCTAGCTTATTTCTTTAATTATCAATTTTTTTAGAAATTTTTTTTTAAAAAAAATAATGAAGGTAATAGAAGAAAGTTATAATTTGAAGCTAACATAGAAAAGTTTCAATCAAGTTTCATGTATTTTTAGTAAATAAAAATGATTGAGTGATGAAAATAATAATAAAACCATCTAATGTAAAATATATTTATAAATTTAAAATAAAAAATAAAATAAAAATTTACAAAATAAATAATAAGAAAAAAATTTAATAGTAACCAACCACACCACAAAAACCATCAAACTATTAAATGAAAAAAAAATGGAACAAAGAACATGTCCACTATTGTCTATTAGTTTAGGTTTTATTTTCAATATGTGCTCATATATATGGAAAAATTTATAATAGGAATGAAAAAAGTCTAAGATGTAATAAAGGTAATAATATTAACACACATCATAATGCAGTTTGATTTTTTTTTGGTATAATGCATAGTTGACCAAATCAATTTAAAACAAAAGAAATGCCACCATTTGTTTGATGCTTTGGTTTAACAAAAAAAAGCACAATTTTGAAAATCATACAAGAATTTTAGATTGAATTTCGGCCTTTAAAATTGAATAAAAAACTAATACCTTTTACCATTGAGAATGATAAAGCTATTTTTGGTAAGTGTTAAAGTATTTTCTATATTTTACTAAAATGAATTAAATGTTAATAAATGTCGATTTGATTTTATTTTGGAAACAATTAACATTGGCATTCCCATTTATTTTAGAAATTAATTCAAATTTACAATTATTTGAAAATTTAATTGTTTTATTTTTATGAAAATAGGTGCTGATTGTTGTGATTTTTTTTATTTTAGATAATAAAATATTTTCTCATCAACAAATTATTCTTGTTATGTAAAATATATTGCCTGTTAAATTTTTATAATAGAGAAGTGGTATGGAGGTTTTAGAATAAATATTAAATTTTATGATATTGTTGCCAAAATTAATATTTCCTTACTAATTGCATTATTTGTACAGAATTTTGAAAATATATTTTTTTTGTGTGAAGTTAATGTGTGAATTTATATAATAAAATATATTATAAAAATCTATTTTAAATATGTTAATGTATGATAGATCTCAAGAAAGACAAAAGAATATTAAAATTTTGTTCCCAAAAGTATTAAGATGGATGTTTTTGGTACCAAAATTATAAAATCTTGACATTGATTAGTAAACGAAAATGTTTGTAAGAAAAATGCCTTTTATGGCAGCAACATGACCATTATAAATTTATGGGTTTTAAATAATTATATTTATCATAGATTAAACTTACAAAATAATATAATTAAAATAATAAAAATTTATGGGTTTTATATAATGAAAATGACACACTTAGAAAATGTAAAAAATGGAAAAAGTAACATATTATCAAATGTAAATAAAAAATTAACATATATTATATAACATAGATTTTTTTTCCTTTTTCCTGTCTCTCATTAACTCGTCTTTATGTCTCTATCTCGTCTTTGTATCTTTTATCATATTTCCTCCATTTTACAAAAAAACTGATTCTCTTACTATTTCCAGTAATTCATTTATGATTTTATTTTTTTCAAAATTTATTATAAAAATATGAATATTTTATAGGAAAATAAAACTTTAAAGATTATAGTTTCTAAATATCATTTTTAATAATTTTTTTAATGCATATTAATATGAATATGTTTAAGTCAAACTTTAGTAAAAAAACATAAAAGGGTCAATTAATGTGAAATGGATGGACTGTATAGCTCTCAAGTTTGTTCCTGAATATGAAAATAATAAAAAATCAATATTCTTTAAAAGAAGATCCAACAATATAGATATAATTTAGTTAGAATTATAATTCAAAAGACAAATTGTCATAATTCAAATCTTGAAAACATACAAAATAAAATTTCATAGGACTGAAATGTATCATTACACAATAATATTATGTCGATTAAAATAGATTCCCAAAATAAAGGAATCCATACATACTTCATACATACATACATACATACATATAGAGAGAAGAAGAAGAAGCAGAAGAAGAGGAAGCACTAGCAGGAACCTGAATCCAAGACATTAATGGCAAGAATCATGCATAATTTCAATCTTAGAAAATATGATTTTTCTAAATGAAAAAGGGAGAGATGCTTACATTTATATATGTTCTGTAAGATTATGATGTTTTAATATATATAGAGAAAAATGTGAAAGGAAAGACAATAATTTTTCAAAATAGGTTACACAATATGGCTAATAAAATAAATAGAGTATTTATTTATGAAAGTTATATATTTAAAAGATTTTGCTTTCAAATTTAATTAATATGTATAAATTTTAGAATTAATACATAGTTGACTTTCCTTTTAAATGTCATGTTAATTAAAAAAAAAGAAACATAATTTTATTGTTAATGAAATAATAAAATTGGAACATCAATGCAAAAGATAAGAGGTGGCCGCGTAAGAGTAAAAACACATAAGTAAGAGTTAAGGAAAAGTTTTATAGATATGAAATGATCCTACATTAGTATATAATATTAGATTAGATTAGGTTTATGTCATCCCAAACTACGGTTGTTTGTTCGTTTCTGTAAGCACTATTTCCAATTAGTTTTGCTACATCTTGCAGGTTTTTTCCACCATACACAAAAGGGTTTTGGTTGTCTCTTATATGTCAGACTTCGCTGCTTGTTTCGTTCGCTCAATTTCTGTCACGGGTTCGCAGAAACTCTCCCCCACCGGTTGGTTAAGACTTAGTCACAGGATTCGTGTAGATGGGCCACAAATTCAAGGCCAAAATCGATAAGCCTGACTCCCGTTTGATTCGTACTTTCACAGTTCTGGGTTCGCGGGACGCATTCACCATCCTCGATACAGTTGCGTTTTATGGTCAAAATAACTCGGTTTCTAAACTAAAAATGTACTTATATTCATTTTTTTATTCTTTTGATTGTGAATAAAATTTGAAAAAATTATAAAAACCCCCCTGTGGTTTGGTCTACCTATACTTTGCCCCTCTATTTTAAAAAACCTACACTTTACCCCCTATTTGATTTAGAGTATCTGATAACAACTTCTGAAACCCTAATTTAAACTATCCGATGATAATGTTCCAGTAATTTCAAGATTTTTCATATTTTTTTGATAGCCAATTAAAATTTAAAAAATACTGATATATATTTATAGAGAGAAAAATACATTTACAGAAAGAAAAAACTGATAAATTAAAATGTCTATTAGCTATATGAAAATATTAGAGAGATTAAAATTATTAAAAGATAACTATCATATAGTTTCAAAAATTGTTATCAGATAGTGTAAAAAAATATATAGAACAAAGTGTAGATTTCTAAAAATAGAAAAGTAAACTATAGATTAGAACATATCTTAAGGTGTGACTGTAAGTTTCCCATAAAATTTTCCTTCCTTACCACTGACCACATTACCTTCTTTTCATAAGCTAGTACTTACGTGTGCATGGCTCATCCAAACCGCGAGATAAGTGGTTGAAAGTTTTTCTTTTTGTGCTCAGAATGATCTATTACGAATTAAGGGAATGGTTGCCAAAATCAGGCGAGACTAGCGGGTCAGACCGGTTCAACTACGAACCATAGTTCTTGCTAGCTTGGATTTCGGCTCACATATAGCTAAGGTTAAAATCGATTAAAAAAAGCCAGAGAGAACCATTGACCTGTACACTGTTTTGAACTGCAGGTTGATCTTTATGTTTGCTCAAGTTATTAGTGTATGGTTCAAAATGATTGAATCAATCTATTTTTTTAATTTTTGATAAAATTTAAATAAAAAAATTTGATTTTTAATGTGATTTAATTTAAATTAAACTTTCTTTTTTAGTATATTTAATCAAAATATTCATAAAAATATTTTCATTATAATTTAGTATATATTTAGGTAATTTAACATTGCTGGTAATACTTAATTATTCTTCTAGACTTATACCCTTCAACTATCATTATACAGGTCATTTAGATCATTGTCCAATTATCATCCAGACATACACTATGATAATTTTGCTATGCTTCTATTCCGATAAATTTTCTTTGAAATTACTACGAAATGCAAATCAAGTTCACTATTAGTGACTAAACTGTAAAATTTAAAAAAATTTCATTGAAACTGCAAAAATTTCAAAAGTTTAGGAACCTATGTTGTAATTATTAAGAGTGATTGAAATGAAACTTTTTAAAATTTAGGTACCTTGTTGCACTATGTAAAAGTTTCGGGATGAATGTTTTAGTTTTAACAATTGTTTATCAAGATCATTAAACTTACTAAATATAAAAGTTGTTTTGGGAGAATCCAAATATGAGACTTATTAAATATAGAAGTTCCTTCCCCAAATATAGGACTTATAAAATATAGAAGTTCTAAAAAATGAAAGTTACTAAATATGGAAATCCCCTTTTAAAATATGAGACTTATTAAACATGAACATTTGAAAAAAAAATGAAGATACTAAATATGGAAGTCTCCTCTTTAAATATGAGACTTACTAAATATGAAAATACCAAAATATGGAAGTAACTAATTATGAAAATCACATTTCCTAAATATGGGATATACTGAATATAAAAGGTCCCAAAAAGTGGAAGTCACTAACCGTAGAACCCCCCCCCCCAATATTTAGGACTTACTAAATATGGAAGATAATGAAATAGAAAATTAAGATTTAGGGTAAGGGTTAAAATCGAGTCTTGTTGGGTTTAGTCATCGGGTCATCTCAGATTCGGGTCAGATCAGTTTTAAGTTTGGGTCATTTCAGGTTTAGGTCATTTGGGTTCAAGTTTTATCGTGTTTCCCTTCAATTAGGTTGAGATTCAGGTTGAGTTGAGTATAGTCGAATTTAGATCGTTGACTCTTTTTTTATTAAATCAGGTCAAGTATGGCTTGGATTCATGTGGGTTGGACAATGTCATCAGGCCAGGTCAGATTTTGTCATCCCTAGATAAGGTGTCACAAGGGAGAATAAAGTTTAGGTCTCTAGGGTTATAGATATTTTTTTGTATAATTTACAAAGTTTGTCCTTACAGTATACTAGAATTTTCTTTTTAATCTAGAATACATTCCAAGTAATAATAAGGTCACGACTAAGTATGGGTAAGTAAGGGTCGAGTTGGTTTGGTTTTCTAGTGGAACCAAACCAACAAAAAAAAGTATCAGTTCCAAAAAAATCCTACCCAACCGGAGAACCGAAAACCGAGTAGAACCAGAACCATGAAACTGGTTTTTTCAATTCTAGTTTTTGGGTTTTTCAGTTCCTATCATATACATGTAACAATTAATAACTTTGTAATCCAATAAAATTGTATCCACAACTAATTTAAGAAGAGATTCATTACTTGATTTGAGGTAGAACTTATTATCATCGCTGTGCTAACCAATGCTTGATCCTCTAATCCAACTGAATCATAAAATATCAGTCATGACTTCAGGGGGCACTTAAAGGTGAGGATTTATATCCAATATAATGTTTTAACTTATTTTAAAACTAATGAAGACAAAACCAACGTGTTAATTTATAAAACCATATCAATAAGCCAAATATCTTTTAATTAGATACAAGAAGACCTGCCTAAATTTGACATACATTTAAGAATTAATAGTAACACAATTTTTTTTTTTTCACTTTCTTAAGAACATACAAACTTCTAAATCAGATAAATCTTATTCAATAAAATTAAATAATATCACGAAGTACCATCATAATTTGCCATTTCAATACATAAATATATATACAATTTAGTAATATCATAATTTTTATTATATATTTATTTATATATCTTAAATTTAGTTTCATCTCAGATTGGTTTCATATTGAACCAAAATTAACCAAAAAACTGATAATTCTTTAAGATGTAAAACTATCATACAAATCATTATCAATTTTTACCCAACCCAACCATGAGTTTGGCACTGTTGTTCAATTGCTGGTGGAGAGCCCGCATTGGTGGGGGCAGAACCCATCGTGCACCGAGTAATTAGCCAACAAGATCATCACGGAAAACCATCAAAATTAGCCTTTAAATGGTGGTGAACTAATTAAAATGAAATTTGTCATGTTTTATTAGGAATTGTTCAAATTCCGATCAGTAAAGTTCTTGATTCTTGGTCTGCTACGTTAATTATTGGGCCTGAAGCTTTCGAACATTTGAAGAAACACGAAAGAAAAACTGCAAACTAATTAAGGATTCTGTGAAGAAAGTTTTGCCTTCAAAACCATTGCCAGACTACCGGTCCCTTTCAGCAGCAGTACATGTCTCGAAAGTACACATCAATCAGTTCTCATTCTTCCAGTAGAGATCTAAAAACTGGAACGCGGCAAAACTGCGAAAAGGGACAGTGAAGAGAGCGGGCTGGAGAATGAGAGAAATGAAGGAGACAAAACGGTGCTTCAACAATTTGGGCATGGGAAAGGTGACGAGAAGAGCTAGCACAGCCTCTATTGTGACTACATACATCATAATCATCCATTGCAGTGCCATTTTTGCCGAGTTGTTCTTCTTGTCCTTCGTATTTCCCGGACGAAGAAAAGAATTCGTTTCCTTTCGAAAACAGAGCTCTGCGTTAATTATTACTAGAAATGAATCAAGTAAACGGAGAACCTAACGGAGTTTTGTCACATGGGGCAAGTATAGGTTTCTCAATATATACGGGATAAATATAGGTTGCATCAAACAACAGTGGGTTTTTGAAACTTTCCCTTATACAGAATTAGCGGAGGGAGGAGCAATGGGTCTAGACCATGGTTCTAAATATTATACTGTACCGGCTGATATTGTTTCATACTAACTGCACCAGTTAAAAAAAATACGAAATGAAGAAAATGGAACAAGATAAAAAAATGCACATTTTTTATTTTATTTTTATTTTTAGTTTTTAGTATTTTTAA
Organism: Aquilaria sinensis; assembly: GCA_005392925.1. NCBI lineage: Eukaryota > Viridiplantae > Streptophyta > Magnoliopsida > Malvales > Thymelaeaceae > Aquilaria > Aquilaria sinensis. The sequence continues at coordinate 207,874 of SMDT01002907.1, read as the reverse complement.
GTAAAATATATAATTATTATGTTTAATTGAATGCTTGTATAACAAATTCTTTTTTATATTTGAATGAATTTTATATTTTTATTTCTTTTATGCCCCTTAAATTTATATTTTTTATTTTATAAATATATATTTAGGTTTGAAAAATTTAGATACATATCATATACACTTTAAACTCAAATGTTTTCAGTGACTATTATGTTCTATATGTTCATATGTATATATAATATATATAATATATAACCGATATATTCAAAACATAATGATACGGTATCAGTACTGTACATTACTATACCATTGAAAAAATGATATGGCATCTTGTACAAGATTTAAAATCTTGGTCTAGATTAAGAAGTAGAGACGGTCAGTTTGGTTTTTTTTTTTCTTTCTTGTTATGGTCATTTTAATTTAAACATGAATACTCAAAATGAACACTTCGAATAAAATGAAAAAGTAATAAAAGAAAATGAAACAAACTCAAATAACAATAAATCTAGAACAAAGAACTAAGGATAAAACAACATGGAACTAAATCAAAATTGATGCCATATCTGGCCGAACGAATACAAAATCCATTCTATTGTCGAGGCCTAAGCCTAAACCAGCTAATAGGCATGAGCATGCCATTCTAGCCTAATATACCGCCATAATATTGTTGTCCAAGTCAACTATCTCTTAAAGGCAAGTACGGATTGCCTTAAACTCAACGGGGGAATTTATCTAATCAAGGAGGATTTAATGTCGTGATCTGCAGCTTTCTAACAATCATCACAATTTGGGACCTACACTTATTGTACGATAGGTCTCTGTGGCAGTAGAAGGGCTTGCCACGCAACTACAGGGGTACCTCGTATCCCAGAACTACGTTATCTATTACATACATTCTATCTGCAGACCACATACAGACTCGAGTGTTTAAGGGCTCCCTAAGAACATGACCCCAAAGCCTCTTGAATTGTTTTCTATGAAGGTGTACAAGAGACCAGGATTTTCTAGACAGTATAATTGTAGTAGAATAGTCTGAAAAGATTACTAGCTACCAAAGAATTGTTAGGCAAAATAGTAGGAAATAACAATGTCATAAATAAAAATCATTGGATAGTCGGTAGGCCATGCAATGATTTAAATCATTGGACAGGTAAAACGATTTTGTGATGCACACGTGGTGGCTATTTTTTGATACCCTTAACTTCCCACAAATTTCTGATGCCAACATTAATAATGCCTGCAGTTCCCATGGTATAACGATTTTGTGGCAGAGACAACATCCTATGATTTTCAGATGCCCTGAGCTTCATAGGATTTTCTGATGCCAGAATTAATAATGCCTGTGGTCACACAACTGTGATGATTTTGTGATAAATAGAGCTTCCAATGATTTTGTGATAGAATCTTCCTATGATTTTCTGATGGCTCTTGTTTCCCACATTTATGTGACAAAATATTATTCTACAATTTTTTTACGGCCTTTCTTTCTTTCTTTTTTCATTTAAATTTTATTTATATTGATATATGTGTGATTATGTATATGTATTATAGCTATATATATAAATATATATTGATATATTGTTTTAGATATATAATGTGTCTGTTTGTGTGTATTAAAATATATATAATTATTGAACTATTATACATTAAAATAATCAAAGTTTACTAAAGAAAGTTTTAATTACAATTAATTTATGAACTAAAACTAAAGACTTATACCTACTAACAACAACCAACAGGACACGGAGTTAGGCTAATCATCATCATCTTGCAAAGTACTTCCATCATCATCACGTTGAGTAGAGGATCTAGTCCGGAGGTTGGCTAGGATAACTAATGTTACTATGAGGTCACATTAGATCAATGCATTGATCTATAACCTAACCTCTGACAGGATTTGATCACAAACCTGTGACTAGAATCAAAAGAACTGGCTCTGTAGCTCAGTGTTCTTAGCCCTCAACTAAGTAATCTCAGCTAAATCAGCACGCTACACCTAATGTAGTTGGCAAGTACAATTGGTAAAAAAAAGTGAAATAATTGAGAAATAAAGTGACTTGAGAACAAAAAATACCCGACTAGGCCTGAATGTGTAAGGATATACAAGGCAACATGAAACACCCAATAGTCAACCTTTTTTTAGCTGGTCTTGTACCTCACTCCATGCATCAGCATCAATTTGCAGGTGGTCATCTGGATTAGGGTACTTTTGGGTGAACCACTGGACGTATCCCTCTTGCGACAAAATGAGATTAGATTTAATTAAAGAATTGATATAAGGTCATATTTAAATGTTATTAGTAGTGGTAAATGAAAAATTATTACTTTTAACTGTTGCGCGACAGGATCGACAGGATGATCGATCTTCTTCTAAGTATGAGTCCTAGTCCACCACTCCTCAAATGTAGGCTCAACTCTATACCGTTCTCTCATTTATGACAATTGAAAGGTGGTTAACATAACATTTAATAGTTAAAGTAAAATAAAATATATAATGTAAGTTAATTGAAGGGAAAGTTTGTTACCACATGATCCCAATGCATCTTACTTAGGATGGAGCCAATCGTGTGCTTCAGAATAGTCCCTAACTTGTCTGCCACATTCTTGACCTGCAAACAAATCATTGACCACTTCTTCCATGTTTTTTGCTACTAGTGGTTGCATAACTGGTACCATAGATGTTCATCATAGCTTAATGGTATGTGCAGATGTAGCAATATGTAGTCATGGTTGTCCCAAAAGTTCGGGATCTTCACCGTCACAACGCTTCTCAAGTGGTACATGTGTTTCCACCTGAACCTCAAGTAGTAGACAAACATAAGTTGATGGATCTGCTTGAAGTCCCCGTATAGTAATTTTGAAATAATAACAAACAAAAGAGTTTAGTACATAATCAAATATTTAATTTTAAAAATAAAAAAAATCTGCTTATCACTAATTTCTTGATGTGCTCCTCCTGAAACGATCGGGGTGTGTGTGACCAAGTTATACATGGTTCTTTCTATAGACTCCCATGAATGAAGGCTAGTGTGGAACAAAGGCTGTAACAAATTGAAATTATAATAAGAAAATAAAATTTCATAAATAAAAAAAAATTACATTAATTAATGGATTTAAAATATGTACCATGTTTGACTTTACCAAGCTATCACTTACTAAAATGGAGTAAAGCATTGTTTGACTGATCATCAATACCAACAACTTTTAGATCAAGCCGAATGTTATTTGGATGGTGCAAAATTGTGTTTAGTTTGATGATTATCTGGATGAGGATGCCAATGCACATGTAGCTAGTTTATTAGATATTTGTGATACATTTAAGATTAATGGGGCTAATGAAGATTATATTAAGTTGAGGATATTCTCATTCCCATTGATAGGTAGGCTAAGAATGTTTGACTTCATTTCCAAAAGGAATGATAGCTACATGAAACACCATCACAGAGAAATTTCTCTTGAAGTACTTTCCATTTTGCAAGACTGCAAAGCTTTGTAATAATATTTTGGCATTTATTCAAATGGATACAAAGATTTTGTATGAAACTTAGCAAAAGTTGAAGGATTTATTAAGAAAGTGCCCTCACCATGGTTTACCTACTCGAATGCAAGTTCAAACATTCTATAATGGACTAAACTATTCCTCTAAGAAAATGATAGGTGCAACAAATGATGGCACTTTGAACAATGAAACTTCAGAGGCAGTTCAAAAGCTTCTTGAAGAGATGGCCATAAACAATCACCAATGGTGATAATTTCGGGCCAAGCCAAATAGGGAAAATTATGATGCGGTTTCGGCTCTAGCAAAGCAAGTGGAGGCATTAAGCAAAATGATTGACAATATTTCATTTGCTCAAAGACCCAACTTAGTAATACAATGTGATTTATATGCTAAAGATCATCTAAGTCAAGAATGCCAAACTTATAGTTGGGTGAGTAATCTGGAATAAGTGGACACGCCAATAAAAGATAAAAGACAATTACATCAATAAAAGATAAGTATAGGCATGTATAGAAATGAACATGCCAATGCCCTTCAAAATTTTTTCCATCCTTTACGCCAGAGAGGATACACAGCTGTGTCCCTAGGCGTGTAAAGTCCTTTAACCCCAATTCTTCACATTCGGCTCCAATGTTGTCCAGATTCCTTCCCAACTTGTAATTGAGCCAAAATGTGACCTAAAGTTCAAATATGCAGATATTAAGCACTAAGTCTTATCATAAATACTTGAGAAACAAGCATATATCATGGAAATGATTAAAAAAAAGATAAACGATTAATAGTATAAAGGCTTAACTTTTGTTTCTTAACCATAAACTTGCAAGGGGATCTAACCTCCCCTACTAAAATCCCCTAAGCCGTTGTGCATAAACATAAGTCCAACGATCTAAAAAAAAACCATCTAAGGCAATAACATTGAAAGCACCACTAGTTTCTAAGATACCAAGAACTTCTAACACAAAAGATTTTATGAAGTTATTTTCTCATGCATTATTTATCTACAAAATCTAGCTGATAATTAAGCCCCCTTTATGTCTATGTGTGGGTATGTGTGTATTTTGAGGACTTTTCCTTAAAAAGCTTGTCTTGCCTTTTTCTTGAGAGATACACAACAACTAATTAGTTTAAGGATCTACTTCCACATAAACTATGGATGCTTTTGCAACAACTTATACATGATATAACCAAACAATCTATTGAGCACATGTCACCCCATAACAACCCAAACCCCCGCAAACTTGTTTCTAATTTTAACCACACATCAAGAATGTTTCAACCTTCTAAAGTCCATAATCAATATACTCAATTAGCCTTAAGGGCCAATAGACAAGAAAGGATAAGGTAAAAGGATAAGGCTTATGATGCAGGTGTCCATCAAATAAATAGGATATAAAACTCAAAAAGGTTCATTTTCATTTTATATTTATATACAACAAAACGGGTTTGAACAAGGCCCTAAGAAACAATTCAATCAAATGAGTTCTAAATCAAAACACATGGTAAGCACACACAAAAATAAATCCAAGCATTTGAACATATGCATGTTCGGCCCAAAATGTTCACCAGGTATAATCTCTTCCTAAAGTAACAAAAACAATACCTTTAACTACTTTCAAAAACTAACTTCCAATCCAAGTTGCAAGGGATTTATTCACTTGTGGTATAGTCATGTGTTGGGCCTTTACTATGCACACAACTTAAATGCATATTACTACATGCTCCTAAATGCAAAACTACGTGCTATGAAACATACATGATATGTACATGAACATGTTACTAAAATACATAGAGAATTGAAATATAAAGCAAGAAACCTAAATCAGAACTTGTTGACACCCAATTTCGTCCGGTTGTTTTTTTTTAAAATTTTTTTTAAAAAAAAAAATTAAAAAAATTAAATAAAAAAAAAATAATAATAATAATATTATTATTATTATTATTATATTACTAAAATTTTTTAATTAGTTTAAAATATATTTTTGTTTTGTGAAGATTTGATTTAAAATGATATATGTGTGAATATGTGTATGTTTGAAAGAAAAGAAAATTTCATGAAAAAATGACAAAAAATTAAAAGTTTGAGGTAAAAATGACAAAATTGAGAAGTTTCGGGAAAAATTGACAAATTCTGAAAGTTTCAGGAGCTTTGGGTAATTTTTCGCGTCAATTTTGGGCCGAAACGGACGTTTCTGGCCCAAATTGACAGAAAACGTTAAAATTGTCAAAATCAGAAGCTTCTGAGCTTATCCAGAGCTGGAGTAACGTAAAGGACTGAAATTGTCATTTTACCAACTTAAGAGATAAGTTTTGATTATTTTTATTATTTAATTAGGAACAGTTCAGCCAAACTTCCTCTATAAATAGGCCTCCAAATTCAGTGCTGAACACAGAAAAAAATAGAAAGAAAGCTTAGAGCTCCGTTTTGAAAAAAAGAAAATATTACAGCCTTAATCCCTGGCCTCTCTTACTTATTCCCATAACACCAGAAATTTCTCCTGTCTGCCGTTTAACTCCCCCTTTCACCGATTCCGTTTTCTTTCTTTTTGCCTCCGTCACGCTGCCACCACGCCGCCGTCACCGTCGTCCAGCCACCACCGTCGCCCACGCCGTGACGCCGCCGCCCACGCCGTGCCACCGTCGCCCACGCCGCACCGCCGCCGCGTCCTCCCTTCCTCCTTTTTTTTCCTTCCTCCTCCTGCCGCCTCCGCCGTGCTCCCGCACCGCCGTCGCCCTGCCCCGCCGCCGTCGCCTCGCCGCCCCTTCTTCTGGCCACGCCGTCACCTCCCCTGCACGTCGCCGTGCTGCCGCTCGCCCGCTTCCCGCCGTCGTCCCTGTTTCGTTTCAACAGCTTTCAATTTTAATTTTAAAGGGTACAACTCTCATTTAATCCTTCATCTTTTCAATTTATTTCAATTTGGTCACTAACCTTTTATTTTGTTCTTGCAGAATTAATTACTAACTCTTTTAATTTTTTTACTTGTTTATTTATTTGTTTATTATTGTTATTATTACTAACCCTTTTTTTATTATTGTTATTAACAACTAATTAATCTAACTTTACTAACTTTTATTTATTGTTATTAACAACTAATTAACTACTAACAATTAATTAACAACTAACTAACTTTACTAACTTTTATTTTTATTGTTACTAACTTACTAACTTACTAACTTTACTAACTTTTATTATTATTGCTGTTATTATTGTTAATAATTAATTCAACCAACACAACTAACTTTTATTTTTATTGTTATTAACAACTAACTTTACTAATTTTGCTAATTTTTATTATTGTTGTTATTAGTATTGTGTTATTAAAGTGGATGGCCAAAAAGCCCCACTTTATTTATTTGTTTCTTATTTATTGACCTTTAATTTTCCTTTATTTACTTTATGTGTTTTTTATATATTTGCATATGTTATTTAATTTGTGCAATTTTTTTTAAGTGGATGGCCAAAAAGCCCCACTTTATTCTTTATTTATTGGCCTTTTATTTACTTGTATGTAATTGTTTGTTTTACATAGTTGATTAAACTTATTTCACTTTTAGCTATAAAAAATAAATAATAACAAAACAATAAGAAGGAGTTTTTTTTTTTTGTGAATAATTAACTTTATTTTAGGACTAATCAAGAATCCATTTTTATTACCAAGCTCCCATCCTTTGTTTTCTTTCATATATTTAAATATTAATTGGAATATTAAAACGTATCCTTTTTATTTCCTCAAAAAAAAAATATAACAAAAATTTAACCTTTTGTTTTTTCTTTTTTTATAAAAAATCATAACCAAACGATTCCACAAAAATCAATTATTTTTTTTAAGTATATTTTTAGACCCAAAGATTAGATAATTATTTTAAAAATCTTTCAAAAAGAAAGAATGAAAAATAAAATTTTAGACAACATTTTTCCAAAATTCCATAAAAATTTATGACAAAAAAATTAATAATTAATTAAATAATGAATAATAAATTAAAGATTTTTAATAAATTTTTATTATCAAATTTTAAATGAATAAAATTAAGTACCAAAAATCCATATTATGATAATCCTCCGGGATTCATGATATGGATTGTTAATTAATTAAAATATTTAATTAAAATTTCATCAAATTCCGTGTCCGGGTGACTCGGCAGAGTCCATGGTTCGGAAATATCAAATTTCATACAAATTAATTATCAAAAATCCACATCTGACTAATCCAGTTAAAATTTCTAATTTTGAAAATTAACTGAAGTTGTTAAAAAGCAAAGTAAAACAAAATTAAAATCAACTAAGGTGCCAATTTTGGGCGCTATAACAAAGTTGTTTTAGCGTAACCGTACTCCCGAACCCCCGAACTCTCGCAAACCAATTTTAAGGTGACCAATCGACCTAAGAAAACTGATTGGTGGCGACTCCAGAAAACCCGACGTTGCTACAGAACTATATGAACAAAACATACTAAAATACAAACAAACTACCCTAAAGGCACCAGTTACCACCACTGCATGCAAATCACAAACACCCTTACACTTAAGAATAAACATTATCGACAATGTGAAAGAGAGAGAGGTTTAGAGAAGAATTACTCGCTTCACTCTAAACCCGAACCACCCTACATAGGGGATCAGGTTGCCCAATATAAAACCCAAACAGGACCACATGCCATAAAATTGAATTAAACTCGAACTACACAAAATGTGGTTCTGTTTGGTTTGGTATAAATGGTTTATCAAGTTACGATATGGTCCTATTATTATTGCATTGGGGCTTCGTGATTATTGCCCGATTGTTAGGGGGTGGAAGAAGTTATGTTTTCTGCTCCAAAATTAGTCATCTACAACATGCACATTTATTTATTGGCTTAATTGCGTATGCGATCCCTTAAGTTTATTGACTTTAGCGAGTTAATCCTTAAAGTTTAACTCATTAATACTTAATCCCTCAACTTTATAAAATGTAGTGAGTTAGTCCTTCAATGGATGAAAATGTGGATGATGTTTCTTTACAGGCTGATGTGGCGTGGGGCACGGGTCGGGCTCGGTTGAGAACTGTAACATTGTTTGCTCTTTTGCCTTTTCCTCCACTGCAGCCGTCTCCACCTCTCAGTCCATCTCCCTCGATCTGCTTCACTACCACCCAAAAGAGAAGACGTATGGCACCGGGCTGATGATGCTTTATGCTAGGCAAGAAAGGACAACCCATGGGGAGAAGCGGCCGACGGTGAGCCGCATTCAATGGGTTGGGTCTAGGTAGAAATGATTCAATAGGAGAAACAATGGCTGATTGTGTAGGCGTGAGGAGGAGAGAGGCCAATGATTTCATTCAAGGAGGAGGAGAGACGGTGTGTTTGATTTGAGGAGGAAAAGAGGTGGCGGGTTTGATTTGAGAAGGAGAGAGACGAGGTCAGGTTTGATTCAAGGTGGGGAATAGGTGGCGGGTTTGATTCGAGGTGGAGAGGAGGCGGAGAAGAGATTGGATTTGATTCGAGGAGGAGAGAGGCGTGGCCGATGGCAAGGCTTGAGGCCATTTTAACGGAGAAGATGACGGCAGGTAATGGCGAGGAAAGAAACCTTAATGGCGTTAGGTCACGTGACAGCTCGTGACCATTCAAGGGACTAAGTTGTACACACTTCCAAACTTTCAGGACTAAGTTGCATATTTGTATAACTTAGAGGACTAAGTCGGGATGAGTCAATCTTTAAGGACTAACTCGTGCGAGTGTGCAAACTTAAAGGATCGCATACACATTTAAGCCTTATTTATTTTAATGGATTATTAGCTTGAGATATAAAGAAAGATTTTCTGATACATAGTAAAATAGAATCATAACACCAAGGAGATGTCGTCATGTACACATTTTTGCAGATATTCTACCACTTAGAAAAGAAAAATCGAATGTATGAAACATGCGAACACTAACAAAGTAACATATATATGAAACCTTTGAGCAAACAAGTTCTACATAAATAATTTTGGTCAACAAGTAACCATTTGAATAAAATAGTAATAAAGATCCTTTAAGAAATATCATCGAGCACCAATATTTACTTGCCCTGCTAGCAAATGCACAATGTATCTTTTGATAGAACAGAACATTTATCACGAATTTAAGCTTATAATATTACATCTTGTCTTTGCCAATCACTAATCATTGATAAAATTATAAGACTTGTTAACGTTGGTTATAGTCATATTGGCTATATATGCACTTCAAAAATAACTTTGACAAGAATCATGTTTTAACAAAAGCATTAGCTAGTAGAGAGTTAGGCTCATCTTCTTAGGCGAGGAAAGAGAGTTGGGCTTAACTTTCTTCTTGGGTTAGGAAAGGTTGCGTTTCAGTTTGAGTTAACTAGGTTTTAAAATTAAAACATGAACCTAACCATATGCTTATTGTTTTTTAATTTTTCGAACCCGAATCGCACCATAACCCATATAAACCCATATAGCCACCAGATCGGTTCAATTTAGTTTATACAGTTCCACAAGTTGGATGAACACCCCTAGCCACGGGGTACGAACGGGGACAAAAGTGGGGGAAGGTGTCGGAAACGTGGGATAGTCCGGAAGAATGTTGGGGTAAGGGTAGCTGTCCATCCGCTTGTAGCTTCACAATTCATTCGGCCACTTGTTACATTGTAACCAAATGCAAAGTTAATATTTCTTGAGTTATACTAGCAATCAAGAACCAAATTAAGTAGACTTGCACCCAAATTTATAGAGTATTAAGCCAATAAAACAACCCAAAGTTCATGACTCAACTTCGAGACTCATTGTGTCTCCGACTATTGAGGTAATTGTTTCATTAACATGATTGCACACTAAAACTTTTGGGCGGTTCGAGATTAGTTCCTAATTTTTATAAGAAATTTCTCTTTAAAAAATTAACACCCAGAAAGCACTTTCTTTCTTTCTTTCTTTTTCTTTTTTTTGTAAAATGCAACCATTATTATTAAATTCATTCTTATATATTGAAAATTGAAATCCATATATGTATGTGTGCACATGCACGTGTATTAATTATTGTGATGGTGGTAGGACCTCATAGCAATATCTATGTTGAGATTGTAGTCATCAATTGAAAAATTCTTGGTCTTTAGCCTCTAACTTATCTTTTTGTTTGGGTTCTTCTAGCTGTATTATTGCCTGCATTAGGGCTAAATATTCTCTCTGTTTTTTTTTATCTTTTTATTTTTGCTGAAAAAATTTAGTCTATTGACTAATTGTGGGAGTCTACCTCTTCTCATGGTCATTTATTTAGTTATTTTGCTTTATCCATTCTAATAACACACCTGTCTTTTGAGCCTTTTGGGTAGATTGGAAATCTTTCCACCATTTTACTCTGAATTCCCTGATTATGTGAATTGTGTTCGTCTCTGGATGAGTATTTGTAGAATATCCTCAATTGCAAACCTATGACAAAGTAAATTTGGCAAAAAAATATTAATAATGGCACGCCAAAAAAATTCTACTGTCAATTCTACACGGTCAAGAAGCAAGAGGAATCCATCAACAAAAATTTTTCAAAAATTTTAGCTTTGTATTTTTAATCTTTGTAAGTTCCTAGGGGAGGTATATTGTTTCTGAAAAATTTCTGTTGATGGGTTCCTTTTGCTTCTGGACCACATAACACCGATGATAGGACCTGTGGCGTGATGCGGTATTACCTGTACCCGAATTGCAGCCACTGCAAAGTTAAGAAATTATTGCTGTGCTTGCTACAATTTTGTTGCACGGAGAGATGGAGCCAGTGAAGTAGTGGCAGCCTTCACGTGACAATGGTTTTTTTTTTTTCGATAACGAGACAAGCTCTATTAAGTTAATTGCAAAAATGGTCCCTAAAAATTAGTCATTGTTTTCTTTTAGTCCCTAACCTATTGGATGTTTTGTTTTGATCCTAACCCTATTAAAATTCGTTTCATTTTGGTCCCTCACCCAATGAAATTTATTAACTCAGAATAATTGTATAACAAAAAATTTTAAATTTTAATTTAAATATTTGGTAGCTGTTTTACAGTAAATTTAAATAGTTTAATATTTTTTTTACAGTAAGTAGACAATTTAAATTAATAATTTTTTAATGAAATAATTTAATTTACAAAGAGAAAAGAAAGGTGATTTGAATTTTTTATTAACTATAAAAGACTTATTATACAAATTAAATTTATTGTAAAACAGTTACTAGATAGTTTAAATTATGATATAAAAAGTTGTTACCAGACAAATACTTTGAATTAACAAATTTCATCAAATTGGGACCAAAATGAAATGATTTCAATATATTTAGGACTAAAATGAAAAGCTTTAATAGGTTTAGCACTAAAACAGAACATTCAATAGATTAGGAACTAAAAGGAAATAATGACTAAAGATTAAGGACCATTAATGACATTTACTCAAGCTCTATTTTTTCTCAACCTATGACGTTATTTTCTTCTCTCTCTCTCTTATATATATATATATGTGTGTGTGTGTGTGTGTGTGATCACCCGCAGGTCAAGTACTTGTAACAAGTTTGGGACGACATCTTGAAAGAGTAGGAATGAGAAAATTTTTAGGAAAAAGGAGTTCAAGTTGGAGGAGGTACACACAATCCAGGCGACGACTCATATGTAGATATCAAATAGAATGAAGTTGGATCAAATGTTGATGTTCCGGATGGATGTTGGATCCGATTGTTTTTTAAGAAAACTGGGTGTTGGAGTGCTTGGTGTTTTCTGCTGTAGGGCATGCAGGAGTTGTGAGCAAAGTGTATGTGTAGCTGTCTGGTTTTGTTAGGTTGTACTTGTATATTTGATAAGTCCGGCTTGCTGGTGTTTTAATGATAATAATAATGTACAATAATACATTAAAATTAATATCAAGCGGATTAGCTCTTTGATATTTCTACCCTTTTTCTGTCTCACAATTGGAAAACAATATTGAAAAATTATCATTTTTTTTTGTTGTATGCAAATGAAAACTATTTTTCTCAAGAAACTACAGATATCAGCCCCAAAGCGGGAATCTCTCATAAATAAGTATTTTCTATATTCAAACAACTTGATAGAAGATCTCTTACTTAGGGACAAGGATGACTAAACTCTTTTCACTTAAATCAATTTAAGTGGTCACGTAATCATATGTTTGACAAACTTTTATTTAGATTGACAAAGAATTTTTTATATATGATTCTAAATTAGTTTTTATAAGATTTTGCAATTTAGAATTACTCACATTGACGGTGCATGCATAGAAATTTGGCTTTTGAAAATACTCCTTCATGCTCTAGTACGGATTGATCCGACAGTGCCTCGTTCAAGCTCAATACTCCTTCATGCTCTAGTACGGATTAAGTAATTGGTAATGCCATGGATATCATAGACATATGTCTAATTAGACATAGTATTGAGATTACAATTTTACCCCTTACCCTAACCGTTTCTCTCTCTCTCCTACCGCCGCTCCGCCTTCCATTGCACACTGATTTCCGTCGAGCACCAGCATCTTTCTCTCCCCCTCTCATCGCCGCAGCAACCGACCGCTGCTCCGAACTCTGATCTCCTTCGCGCGTCGATCTCTGTCGCGCACCGATCTCCGTTGTACACTGATTTTCGTCGACGCTGTAGTATTGCCGGAAATCTAACGTGATGACAAGCCGACGGGATGATTAACCGACGCGATGACGCAATGCCAGAGATCTGATGATGATGTTCGACGAAGGCAGTCCAAGAGCGGCGGCAGCTACAGATCTAAAAGGGGCAGCTGTGGATTGCTTTAGACATTTTGTCACTTTTCTTTAGACACTTTTACACATTCATTCAGACACTTTTTTATTGTTTCAATTAGTTATTTTTTAAGAGAGTAAATTGTTTGCGTATTGGTCAGACACTTCTAAATATTTATTTAGACACTTTTACACATTCATTCAGACACTTTTTTATTGTTTCAATTAGTTATTTTTTAAGAGAGTAAATTGTTTGCGTATTGGTCAAACACTTCTAAATATTTATTTAGACACTTTTACACATTCATTCAGACACTTTTTTATTGTTTCAATTAGTTATTTTTTAAGAGAGTAAATTATCTACGTATTCGTCAGACACTTCTAAATATTTCTTTAGACACTTTTCGGTATCCATTCAGACACTTTTATATTACTTTGTAGACACTTCCACATACTATATTAGACACACACTTCTAAATATTTCTTTAGACACTTTTCGGTATCCATTCGGACACTTTTATATTACTTTGTAGACACTTCTACATACTATATTAGACACATTTATATTTTATTGCAGACATTTTTGTTGTTCAGAAGCAACAAAGATGCGACTTGGAGGCAACGATCGGAAGCAAGATCTGGAGGTGATGACAAGATCCGACGAGAGATGCTGAGATCCGGCGAGTAATGGCGAGATCAGACGGAGACGACGAGATCCGACGAGAGATCTCGACGAGTGATGACGAGATCCAGTGAGAGACGACTATCCGGCGAGTGATGACGAGAGACGATGAGAGATCTCGGCGAGTGATGACGAGATCCAGTGAGAGACGACGAGGTCTGGCGGCTGGCGACGAGATTCGGCAAGAGATCTTGGCGAGTGATGACAAGATCTGACGAGAGATGACGAGATCCGGCGAGTTGCGACGAAATCCGACGACAGCCGGAGGCGAACAGCTGTGAGATCTGGATGCGGATGATGACTACAATATTTGGAAGCGGTGACGGTTCATCGGAGGAGGTGGCAGCGACGGTGGCGGCGACGGCAACGGCAGAAGTGGTGACAGAGGCAGATTTCAAGGTTGAGAGTGACTTTTGGTCTAGGGGTAGATTAGTCAATTTATTTACTGGATTATAGGCTATTTATAAGAAATTAGGACTAGATTAGTATGTCTAATTAGACATATGTCTACAATATAATAACTAAATTGGTAAGGCTAATATTCAATAGCTGTACTTAATGTCTACATTGCACAACATTAAAAATATTTCCAAAAAAAGTAAATAAAAATGATAAATATTTGCGGACAAATAATAAAGGTGGCTTGTAAAACCCACTTTTCGAATTTTTCTTTCTTTCTTTAAAAATAAAAAAGAAAAATAAAAATAAAAATAAAAATTCTACCATGTGATTTGCTATTTATAACATAAATCGTGGGCAACCTAAAACAACCTAAAACCATAGAATTGAATATTGCGGTATACCGCTTATTGCGGGATAACGGTATGCGGGATAAATGTTTTTGCACTTTATTATTTTATTACATGGTATACTGCAGTATTTTGCATATCCCTCACTTTTTGTGTATATTTTATCAAAAAACTGCAATATAGCACAAATACCGTGAGATACATACCTTGGTATTTTATTTTTTACAAATGTGTGTGAAATATTTTTTTTCATTTTACATTAAAATATCATAAATATATAAAACATTAAAATATAATTAATACACATATCATAAAATAAATATTTACTTTTATTCTTTTGGTTACTTTTTGTAATTAACATAAAAATTTAATGGTTACTTTGAAAAAGTCAATGTGGTATTAGAAAATGTATTGTTATTATTAAAGTATTATTTCTCTTCTCTTATTTAACTAAATTAGTTTCTTTCTCAGTATTATTTATTTATTTATTTATTTTTAAACACCTCGAAGGGTGCACAGTTTTATATCATCAAAAAAATTCCAACGGCACTTACAAAAAAGGTCAAGGGCCTACAAAAGGAAATGGAAAAACCTGACCTAAATGGAAAATGAAATCAAATTACCTATACCTGTGCTTAACAGAAAAATCAGGTAATACAGCCTAGAATATAGTATCAATAGAGTAACCAAATTTAATAGAAATATCATATTCAATAATCCTCAGAAGGTTCTCCGGGGATCTACACTTATGTTGTTGAATTCTCCTATTACGTTCCTGCCAAATAACATAAACCAAAGTAGCAACAAAAGCTTTGCGAAATGTAGATTTCACATATTTACCTTTCACTACATGTACAAACCATTTGCAAAACCTATTCCATTTCCTTGGAGCATCCCTAAATCTTAGCTTGCACATAGCTTCCCGCCAGAGAGGAAGAAAGAATGAGCATTCAAAAAAGAGATGATTCCTGGACTCATCAACTCGAAAACAAAGAGAGTATAAAGAAGATCTCAAGTCTGTATGCTTATTTAATCTATCGAAAGTAGGCAGCCATTTATCATAGGCCGCTAGCAAATAAAAGAAAACTTAGGGATAAAATTCCACACCATTGGGCTTCAATTTACTTGATCAAAGTTTTCCACCACATGCAAATACATGAGTTTCATAACAAACTTACCAGTTTTAACACAGTCCCACACTTGATCATGAACACAATCTGAGAACTGATCTCTGACTTTCAAAATATGTTTCTAGTAGATCAAGACATCACCTGAAGTTTCAAATATTTGATCCACGCACATAATATGCATTAATCTAAAGACTCTCTTTATTATTCATCAGCCTCTAGAGCTTTTTCCTATTTGAAGAAATATTCCAACCTATCAGACTGAAAAAAGCTAATCTACCTTAGTTTTTAGGAGCACAAACCTTTGACCAAGAAATAGGGAATTTCCTGCCAGTAGTCGAACCAGTTTAGAGAAACGCTCTACAACATTTCTCCAAATAGTGTAGCACCCCATTAAGAATAGAACAAATAGCTGTCCAATAAGATTGGATACTGAAAATAACAGCTTTTATAAGCTACAACCTACCTGTATGAGAAAGAAACTTTGTAGACCAACCGTTAAGGTTTTGGAGGATTTTTTCTACCAGGGGTTTACAGTGCTGAATCTAAAGTCCTTGATCAACTAGAGGCACTCTAATATATTTAATAGGAAAAGTGCCCTTTGGCATATTTAAAATAGAAAGAATTTCAATCTCAAATTTCGAAGAAACACCACAAAAAAGACCTAGCTTTTGTCAAAATTAATCTGAAGCCCAATAGTCTGGGAAAAAACTTGCAGACAATAACTGAGATTTCTAGTAAATGTAGGATCAACCTTGGCAAAAATCATAATATCATATGCAAAAAGAACATAAGAAAGTTTAATTCGCTTGCATTTAGGATAATAATTGACACTACTAAAATTTTTTGATATACTAATGCGCATTTACTAACGGCTGCATGTCAGTAATGTTGGTGAATCACACGTTGGAAATTCAGTTATCAACGTGCAAAAATTAACCCGTTGGTAAATTCCAACGTGTGCGCATTGGTAAAACGCGCGTTAGTAATTATCAATTGTCATGTACCAGCCTTAGTTTCCAACATGTAAACATTTTACCAACGTGCACGCGCATTGGTAATTGTAATCTTGTCCAGTTTTAGTTCCGGCTTTATTTCGTTTTGTTTCCTATTTCAAACAATTTCTAAACTGGAGATAACAATTCACAAGTTGCCACATCCTTGTTAAGCAATCAAAATTACTCAGAAAAAAGTAAATTCATTTCAGTAATTTCCATCATACATTCTCTAATACATCATAATCAAAACAAGTTGATATATGTTTGCAACAAACCATACAAGGTTCAACGGTCGACACATCTCAAGAATTTCATCTGAGTTTTAGGTCTAACAAATTTTGTCCAAGTCTGATAACATAGGAAATTATGAAATGATTTACCTATTGAAGATGACAATCAAGGAGAACCAACCATCTCCCCATTCTTCGAGTCCAAGTCATCAGGATACTGTGGAACTTGTTGAGCCGGCGGGCATGGAAGGTTAAGCGAATGACAAATGATCTCCAACTGAGCCCGGTTCACCTCCAATGCGGCCCTATTCGCCTTCATCTCTGCTCTCTGTCTCCTCTTAAGTCTCTCGAGCTTTTTCTCATACTCGGCATCCCTTCGCACATTCTCCTCCGCCATCATCTTCTGTACTTGCTCATTAAATTGCAATGTCTGAGTGAGGTCAATAGGTGGGATGCCACCAGGCAGTCGGCGGCTCGGTATAACGCACTGCTCAGATCCTAAACAAAAAATACGCCCTCTCCTTTTCCCTCCAGATGCAGTACTAATGATTGCAACTTCATCAATTGCCTCTAGTCCATCCTCTTGTTGTGTTTGTTCCTCAATCTCAGCACTGATACGAGTCTATAGAAACATATTAACACATTTGAATCAGGCATTATTGGTGAAACATGGTAAGTATCTTAACAATAGTATGAAAAAAAAGTTATTATACTTACAGCAACTTCTTCACATCGCTTACTAACATATTTTCCATTCTTCATTTTATGTGTTGCTTGAAGGACTTTAAACAAGCCGGGGTCCTTCTTCTCTGGATCTCTCTCTCTCTCTAATTGAATGATACGTCAGATTAATTTGTCATTTCTGTTAATTATTTACTTAAACGTAAAATGGAAGAACATAAACAGCAAATATACCATTTGCTCTCGATGTGCAGACATCGAGATAGATCCCCCTGCATATGTCGCACTGCAAGAGCCAGACTGTGAATCCTCATCACTTACGGTTGCTCGAATTGCCTTGAATCTAGCGGACTTCTGAATGAACTCCAGAGTGGCCCAATATGCCTCTGTTTCCACATATGCAGCATGAAACATAAAGTTTGCCTTTGCTCGACATGTAACAGGATCCTGGACATGCCTGATTTCTGCCATGATGCTCCTATAATGCTGTGCCCCCAAGATATTCTATGTCTGATACACCTTATTATGGTGTATCAGATCCCACTTACAGCTCCTCTATAGAGGATAATATATCAAAACTAAAAGCATGAAAAAAAAAAGTAGTAGTTTCGACTGTAATACATCATATCATAGTAATATATGTGTTATACCTCAAAAACACGCCACCATTGTTGAATGTTTAATGGAGAGACGGAGGACCAATCAGAATATGGTTTGAAATGTGTGGTGAAACATGGTGTCACAAACCGTGTCGCTGCAGCTGGAACGAATCTGCATAGTACAAATGTTTATCACAGTATTAATTATATGCAGTTATATGTTGATGGTTCATAGTAATGTAACTAATATTAGTATTTTCAGATAGTTTGTAGGATATTCATCACTTACGTATTACCATTTGGGGATATCTTCATCCGAGCTCGAGCTGGTGTCTATGACATCGATGATGGGATGTTATCAGTATGTATCTCTTCGTCTGAAGGATGAGGAGTCAAGATTGTGTAACTAACATGGTGCGCTCATGGGCCATGTCCAGATGACGTGCCTCCACCTCCGCCAGATCTGTGCAGATGTGATTGGACGTGAGTCATTGGCACGGATGTGTCCTGTGTCCCTACACCTACATCATCCTGTGGCTGGGATGAAGAACCTATCCTCTGTCGAGAATCAAGTATTGGCTCCATGACCTCCTTGAACTGTACAAATGGTCCCTTCCCAGGTCGGCGTTTATATGTGTTATCCCCTTTAGGCGGCATCTGCAGTTATTATTATTTGAGTAAAAAAAATAAACATTGATATGTTATCGACAGTAAATGAAGTGTACTGACTTGACATAAAGTTACCAAATATGTTAGAGACACTTATGACTCGAGATGACTAAACAAAGTCACTAACATCTTCATTCACCCGACCTAGTGCTTTTAGGATCGTCAAACTCCTCATTTTCATCAGTGTCAGTTTCATCAGATTGAAACTCCTCCTCATCATCTATATCGTCAGTAGAACCCCCTTCCTCAAAAAAAATATGATTTAGGGCCAATTACACCCATGCTTTGAACATGGTCTTTGATATAATCACTGACACCCGGGTCAGCTAACTCCTCAACTAGGTCATCTTCAATTGTTTGATTCGTAACAGCTCCACTTTCTTGATAAACATCATCATTGTCAACAATTTCGTACTGGATGATCCATCTAGGTTTTATCTTCATAACAGCTGACCACCCGTTTTTCTCACGTGACTTTGTCGGATAGGGTGTGTAGTAAACTTGGTCAGCCTGTGATGCTAGAATGAAAGGATCAAACTTATGATATCTGCGGCTATCCCGGATCTCAACTAAACCAAACTGTTTATGGACTCGAGTTCCACGTTCAGGTGTTGGGTCAAACCAGTTGCACCTAAACAAGACAACATTCTTATGTGGATAGCCAGGATATTCGAGTTGAATGACTTCTTCTAATATACCATAAAAATCACATTCAACTTCGCTCGAACCCGTGCTTCGTATGCATACTCCACTATTAAATGTTGATTTGTCATTGCCCCATTCACTTATGTGGAACTTGTAGCCATTTGTGAAATAAACAGGCCATGTCTCAACCCGACGTGAGGGACCACATGCAACATCCCACAAGATGTTATCGACTATATTGTTACGTGGGTCATCAACCTATGTAAAACAATGTCATTTTAGGACCATATATCTGGAACTTTAAAAAATAACATATTGTAATACATAGTGAATGGAATTTAGCGTACATAGTGTTGGAGCCAGCTTGAGAAGTTATTTTCAATGTATATGTCCATCTCAGACATGGTAATATCAGGTGCATGGTCCCTTACCTGATCGACAAACATATTGTGATCAAATGGGGGGTAGGTTAGTTTCATCAAATGATTAGTACCGAACTTGAAAATACTCAAACTCTGGATGATCATGAATATGTGCTTACTTTAGATATGGCCTAATTTTGGCACAATTTAGAAGAACGTATGTAGTTGCAAGTTTGAGTTCATCGTCTGTGAAGAATCTATATCTACATGCACCATATGGACACCCCGGAAAGGTGAATATGGACCATAACTCACCATTACAGGGGATAAGACCACCATCATTATTTCGGGGAACTCAATTCATCATACAGGGAACATCGGATTCAAAGTAATGAGAGCAAAAGATGGAAGTCTCCTCTATAAGGTATGCTTCACATATCGATAACATGAGCAGTATTAGAAACCTTCATTTTTAGGTCATGCATGCACCGCTCAAATTTATACATCCATCGGTACTGAACAGGTCCTCCAACCCTTGCTTCATATGGCAAGTGAACTGGGAGATGCTCCATGACATCAAAAAACCCCGGAGGAAAAATTCTCTCAAGCTTACAAATTATAATTGGAATATTGGCCTCCAACGCCAACAAGTGATTATCATGAAGCTCTGGAGAGCACAAGTCTCTAAAGAATAGGCTTAACTCCGTTAATGGCTTCCATATATTCTCGGGAAGCGCTTCAAGGGCAATGGGGAGAAGCCTTTGCATCATAACATGGCAATCATGACTCTTCATGCCATACATATTGCAACCAGAGGTATCAACACATCTCCCAAGATTCGAGGCATATCCATCAGGGAGTCGTAGAGATTTTACCCAAGCGATCACATCTTGCCTTTGGTTAACATCAAATGTGAACCTCGCCTTTGGTTTGAATGAACGACCATCATCAAGAGGAACCATGTTTAACTCCGGCCGATTACAATAAATTTTAAGGTCCTTCCGTGCTTTAAAATTATCTTTCGTTTTGTTCTTAACATCCATCACAGTATTCCATATATTCTCAAACACGTTCTTCTCAATATGCATGACATCAAGATTATGGCGGATTAAGTTCGTGGCCCAATAGGGTAACTCCCAAAAAATGCTTCGCTTCGTCCAATTATGTGATTTCCCATAATCGCACGGGCGATGTTGTGGACCATCATTACCAATTGATGGAATCCATGAGATTCTTTCAAATATAGCCTCACCTGATAAGCGCTCGGGAGGCAATGACTTCTCTGACTTCCCCTTCTTAAAACAAGTACTATTTCTTCTATATGGGTGGTTCCGGCCAAGAAATTGCCGGTGACAGTCGAAAAAAGAAAATTTTCCGCCATACTTAAGTTGGAATGCCTTACTTTCGCCCATACAAATAGGGCAAGACAATCGACCATGTGTCATCCATCCTGAAAGCATGCCATAAGCCGGAAAGTCATTTATGGTCCACATTAATGCTGCTCGAAGAACAAAATTTTCTTTCAATGACACATCCCATGTTTCAACGCCATCAAACCACAGATGCCTTAGCTCTTCTATTAGAGGTTGTAGATAAACATCAATCTTATGATTTGGGCTACGTGGACTTGGAATCAACAACGAAAGGAACATATACGGTTTTTTCATACACATCCAAGGGGGCAAATTATACGGAGTAACGATAACAGGCCAACAAGAGTATTGTTTTCCAGATGGTCCAAAAGGGGTAAATCCATCAGCACACAACCCCAATCGGACATTTCGTGCTTTCGAAGCAAACCATGGGTAGGTCCGATCAAAATGTTTCCAAGCTTCACCATCTGATGGATGTTTTATAACACCTGGGATTTGTTTTTGCTCCTTATGCCACCTCATCTGCTCTGCTGTTGACATTGACGCAAATAAGCGTTGCAGACGAGGGCTTAGTGGTAAGTAATGCATGGTTTTTCTCGGCCGATCTTTACCCCTACCACCCTTTTTGGGCTTATATCTCTCAGTTCCACAGTACTTACAAATACGAAGATTACTTTCATCTTTCCAGAACAACATGCAATCATTAACACAGACGTCAATCTTCTGGTGAGACAGGCCCAACTGCGAAACTAATTTCTTCGTTTCAAACCAATTTGATGGCATCTTGCTATCTGTAGGTTGAGTCTCCTTCATCAGTTGCGCAATGCCATTAAAACATGCTCGTGACATGTGATACTCTGACTTAAGGTTAAGAAGACGGACAGCAGCAGATAACTCAGAATGATTTTGGCACCCATCCCATAGAGGAGTTGATGCGGAATTCAATAGATTAAAAAATTGTTGTGCACTTTCATTCGGCTGCGCATCATTGTCTTCAGGAAATTGTGAGTAATTAGGGCCAACGGCATCTAATACCATCCTTTCGTATGGATTCGTCGAAGACCCCTGCTCAAAGTGATCAAAGCCACCCACACCCGGGTCTGTATCTGATGCTTCATTAAATGGCTCTCCATGAGCCGTCCAATTCAAGTAAAAAGGCTTGAACCCCCATTTGTACAGATGAACTCTGACCTCGTCACACTCTCTAAACCGCAAATTCTTACACTTCCAACAAGGACAGCGAATGCTTAACCCGCTCATTGTTTCAGGATGAGAGACAGCGAATGATATAAATTCATCAACCCCGGACTCCCACTCTTGTGTGTAACCCGTTCGGCCAGGCAAGAAACGGTTACTGTACATCCAACTACGGGCGGACTCCATTACAAACTAAATCTGTTGGTAATCGTATAAAAGACATAGTCATCAAAGTTTGCAATCACGAAACTATTATTTGACAATATATCATCTTACACAACAAACCATCATATCGTCAATAATACTATTAATAATGATTTGTACCCTTCCCACATATGTATCACAACGAAAAAATATATATATAACAAAAGACATCCTTTCAATTATTAATACTATGAGTATTAGTATTAGTATTAGTATTATTGTTTATTATTATTATTATTATTATTATTATTTATTATTGTGCGGTGCATATTAGTATAATAATAATGATATAATAATAATAATAATACTAATTATTATTATCAGTATTATTATGGATATTAGTATTCCAAAAAAATTATTATTATGGGTATTATTATAATTAATATTATAATTATTTTCATTATTATCATTAGTAAAATAATTACTAACTATAATAATTATTAAAATAATCAGTATAAATTATCACTATAATTAATTAAATTATATTATTATTATTATTATTATTATTATTATTATTATTATTATTATTATTATTATTATTATTATTTCTACGTATTACTATTATCATTATTATTATTATTATATTGTACATATTATTGTTATTGTTAAGCGTATTATTACATTATTATTATTCTCCTACTTATTGTTCTTATTATTAACATTATTATAATAATTGTTATCATTATTTTTATTATGTTCATTATTATTAATTTCTAAATATTACTACTACTACTACTACTACTACTACTATTATTACTATTATTATTTTATATTATTGGGTACATCTTATTATTATTATTATTATTATTATTATAACACCATGACATAATATAAACATTAAGACTAAATCACTCAAACTAAACCATAAGTCAACCAATTACCATGAAAATATACAAATAATAAATTCATACAATAATCTATATCAACAACCGAAAATACCTATCTTCAAGATAATTAAATACCACAAATAAATTGCATCTTTACCTTTTCCATCACTAAAATTACCCACAAATTAAAAAGAATTAAAATAAATTAAATGGAAAATGGCCAACTCAAATAACCAGAGCAATGTAGGAACCACAATCACAATACATAAATTTTAATTGCAACATAAATAATAAAAAACAATTTTTTCCCTAAAAATAATTCAAATTTTCGGATATAGTAAAAAAAAAAAAAGAAAAATATACCTCTTACAACTTTACAAGCAGAGGAATAACAATGCCTAACCTTGGAAGCTCAGAGAAGAAGCTACAAATTGAAAAAATGAAGCTCAAAAACTCAATCTAAAGAAAATTTCAATTATATACTTAAAATCGAAGAAACCACTAAAAATAAACCTCTACCCGAAATATTAGCACCAGATCTACCATAAAGGAGGAAATCTGATGCAAT
Source organism: Aquilaria sinensis (assembly GCA_005392925.1). Lineage (NCBI taxonomy): Eukaryota > Viridiplantae > Streptophyta > Magnoliopsida > Malvales > Thymelaeaceae > Aquilaria > Aquilaria sinensis. The sequence goes on along the minus strand of SMDT01002907.1, from coordinate 183,784 downwards.
CCAGGTGGTCCAAGAGCTATGTCGGCAACAATAGGCACAGCTGTGGCCGTAAAGAGCTGCGAAGGGAGAGATGAAATAATGCTACTGAATCTGGAGGAGGAAGACAATGACTTTAAAAACAAAAGTTACCAATTAACGAAACGCACCGTTTAATTTAAACTGTTACCAACGGTCTGGCCGTTGGTAACTAAGCCCACAAAATCAGGCCCAATTATAACTCAATTTCTACCAACGCGTGTGTGTTGGAAAAAGACACCAACGGTCCTGCCTATTGGTAATTACCAACGGCTAAGCCGTTAGTACAAAACCCCAATCATAACTCAATTTCTACCAACGCGTGCACATTAGAAAAAAATACCAACGGTCATACCCATTGGTAATTACCAACGGCTAGGCCATTGGTAGAAAGCCCTTTGGAAAGAAGCCAAAATTTAGTAATGCGACATAACATTCATCAAACATCTTATCCAAAGCTCTAGAGAAATAATCCATGGTAATGACAAACAAAAAAAGGAATAGGGGATCCCCTGCCTAATACCTCTTTTGTGATGAAAAAAGCCACACAAAAACCCATTGAGAACAACAGAATAATATGGGGATTAGACACACATCATCACCCATTAAACCCAATGAGTAGGGAACTTCAAATTTAATAATACATTTTCCAAGAAGTTCCAGTCTAAAAGATAATAGGCTTTCCTTAGGTCAATCTTAAGACCATTCTGGGCTTTTTGTTTTTTTGCTTATAACCCATTATTATCTCTTGACAAAGCATAACATTGTTAACTATCAATCTACCCTTGATAAAATCAGTTTTACTTTTATTTACCAGGGTAGGAAGAATCCCCTGTAATTTATTTGCCAAAATCTTTGAGATAAACTTATAGAGAACAGAGCAGCAAGAAATTGGTCTATAGTCAGATGTTATAGATGCATGAGCATGTTTTGGAATTAGATGAATAATAGTTGCGGACGTAGCAAAAGGTAAGAATCCAGATTTAAAAAAACTAAGGATGGCAAAAGAGACATCTATACCAATTATCTCCCAATTATGTTAAGAAAAAACCAGCGTAAAACCATTAGGGCCTAAGGCTTTGAGAGGATGTGCACCATTAATTTGCTAGCATAATCTCTTCCATAGTAACATCACTGGCCAAAATATTTTGCTATAAAGCTGAAAGCTTAGTACCATTCAAGAGAATATTATTATTTACAGGCGAAGACACATTAGACATAACTCCAAAGATGCCTTGAAAGTAAGAAAGAAATTCATTTTTAATCACCTCCTGGGAGATGAGCTTACGACCTTCCCTAGAAATAAGGCAGGAAATATAACCTTTTATAGCCCTCTCTTTCATTCTAGCATGAAAAAACTTTGTGTTGGTATCACTGAGTTTCAACCAATCACAAGAAGATTTTTGGGTGTAAAAATCCTCCTAAACTTTTTTCAAATTAAGGACCTCAGAATATGTCTGCTAGCATTGTATGTAAATATTCATATCCCCTATATTTTGATTTAAATCAGTAGTAAACTGATCCAAAACCTTTTCTTTTGCAGCAACTCTAGCAGATATATCAGAAAAAGCATCTCTATTAAGGTTTTTTAGGGCCTTTTTCAATTTACTCAACTTACCTAGAATGCGGCCCCAAGCATCATTTATACAATTATGCTTCTAGTCATCCCAAATAGATCTTACAATGTCATTATACTGAGGATGATCCTACCACATTCTCAAATATTTAAAAAGACAACAGCGAACAATAGGCATATTTGAGAGATTAATCAAAGCCAAAGCATGATCAGGACAACAATTATATTTAAACTCAATCTGGATAGAGGGGAATAGAACATAACATGAAGCAGTCTCCATAACTCTATCCAATTTGCAGAAGATACGATCCTCACCCTTTTGTTGATTACTCCAAGTGTAGAATGAGCCCATGTTATGAAAATCAGACAAACCACTAGTTTTGCAACAGTCAGATGAACCAAAATCATGCCAATCAATAAACCCATAACAAAAAAACTTCTCATTAGAACAGAGAATTTCATTAAAGTTCCCATAGACAAGCCAAGGGCCATCAATATTTGCTGCATGATGAATAAGATTTGACCAAAGGTCAGGTCTTTCACAAGGATCATTTGAAGCATATATAATAGACATATGACATTGCCAATTCTCAAGTTTGTGCCAAACATGTAAATGGATAATTTGATCAGAAGCTGCGAGATAACTAGTTTCCAAAATATTTTTTTATATTTTTTTGTATTAAAAAAACATCTTCTATCATATTTATTTTATTTATATTTGATAAATTATAATGAAAAAAATTAGAATCCATATAAAATATGTGAAAAAAATTATTGAATTTATACTATCTTAAAATAATATTCTAACATTTTTTTTTTGTGAAAATGGTAACAGTTTGCGACATGGTATACCTTAAAAATTTGGGTTGCGGTATACCTAGCGGTAACAGTATTTAATACCTTACCTAAAACTAAGCTATTTCCTTGCCATTGAAAACAGACGATTTATGGCTCTTCAACCTCTGGAGTTCGGGTGTGGGGCTCTACCTCGCCTTCCACTGCCTTTCTGTTGTTACTACAACACTCCCTCTCTCTCTCTCTCTCTCCACACCAGAACAAGCAAACGAAGCCAGTACTGCTTTTATACATCAAGAAAAGTATTAAGTACGAAAGGAATTGAAGCCAGATCACAGAAGCAGCCACTAATGGGAGAAGGAGAATGCATGAACAAAGTTCACCAGATGGACTCAATCCAAGGAAATCTGAGCTATCTGCTGCAAAACATTAATGTCGAAAAGAAAGTGATTTCTCTGGGGTTGGGTGACCCTTCTACTTACTCTTGTTTCCAAACTACCCATGTGGGTGACCAAGCTGTTCTTGATGCCCTTGTTTCTCACAAGTTTCATGGCTATGCCCCAAGTGCCGGCCTCCCTCAAACTAAAAGGCGTGTTTAGTTGTATATGTTTCCTCATTTTATTGATTTTCTATTTCATTCCATCTCTTATCTTCCATAATTAAATTGAGTAGAAAATGATGTTGTATAAATTCAAGTGTTGATAAAAACTAAAACAAACAATGCATCAACCAAAGTCTTAGCCTCGTAGTTAATTAGGACTTGTGGTTCTTACCAGGAGGTTAAAGGCTCAATACCCAACTCACCCTTGGCTTCCTCCTTATGTAATAAAAAAAAAATCTAAAACAAACAAAGCGTAATGATAGATAAAAAGAAAATAGGAAGGACGAAAATGCGTAACGACATAATATAATTAATATCTTCCTAAAATCATACTTCAATAGTCGATTTTTGCCTCGAAAGCAGCCGCAGCTGGGGTACTCAAGTTGGATACCATGAGCTCCGAGACTCCACCCGCCTAATCAAAAGTTATGACTATTAGTTAGGGTTGCGTTTAGGTCTTTTAGTTGGACTTTAATTTGACGCTCAACTAACCCTGTATTATTATACCATTTTACGGCGACGGGTTGTGATGACCTTTTCTATGACAGATATGGATTACTAAGGTAATAAATAAGGTTATTTTTGTAATTATAATACTTAGAATATTATTTGTAAGCATGAGTCTTGGTTTAGTAGGATATAGTAACTAAAAATGAGTAAAATTGATCATTTAAGCAAGTTGTGCCAAAAGGGGCATTTTTGTGATTTCATATAGTGACCCATTTTTATTGCACGGTTGGATAAAACATGAGAAAATATTGATTTGAGGTACCACTGTTTTTTGTGATTTCTGCTCTATTATCGTAAAATTGTGGATTGGCTAAATTGTCCATAAGTGGTTTTAATGTGACCCTTAAAGATTGGAGGACTAAATTGCACGTTACTGGAAGCTGGGGACTGGACATGTAATTGAATCTGTTAAGGATTCAGGCGCGACTAAATGCTGATTCTGGTACTGGTGTATTCACCGTGTTCATTTCTTTCCCCAGATTTCCAGTTTACTGCACCAGCGGTGTCTCAAGAACAAGTGAGGCGGTCGTGTCTTGACTAAGCCAACCGGGCTTCTTCTTCCAGCTTTAACCACCCGAAACTTCTCTTCCCTTCTCAGAAACACCATGGAAAAGCCTACTTAAGCTCCCAACAAGCTAATCCACCCAAATTAAATGTAAATTAGCAAGGAATTGGGGTTGAAATCATGTGTTTATGCATGAGGAACTAAGTTGAGCTCAAATTATTGCAAGTAAACAACTTATTTTCCCCTGATTTTTCTGGTTCTATTTCAGACCTAGAGTTTCTGGAAATTTGTGTTCCATGCTCGCTTGTTAAATAAACTAAAACATGGGAGCTTGAGAAATAACTTAAACTACAAGGAATTGGGTTCCGTTAGGGGCCAAGGAATGATGTTGTTCCTATTTTATTTTGCCTATCTTGTTTCAGTGTTTGTGGCTAGTGGAGAGGAGCTGAAAAACTATCAGATTGTTCGCTTAAATTTCTTGCTAAAGATAAGTAAAGCTAGCAATTGAAACATGTGAAATATGGAAGGAGAACAAATAGAACCGAACATGCTTGTGCCCTGTATTAATTCCTAATTTGTTCTAGCTCTGTTCTAGTACTATTAGGGCTGGAATAAATGGGTTTTGGCTGTTTGTAAGTAAAACAAATAATAGAAACCAAGTTTCAAGTGATTGGAACAAAACTTGGGTTATAAGTAACATAAGGTTTGGATATGTAGAGTCTAAGGTAAAGGGTAAATTTAGCCATTTAAACCATATGGGAAATTGGTTTATCTTGGCCTAGGAATGCTTTGCCTTATAGTTAAATGATCAATTATAGACAATTACTCAAGCTACCATAGAAAGACCCTAGAAGAGACTAGAATAAACACAAGGCCGAGACATTCCCTGGGACATGAAATGCATGCATCTAATATTGCTAAGGTAAGGGTTAAATTTAGTTATCTCTTACTTATTTTTGTTAATGTTAGTTATGAAATTTGTATATGGGTACAAATAGCTACATTGTTCAAGAAATAAGAATAAGAAGAATATAATATATGTGAGGTAGCTCACAGTGGGAAATTGGTGTGAAATACACCTAAACTGTAGAACAATTGTGCAGATAAAGGGTGTTATATGGCCTAAAGACCTTGAGAGACTTAAGGGATCCTCAGGAGAGTTTATGGAGTTGAAGGTGCCCTAAGTAGGTCAGGGAGTCCTAAAGGGACACTACACCATATTTGACATAAATTGGCATGCCAATATACGTACTTCTGCACATAAAAGAAAAAAGTAAATTAGATGCTAGTGGAATACTATCAAGTCCAATAGTATACTGGCTATAAGCTAGTAATTATAAAGAGAATAGGAACCAGATAGAACCTTCTTATGAGAATAAAGACCTGAGATTCTCTTACAAATAGGAATAGGGGAAATTAGAGGCAATGTTCTCCAATGTGACCATTGAACGTGACGATCATATATTTGATGCCTCTTGGTTATGAGCTCACCATCTAGGACGGAGGTAGCCTGCGGGGACCTCTAACATAGGATGATCATTGTTAGTATGCTCTAAAATGTGAATGAATCCAGTGTCACGACTATATATACATTTTATACATAGAGACCTATGTAGTTGTTGCAGGTACATAAGAACTTACTGAGTGTTCGTGGAATACTTACCTTTTATGATTATGTGTAGATAACATGGATATAGAGCCTAGCAATCTTAGCATTGCTTGCTCAGGAGGGTCAAGGCAATAAACATTGGACATGAAGGCACTAAAAGGAGTTCGACACCATGGGCATTATAATATTAAAAGGTACACAATCTAGGCCTATAGTATGGATCTTTTACTAGGAAGCTTATGCCATATAAGGTCTTGTATGCCTTAGAAGATGAATGCCTCTAGTAACATTATATCTAGTTGGAGAAGAAACTTGCATGTACTAGTCCACATGGTATGGGACATGTGCGAGGGATAGTTGTTTAAATATGATTAAAGGAAATATATGTCTTATGCTTTGGTACTAATTTAATACTCCATCTGTCTCATAAAATCTATCATCTTTGATAACGCACACAAATTAAAACTTCTTTTTTTTTTTTTTACCTTCTTCTTTTAATATAAAAATATTAGTTTATTTATTTTTATAAAAAGTACATGTACTTATCTAAAAAAATTTACTAGCAATTTTCCTTTTTAATTGGCCGTACGTACTTTTGCTCTTTAATTTTCTCAACTTCCCTCATTTTAATGATTGATATATATATATATATATATATATATATATATATATATATATATATATATATATATATAATAATAATAATAATAATAATAATAATAATAATAATAATAATAATAATAATAATAATAATTACCTTATTTAGAAAGATAAGAATGAGACAACTATTTTAAAACTGCCAAAAAAGGAATAGGAGCCAAATATTGTGAGACGGATGAAGTATTGTTTTTAAATGCTGGCCAGCCAAAGTTTTCTGTTGTATGATATTATCTTTACAATGAATACCAAAGCTACTCAGGCATGACTATTGTTAGAACTAAGTTAGAAAGCTTAAGAGCATGTCCATATTTTATTGAACCACCAAGCAACAAAATGGTAATGCAATTACATAAAATGAACTTACACATTGTAATGGCTTAATAAGGAGCCATAAGATCCTGGGAGGTGTTACTTCAAATGTAAGTGAGGTGGGTCTAATAGTACCTAGGTAGGGTAGTGGATGCCTCAGAAGTTATGCTGGAAACTCTTCCTTGGAATAGTAACTACAATCCTGGACCAGCCCAAATTGATTTCCTTGGGTTGGATTTGGTTTGGATGTGTGTTTGGCTTATATTGGTACTTCTTTGGTTATTATTTTGACTTGCCCTCTCACCTGTTTCAGCTTTGTATGGCTGTTCTAGGTGTCTTCTATCCTTATAATTCTTCATTCCATGTACCCCCTCTCTTTTTGTGGGTCTTAGGATTTGTTGATTTACAACCTTAATTTGTGATATGTGCAACTACAAATATGTGCACAACAAAAATTCTACTTCATTTTTGTTTCAGAGGAAGCAAGAGATAGATTTATGTTTGTTTTTTACCGAGGTTTGAGAAGATGTTAAAAATGGAAGGGATTCTATCTTTGACTACGCCCTTTTTTATTTAGCTTCTTCCCCTTCATTTTGTTTGTATAGCTATATCTTGTGTTTTTGTTTCAGGATTTCCTTTGGTCTGTTTCAGCTTTTCATGTGCGTTCTTGATGCATATCTCTCTTCATCATCATTTCCAAAGACACGAGATATGGAAAGGCTTTGTCTTTACTGTTTACTGTCATTTCAAAGGTTGGGTTTTGCACTTATCACTTCAATTAGGGGCATCATCAATTAATTGGGATTATGATTTGCAAACTTGAGTGTCAGAAAATGTAACATCCCAAAACTCACCATAGGAGTTTTCAGATGATGACACGCTGCACACTTGAAAAAATAAAATTCTCCTGAACATACGAGGCTACAAATATTGCAAATAAACCCAAATTGTTATAATTTATAATCCAAACTTATTACTTGATATTTGACATCGACTGACAGAGCAACTACAAACTAAAAACTTATACATAACATATAAGCTTATTGTGTACATTAAATCTTACTTTAAAGCTATCTCAAATCTTGAGCTCTTATAGTCACTTCCCAACTAGCTAATTTTGTGTTTTTGCTATCTATGTGAATGGGAAAATGGGGGATAAGCATGAATGCCTAGTGAATGGCGGGTTATCCATCATTCCATAAAATATGAAAATGATTTATATACAATATATATAACACAGGGATCTAGTAGAAAACAATCTTATTGGAAATATTATAAAGCAATATTAATTAGAAAATAATATAGGAAAAATTACAATTTGCCCCTAAGGTTTAGGTGAAATTATATTTTGCCCCTCCTGTTTGAGAAATATACACTTTGCCCCTTGCCTGTTTAATACAGTCCAACAGCAACTTTTGAAATCTTAATTTAGTCATTACGATAGTCATTTTTCAGTAATTTCAATCTGTATGGTATTTTTTTTAACACTAAATTAACATTTTAAATTATCAGTTTTTTCTTTCTGTATTTCTTTCAGGTTTAAAAAAATATTTTTTAAATATCAATTAATTAAAAAAAATATCATACAGATTGAAATTATTTGAAGATGACTATTGTATAGTCTAAATTAAAATTTTAGAAGTTACTATTGGCCTGTATTAAAAAGGTAAGGGGCAAAGTGTATATTTCTGAAACAGAAGGGGGAAAAGTGTAATTTCACTTAAACCTCAGGGAGTAAATTGTAATTTACCCAATAATATAATAAACATATAAATATGTCAGATTAGAATATTTATTTTTTTACAAAAGTCATACTTATAAAATAAAAAAAAATTCATTTAAGTGTAAAAAATAAATGCAATTAACTCTATTGTAAAACATGAAACAAAAAAAAATTAAAATTGATACCTAAAATTATTAGTTAGAACAGAGGAGCTCAAAACATATAACAAAACATGATATTTCTTAACATAGTGAGCAGGGTAATTACTGTGACTACATTTAACTACTGTAGTACGTTATGTTATAATAACTACATTTAACCGTTATACCACGTCATGTCATAATAATTATACTTAATTATTGTAGTACGTTATAAACTGACTAAGAATTGTCATTGGTAGAGCACTTAGAAGGACAAGTCTTGAACAACACATTGTGAATCAAACTTACACAATGCCCCATATGAAGGGCCATGAATTGCACTTTCCTAATAATTGGGCACAAAACCAACACCCACCAAAACTAGGTGAAAAACATACATATTCATATTCATGAATTTTCAGAATCCAAAGGTCCATAAAAATAAGAAAATCATATTGTCGTAATAACATAAGTAAAACATGCTTGATTCCATAATCATTAAAACACAAATTACATACTTAGAAACATAGATAATGCATATGTAATTATTTCCAATATATTTAAACAAAAAAAATTTAAAATAAACTTTCAAATAATAAAGGTGAAATTAAAAGAAGAAGCTCAAGGATCAAAGTATTCATACTTTAAAACCAAAACTTTATAGAACTAAAATTCAATGTAATTAAATACTTTAAAATCAATAAAATGAATATCAAAATAATAATTTAAGTTTAGAATGGTGGACAGCCACTTACACCAAATTGCCATTTTTCAACTCTCAAAACAATGGTTTACTCACCTAAAATAATTATATACAAGCTTATGTCAAAACCAAACAAAATTAAGAAACAATCTAAAATTATTTTCTGTCAGTTGCCTAAAGAAATATTTCTGGAACCTAAGAGCTCCTTGAACTAGTTTTAGAAGCCCCAGGGACTGATGTGGTTATTAACCCAATTATTGGTTTAAGCCTCACACTTGTAGTGACTCAGTAGTAGCAATTTAAACGGTAGGATCTTGATAAACCTGCATCAATACCTTGTGACCTATAGAAGAATTAACCCAATTTTATGCCTAGAACAAGAACATCTTCGTTTTCTTCTCTTCGCTACCTCCTACAAGATCTAGATCGACTATTTCCTAGCCATAACTTTATCGAATCATACTTCTAATTCATTCTATATACTACCAAATATCTATTATCTCTTTCAATATCTATAAAAAAATGCTATCAAAATCTTTCTAAAAATTTTTGATCTCTTTTTGAATTTATATAAATTATCTTTGATATAGATAGATAAAAGAACTCTAAAATTAAACTTATCAAAGTTACTCCTCCTAAAAAAAAACTCCTAATTTTGATATTTATCTTTAATCCTTGTTTCTTTTCCTTCTTGAAAAAAACCATAGCCACGTAAGAGTAGAAAGTTAAACCTTATTTTTTTTTCACAAGGCTATATATATAACTTAAACCTCTCCTATAATGTTTCTAACGTTTTTTTTCCCCTTATATTGTTTTTTTTTCCATGTTTCTCTCCTATACTTTCTTCCAGTTTTAAGTCCCCCTGTTTCATTATTTTCTTCCAGTTGTAATTTAGGCTTTCTTTAAACAAGTTTCATCCTTGAAACTTATCTTCAACATTGCTCCCAATAAGTGCATAAACTCTGCTTCAGATTGGAGGTCTCACTGCACCACCTTTTTCATTTGGTTTCCTTAGAGTTACTTGAGTTTCTTTAGGTTGGAAGTTCCTTTATGCACCTTTTATCTCTAGTTTGGTACAATCAACCCTAAAATGACCAAACTCACCACATTGGAAGCATTGACTAGTTTTTAGATAGCACCCCCCATCATAAAATTTTCCACAAGTGCTACACTTTGGAAAAGAATGATGGGTAAGGGTAATGTAATTCATTGGGCTGGAGTTTTTCTTCTTAGGAAAATTTTCACTAGGAATGCTTGAGGATTCTTCAGGTCTATCCTTCCTCTTTTGGTCCCTGACAGTAAGACCTAACTCCCTCTCCAATATAATAGCAGTCTCTACCACATCCCAATAATTATGAAGCCTATGTGGAACAACTCTACTTTGAATGGGTGATTGAAGTACCATCCCAAATTTCATTGCCTTTGAACTTTCCTGACCTATTAAGTCTAGGGCATAGGTTGAAAGCTCGATGAACTTTTTCACATATTGCATTATAGTAATATCTCCTTGTCTCAACTGCCTGAACTCTAAAATCTTTTGCATCCAATAGGTATCAGGGAAGAACCCAGTATTGAAGACTTGCTTAAATTTCTCTCATGTGAACCCCTTTAAATTTTCAGGTGGCACAATCTTCCACTAGTCCTTTGCTTGGCCCTTCAGGACAAAACTTACAACACCAACCTTTTGTCGATCATTACACGAAAAACGATCAAAATACTGTTCCATCTTTGAAAGCCAATACTTGGCTGTCTTTGGATCACCTTCATCATTAAATCTTTCAAGTTGTAACTTTAAAAATTCATTCAGACCTTTCTCACCATTTCTATCTTGTACACAACCACTTAGAGGGCAACTGCTTGGCCGCCCTACTATCCAATTTGCATAATCAATTGCTAAAGTAATGAATTGGCCACTATTGCCACGTCAGGCTATGTAGGAGGGTTAGTCTAGTTTGCTACATTTCACTAAGTAACACCCCCACACCCATGTCTAGCTAGCTAGGCAATAAGGATGTTGCCATCATTTCCTCTATTATTATCCAGATCCCAAGGAATGATATGTCTAAGTGTCATACTTCTGCTGAAGATAATCATGTCCTTGATTAGAGTGATAGAGGAAGAAGATGGAAAACCTATTATCTAAGAGCAATGAAAGTCTACTCCTATAACCCATCCCTAAGGCCTCAAAGATTCTCAAACCTATTTCTCTAATACCATTTCTTTCACATCTCAAAACCCACCCTAAGAGTTTCGGGACAATGACACTCTACACACTCGAAGAAATAAAATTTCTTCGAACATGTAAGGCTATAAATATTCCAAATAAATCCAAATGACCATAACTTATACTTCAAACTTATTACTTGATATTTGATATCGAGTGGCAAAGCAACTTCAAACTAAAAACTTGTACATAATATCGAAGCTTAAGGTGTACATTAAATATGACTTTAAAGCTATCTCAAACCTTGAGCTCTTATAGTCACTTTCCAACTAGCTAACTTTTTATTTTTTTGCTATCTACGTGAGCGGGAAAAGAAGGGTAAGTATGAATGCCTAGTAAGCGGTGGTTGTCCATCATTCCATTAAACATAAAAATGATTTGTATGCAATACATATAACATAGGGATCAAGTAGAAAAAAAAAATCTTATTGGAAATATCATAATGCAATATCAATTAGAAAATAATACAATAAACATAAAAATATGTAATATCAGAATATTCATTTTGTAGAAAATCCATACTCATAGAAATAAGAAAAAAATGTCATTTAAGTTTAAAAAAAATACTATTGACACCCAATTTTTTCCGGACACTAACTTTCATTTAGTTCTAGGTTACAAAAATTAGTTTATGGGGCATTTTCATTTTTAGGGGCAATTTGGTCAATTTTTAAGTCATTTGGGTTATTTTTGTCATTTTAGGGTTAGTTGGTCCAATCACATTTAGGTTATATTGTTGCTCATGTTATAAAACTTTAGGAATTTAGTATGGTAATTTAGGGTCAAAACATGGATTCACTTAGTTTAGGTGCTAATTTTGAGTCCTAAAGGTTTTGTAGGGTCAATTTAGGCAAAGGGAGAATTTGGGTTGAAACCAAAAGTTTTTAGAAAGTTCTAGGCGAAATTGGAATGTTTGGGGCAAATATGGCAAATTATGAAATTATAGTCAAATTTGAGCAAATTTTTAAAGTTTAGGGCTAATTTGATAAATCGTGAAACTTTTGGGCTCAATTGACAAATTAGAGAAGTATTCGGTAAAATTGAAAATCTGCATAAAGGATATGGCAGAATCAGTAACTCAAGAGTTTTCATGTACTTGGACAAGTATTCTGGCCAAATTATGGGTTCCAAGGTACGTTAATGATCTTTTGAAATCAAAGCCATTTAGAGAAAATGTTGGTTTTCTACAAAATAGCCTCAGAGGTGATACAACCTGAGAATCACACAAAAGTCCTACGTTATAGCCCTTACAACTTTCAAAGGGGCTCCAGGAAACCAGGCTTAACAAGCGTTCTCCAGGGTACAACCACACCACTCAGACTTTGGTTTGTGCCATAAAAAAATTATCACTAGACTATCTAGACATATCATCAGGGATCAAAGCACATGTTTACAAATATTATGATTGAAGATAAATGAAGACTTTTGGAGATTTAATCCCGTAAGTCACCATTAGCCTTTAAAGCTTAATAGACATAAACTTGAAGATCTTTATTCTAAGAGGATTCACAGAGTGGCAACTTAGAATATTGGAAGAAGTTGTAAAGCTAAAAACTCCACCTCACCCTCTCACCTGGAAGAACTTAAAGACTCATGGGAGATATATGAAAATATTTGGATTCAAAATTCGATATCTACAAACTAGAACCAAGCTTCCTTATATAGACGGAAGCTCAAGGATACAAACAAACAATATTACATAAGCACACACATCACAAATCATAAATAAGATAAAAAGTGGCAAGCCACTACTTAGGTGGTAAAGGAAAAGTAAAAGATGCTATTATACAAAAGCAAAATTATTAAAGCTTCGTGTGCATGCTTTCTCGGAGGAATAAAGGCAGTCATGATGTAGACATTTGAACCAATAGATAATTATGGAGAACTTTCTCGATAGAGGTTCACATGTTCATTTTCTAAATCATAGCTGGATGGGGTCCTTTCAAAGTCATTATCACCTTGGTTTTCTCGTCAAAAGTATGGGTTATTAAGCATATGCCAATGAACACAATCGAGACCACAATCATAGTCTACCTGAATAAATTCTCTTCTGATTTGTGTGAGAGGTGGTTCTTCCATGATTATCATAGGATGTGGTGGAAATGGAGCAGGACAGTTAATCAAATTAAGAGTTTTTTCTACTATTTCTCTAATTTCTTTTGCTTGCTTGATCTTCTGATGGTCATCATAGCACTGGAGAGCTTCATGAATCATTTCCTGGTAGTCTACCAAATAAGATCACCAATTGGGAGTATCACGAGGCCATATTTCCATAAAAAATAGAATATGATTATACTGGTACACTTTTTCCAAGAATTCTTTGTATTCATGCGAGCGATGCCAAGACAGACGAATAAGGTCAAAGTCTAGGTTTTTATAGTGGTAATAGGATGGATTAAGTAAAAAAGCTAAGAACGGTAAAAGTTTTAGAAAAAGGTAATGGGATGGTGAAAAAAATATATAACATGGGATGTCCCATATAATAAAGAAAAGTTATGAAGGGAAATATTATTTAATTGAAAGTGGACTCAGGAGGTTGAGATAGAAGGATTTAGAGTTTTATAGGATGATTGAAGTGATTTAATCCAAGTGGCAAGTGGATCAAACTAGGTAAGAAAAGTAAATAAGTCGAAAAACTGGAAATCATTATGAAAATTTTTACAAAAACAGAGAAGTTAATGAAGTTGAGGGTTATTAAAAATGATACATATAGTATGAATAGAACATAGGAACCAAAGAAAACAAAGGGCCATGGGAGGAAACTTAAAAACATCTGGAATAGAAAACAAGTGAGCAAAAGGGTATTTAGGGTAGATTGCAACAGGCTTAATAGGGCAATTTTCAAAGCCATATTTTTCAATAAGGCAACAGTGATAGTGAAAAACTCTGTGGCATTGATTAAAGGTAAAAGACTAATGTTTATACCTTTCTACGTCACAGGGAAGATTAGTTTCCTTATCGAAAATTTGAGGGCATAAAGAAGAAGTCATTTTAGGTCTTGGGTTCCAGAGGCTTATAAGGTTTTTGGGGGGGTTTTGGAGGTCTGCTCAAGATGTCTGCCAAAGCATTGTGAGTGCCCTTTATATGCTTGACATCAAAGGAGAATCTTACAAACAATTGTTGCCATATGAGGAGCTGAGCATTTCGCAATTGCTTTTGGCGGAAGTTCAGTATTTTTGAAAAAGCTGACATGTCAATTTCAGCCAAGAAATGATGACTAACAAGATGAAATTGAAATTTTTGAATACCACGGTTGACAGCTAGGATTTCTTTGTACGTTCAGTGGTAGTATTTTTTCTGAACTTTTGAATTCACAACAGTTGTAACCACACACATGTCTAATGCCATTATTATCTTCATGGAGGACTGCACCCTAGAATTCATCTTATGCGTCTGTCTAAAGAACTCTTTTTCCTTTATCAGGAATCTTTAAAGGAAGAAGAGTCTAGACCACTTCTTTTAACTTGACAATTGCATCTTGGTGGATAGTAGACCAGGGGGTGACTTCTTTTTTAGGTATGCATATAAAGGTTGCAGTATTTGAAACAATTAGGGGGAAAACTCTCTGACGTAATTAACTAGACCTAACTTTTTTTTGGCTTAATTTTTTATGAAATTTTTTTTAGGAAAATCTAGAATCTTGGTAGCCACATACGATTGTGGATTATACTTGCTGTCAGTGATCTAGACACCAAGAAATTCTATTGAGGTTTGGGCAATTTTCATTTTGTTTTAAGAAAACATAACACCATGGTCTTGGGCTAGTTGGGCAAACTTCTGTAAGAGTTTTAAATGAGAACCTGCACTTGGAGAAAATAATAAAATGTCATCAATATAGATAAATACTGAGGGAAGGATGGGTTCAAAGATCTGTATCATAGCCTTTTGGAAAAAGGATGAAGTAGTTTTAAGGCCAAAAGGTAGGATAGTCCATTGGTAGTGGTAGTTTGGGATACAGAAAGCTATTTTATATCTATCAGGTAGGTTAATACTTAACTGCCAAAATTCAGATTTAAGATCAAATTTGGAAAAGATTTTGGCATTTGTAAGGATGGCAAAAAGCATATTTTTTCTGGGCAAGGGGAATTTTATGTCAGCTAAGAATTGATTGAAGGGTTTGTAGTCAATAACCAAGTGCAGTTTCATTCTGATCTGCTCAGAATGCTTGTTGACATAAAATGCTTGACAGGCCCATGAAGATGTCGTGGGCTTAATTAGACCTTGGGCCTTAAGATCTTGTAGTTCAGAGATTGTCATCTTCTTCTCTTTAGGAGTAATTCCTGAATGAGTAGCTTTTGTAGGATTTACATCCTCATTCTTTTTGAAAGGTCGTTCTGTAAAGAACTTTGAATTCTTCCAGAGTGGTACTGGATGCTTTTTCTCGAATTCGGCATGGGATTCAGCACATGATTGCTCAAAGATCATTTTCATGAATGATCCGAACACTGGATCCTCTGCAGTCTAAAGTTGGCTTATGGTTAAAGCTTCTCCTTCATAAGAATACAATCTACGAATAAAAGTCCATGGAAGGAAATACTTGCTGAGTCGGAGTCTCTTATCAATCCATTGAATTGATAACTCCTCGATAAGGTCAAATCCTAGGATCATATCTTGTCCATGGCCAACATATCCATAAACTGGAGTAATGACATATTTGGAGGGAGAGAGACAAATCCTAATGAGTTTGTTGATTTTATCCCCATAAAGCACACCATTTGCTGCCTTGAATCTTTCATTACATGAAAGCCACATATGATATAAAAGGAGCTTAGGATTGATGATAATATTGGTTATTCTTGTATCAAATAATGCAATCACCGGGATTGGCTTTGCATACTTGTCTGTCAAAAATAGTTACTTTTGCTTGAGCTATGACCTAAGCAACAAAGATGGATGGATGTAGAGGAGCAATCTGCACTGTGTATATTGAAGCAATATCTAAGTCTGAATCAGAATAGTAGGCTTCTATGGTGAATAATGCAGATGACTCTTCATCTGTCCTAGAGAAAATAGACCCTATATCTTCTCTTGACAAATCTGTACCCATAGCTTGAAGAATGATGTTTACCGTCTTGGTTTTGGACTTGGAATTTTTCCATGGACAATTTTTTGCAAAATGCCCTTTTTGTTAACAGGTGAAACATCTTTTGAAATCTGCAGTAGTCCGTTTATACTAGAAAAAATTTTCTCTTCCCACGCTGAAATCTTCTAAGATTATCAGGAAAAAAGATTTTTTCCAAGATGTTTCTTCTTTGGCGCACAATGACATGTGTTCTTATCATTGCATTTGATGCAAAGCTTTAGGTGTTTGTAGACTTTATCAAATAAGCTTAAGGACTTGTTGAGTTCCTTGAAAAGGGTGTGTATATTGCATAGTTTTTGTGAAGCCCCCATTCTACTGTAGTCTCTCAATGTAAACTCATTCAAAGACTCTTCATTCTGTTGAATGATCTAGAGAGTTTCCTGGCCAATTGATTTAGGAACTGAATTTAGATAGGCCTGCTTGAGATTGTTGTCACTATCATATCCTGTACTAATCAAATAATAACAATTCATCATTCTTTCAAAATGCTTCTCCAAATCTTTTCTATTGTAAGAACAACATTTCATTTGAAGAAAATCTTCCCTGGCAATGTCCGTTAGAAAGGACTGGTCTCCAACAAATTCTGCATAAAACGTGAGTTTAAACAGATCAATGGTTGCCAACTGCTGGAGTTGTGCCTGTCCATACTATCCAAGACACAAATACCATTATTTCATGGATCTTATCATTGCAGCAATGAATGCTAAAATAACTTTTGCATCTGTCACGTCCCTCTTTCTACATTTGAATCTGGCACCAAGCATACATCTCCAAGAATTTATCATGCCTTTGATGTGGTGGAATACCATATAGTGTGAGTTTGATTGAAGGCAACAATGGATTCCAAGTAGAAGCAATGTTGACATAGGGAATATCTTTATACATCACTTCTGGTTCATGTGGTGCCACTTGAGGAGTAGCAGCAAGAGGAGCTTGAGAAGCTTAAGGAGGAACTGGGGGAAAAAGAGCTTGTAGATGAGGTTCAATATGAGCTTCTAATGTTCCAAATTCCTTTGGTTGAGCTTATAGAGTCATATAGAATTGTAAGTCTAAGGAAGAGGATGACGTCAAAGACTCTTGGTCAAAATTTTCATCTTCATCTGAAGAACTAGAAGTGGTTAAGGTAGTTTTGAGTAAAGCAACTAAAGGATTAGTTTGGGCCATTTGGATTTGGTTGTCTAGAAAAGTGGTAATTAGGTTGGCTTGGATAGTCATGGTTTCATGAGATCGTTCTTGGATTCTAATAGAAGGATTAAAAATTTAAGGTGGAGGTGTAAGGTATTTTGTGGTCATTGGGCCTTTGAATTTCTGATCTTATGACGGTTTGAAGATGGATACAGGCTTGGGTTTTAAGTATTGGGCAGAGGGTTGTATGGGCCTTAGTTTGAACTTTGGTTGTGGTTTAGAATACTAGTAAAGATATGGTGGTTTGACAAGTATGTTGTCAACAGGATAAGTGAGGGTAACAAAAGATTGGTTTGGATTTGAATATATTGGGCTTAAAGGTTGAAGGAATGGTTAGGAAGAGATTATGGGTGAAGTATATGGGTTTTGGTAGTTTTGGTCTTTGGCAATCTTGGAGGTATTTGAGTTGTTGCTTTAAAAGCATGATTTCTCTTTCTTAGGCTAAGAGATGAGATTTAAAATCTCATTATGGAGGTAATCAATCCTTTGCTGGCACTGAGTTAAAGGATCAATAACCATGTAATCAACCTTTTGCTCCAAGCGAAGCTGATTTTATTATATTATGCTAAGAATATGATTCTAGGACATCATATTCTCAGATTGCCAATTGAGCACTTATTCAACAGCTAAAGTATTTTTTTTTCGACCTTCAAAATCTACAGTCGTTGGTTGAGAAATCTTCCAGTGATGTTTAGTTGCTTGAACGTACTTCTAAACAATTCTGCGAGATGAAGAAACTAGATTCTTCATGGTCTTTGTGATAGGGTGAGATGGTTTTTCAAATGCTTTATAAGGATTAATAAGAGAAAGATCAGTCAGTGGGACTTTATCTTCTTCTGAGAGATATTTAAATTCACATAGGGAATCAAGATGAAAGGCTGAAGATGAATGAAAAGAAGCAGTAGGAGTGAGAGTAAAAGGAGTATTGCTTCTTGACATGTTGAGAAAATTGGGTTAAAAGTTTAGCAAGAGATTGTTAAAAGGCAGTATGAGTGAGAGTAGAAGGAGTATTGTTTCCTTAAATGTTTGAAAAAACTGGGTTAAGAGTTTAGCAAGAGATTCTTAACAATACACGCGTATGTTAAGGAGTATGTTCAAGCAACCATCTTATTAATCCTTATAAAGAATTTGCAAAACTATTTTACTCTATCACAAAGACCATGAAGAATCTGGTTTCTTCATCTCATAGATCTGTTAAAGAGTATGTCCAAGAAACCAAGTTTGACCAACATACTCTTCCTACCACCAACAAAGAACAATATGTCACATTCAAGATTCCTTCCCATTTTTCATGATAGTGGACTGCAGAAGGATATGCACACTTTCATTTTGGTGTTGTTCACCTTGCTCTTACCTATCATGGAAGAAAATGATTACCAATCACTATTCAACTAGCTTTCCTTGATACTAGATACAAGAAATACAAAAATGCTTATATTGGTACAGTGGAAACTATTCTCAATGCTAGTACTATTTTGATCACGTTCTTCCCAAATCTCTATATGGCTCTTTAAGATCCTCATCTACTCTCAGCCTTGAAGATCCAGTTGCAGATAGCTGGTGTAGAACAAGTTTCTTCTACACTTGCAGCAACTCTTCATTACTGAATGGCATACAGAGTTCAAAATCATGCTTTGGATTTTGCTATCCTGAATAAAAACAATGATGTGTTGTCTCTTTCTATGGATACGGCCCATTTTCCTAATAAAACTTATATTCCATAGCAGATTCCAAAAGAACAACTTCAACACCTTATTCCTGCTTTATGGATTACAAGTTGTAAGCCTTTCCGCCAACAATCAGAACCAGTCCAGTCTAAGAAACCTCTTTTCCTTGATAGAGGTGATGGTCAGACTGAAATCTTTTTCCAATAAGAAGCAGAATCATCTCACGATGCTGATGTATTTTCAACTCCAGTAGTTTTGTTTATGGTTGGAGAACCTAAACCCTTTTTAGGGGTTCTTATCGAATCTTTTGATTCTAAAGGCTCTCTTGTCTATCGATTTCAAGACAACAAGTGTCACAAATATTTTGATGTTTGTGATTGTTCTAATTGCTTACAACTCTTTGATGATGTTGAACATGGAGATAAAAAGAAAACAAAAAATAAGTCATCTCAGGAACTTTTTCATCAGAGATACAAGGATGGTAATCTCACAGTTGTATTACTTGGTATACCTTCTAGAAAATTTAACTACTATGTCTCATATTCTAGAAAAGATGATGCACAACCATCCCAATATATATCTCCTCTTAAAAAAACCATTTGAAGTTCCTCCATCTTCTCCAAAAGTTAAGATGGCTATTCACCCCTATTATAAGAAAGCACTCAAGCAATTAAAGAATGAACAACCTCCCTTTACTCCTCATAAAGTCAATATGCTTGAAATGAAGAAAAAAAAATTTCCTCCACTACAATTTGAAGATTCTTCTTCTTTTACCAAACATCATTGGAAGATTTGTCAACCAACGACTTTAGATTCTGAAGGTCGAAAAAGATATACTTTAACTGCTGAACAAGTGCTTAACTGGCAATCTGAGAATATGATGTCCCAGAATCGTATTCTTAGTAAAATAGAACAAAATCAGCTTCGTTTGGAGCAAAAGGTTGATTGCATGGTTATTAATCCTTTAACTCAGTGCCAACAAAGGATTGATTACCTCTATAATGAGATTTTAAATCTCATCTCTCAGTAGAAGAATTTCTTAGCCCAACAAAGAGAAATCATGCTTCTAAAGCAACACATCAAGTACCTCCAAGATAGCCAAAGACCAAAACTACTGGACTCATACACTTCACCCATAATCTCTTCTCAGCCATTCGTTCAACCTCTAAGCCCAATACATTTGAATCTAAACCCATTTTTTTTATTCTCACTTATCCTGCTGACATCATATTTGTCATACCACCATCTCTTTACCAATATTCTAAACCACAGCCAAAGTCTAAACTAAGGCCCATACAACCTTCTGCCTAATACTCAAAACCCAAGTCTGTATCTATATACCATAAAATACCTTACACCTCCACTTTAGATTTTTAATCCTTCTATTAGAATCCAAGAACCATATCATAAAACCATGACTATCCAAGCCAACCCAATTACCTCTTTTCTAGACAGCCAAATCCAAATGGCCCAAACTAATCCTTTAGTTGCTTTACTCAAAATTACCTCAACAACTTCCAGTTCTTCAGATAAAGATCAAAATTTTGACCAAGAGTCTTTGACGTCATCCTCTTCCTCAGACATACAAGTCTATATGACTCAACAAACTCAACTAGAAAAATCTAGAACATCAAATGCTCATATTGGACCTCTTCCACAACCTCCTCCTCCCTCAATTCCTCATTAAGCTTCTCAAGCTCCTCCTGCTGCTGCTACTCAAGTAGCACCACATGAACAAAAAATGATGTATGAAGACATTCACTATGTCAATAATGCTTCTACCAGGAATCCACTATCTCCTTGAGTCAAATTCACACTAGATGGTATTCCACCACGTCAAAGGCATGATAAATTCTTGGAGATGCATGCCTGGTTCCAGATTCAATTGGAAAAAGAAGGTGTGATAGATACAAAAGTTATTTCAGCATTCATTGCTGTAATGACAGGATCCATGAAAGAATGGTATTTGCGTCTTGGACAGTATAGACAGGGTCAACTCCAGTAGTTGGCAACCATTGATCTATTTATACTCACGCTTTTATGTAGAATTTGTTGGAGACCAGTCCTCTCTAACTAACATTGCGAGAGAAGAATTTCTAAAGATGAAATGTTTTTCTTACAACAGAAAATATTTGGAGAAGCATTTTGAAAGAATGATGAAGTGTTACTATGTTATCAGTATAGGATATGATAGTGACAACAATCCCAAGCAAACCTATCTAAATTCAGTTCCTAAAATAATCGATCAAGAAACTCTCCGGGTTATTCAACAAAATGGAATGTCTTTGAATGACTTTACATTCAAGAGACTACACTAGACCTTAATGGCGACTTTGCAAAAACTGTGCAATACACACACCTTCTTCAAGGAATTGAACAAGTCCCCAGGCTTATTTGATAAAGTGTGCAAATGCCCCAAGCTCTTCATCAAAAGCAATGATAAGAACACTTGTCATTGTGCACCAAAGAAGTTCTTTTCTCCTGATAAGCCTAAAAGATTAAAAAAGAGAAGATTTTTTTCAATATGAACAGAATACTACAAAATTCAAAAGATGTTTCACATGCCAACAAAAAAGAAATTTTGCAAAAAATTGTCCATGAAAAAATTCCAAGTCCAAAACTAAGATAATAAACATCATTGCTTAAGCTACGAGTATAGATTTGTCTAGAGAAGCTATGGAGCCTATTTTCTCTGAGACAGATGAAAAGCCATCTACGTTATTCACTATAAAAGCCCACTCTTCTTATTCAGACTCAGATATTGCTTCAATATATACAATGCAAATTGTTCCTTTACATCTACCCATTTTTGCTGCTTAGGTCATACGTCAAGAAAAAGTCACTATTTTGACAGACAAGTATGCAAAGCCTATCCCGGTGATTGCATTATTTGAAATAAAAGCAATCAATACTATAATCAATCTTAAGCTCCTTCCAAATCATATGTGGCTTTCATGTAATGAAAGATTCAATGCAGCAAATAGTGTGTTTTATGTGAATAAAATGAACAAACCCATCAGGATTTGTCTCTCTCCCTCCAAATATGTCGTTACTCCAATTAATGGATATGCTGGCCATGGATAGGATATGATCCTAGGATTCGACCTTATTAAGAAGTTATCAGTTTGATAAGCTGATAAGAGACTCTAACTCAACAAGTATTTCCTTCCATGGACTTCTACTCCCAGAATGTATTCTTATGAAAGTGAAGCTTTAACTGCAAGCCAACTCCATACTATAGAGGATCCAGTGTTCATATCAATCATGAAAATGATCATTAAGCAATCATGTGCTAAATCTCATGTCGAATTCGAGAAAAAGCATCCATTGCCACTCTAGAAGGATTTGAAGTTCTTTATAGAACTACCTTTCAAAAAGAAATAGGATTTAAGTCCTATAAAGGCTACTCGTTCAAGTATGACTCTTGAAGAAAAGAAGATGGAAATCTCTGTACTACAAGATCTTAAGGCCAAAGGTCTAACTAAGCCAACGACATCTTTATGGGCTTATCCAACATTTTATGTCAACAATCATTCTGAGCAGAACAGAAAGAAACTGCATTTGGTTATTGACTACAAACTCCTCAATCAATTATTGGCTAACATAAAATTCCCCTTGCCAAGAAAAAATACAGTTTTCGCCAACCTTACAAATGGCAAACTCTTTTCCAAATTTAACTTTAAATCTAGATTTTGGTAGTTAAGTATTAACCCTCATGATAAAGATAAAACAGTTTTCTGTATCCTGGATTACCACTACCAATAAACTGTCCTACCTTCTGGCCTTGAAACTGTTTCATCCCTTTTACAAAAGGCTATTATACAGATCTTTGAAGTCATCCTTCCTTCAGCCCTTATCTATATTGATGATATTTTATTATTTTCCCCATGTACAAGCTCTCATTTAAAACTCTTACAGCAGTTTGCCCAGCTATCGCAAGACCATTGTGTTATGCTTTCTCAAAACAAAATGAAAATTGCCCAAACCTCAATAGAATTTCTATGTGTCCAGATCACTGACAGTAAGTAGCATCCATAATGTCATATGGCTACCAAGATTCTGGATTTTCCTAGAGAAAATCTAACAAAAAATCAAGTCCAAAAAATATTGGGTCTAGTCAATTACACCAGAGAGTTTTTCGGAAGTCGCAAATATTGCGACCTTTACACACGTACATAAAAAGGAAGTTACCCCCTGGTCTACTCTCCACCGAGATGTAGTGGTCAAGTTAAAAGAAGTAGTCTAGACTCTTCCTCCTTTAAAGATTCTTGATAAAGGAAAAAGAGTCCTTTAGACAGAAGCATGAGATGAATTCTGGGGTACAGTCCTCCTGGAAGATATTAATCAAACACTTGTGTGGTTACAACAGCGGTAATTCAAAAGTTTGAAAAAACACTACCACTCAACCTACAAAGAAATCCTACCTGTCAAGCGTGGTATTGAAAATTTTCAATTCCATCTTGTCGGTCATCATCAGCTTCTTTGAAAATGCTAAACTTTTTCCATAAGCAATTGCCAAACACTCAGCTCCTCAGATAGCAACAATGGTTTGTAAGATTCTCCTTCAATGTCAAGCATATAAAGGGCACCCATAATGTTTTGGCAGACATCTTAAGCAAACCTCCAAAACCCCTTCAAAAGCTCCCAAGCCTTTGAAACCTAAGACCTAACATGGCTTCTTCTTCATGTCGTCCAATTTTCAATAAGCAAACTAATCTTCCTTGTGATGTAGAAAGGTATAAAAATCAATATTTTACCTTTAATCAACACTACAGAGTTTTTCACTATCATTGTTGCCTTATTGAAAAATATGGCTTTGAAAATTTTCCTATTAAGCCTGTAAGAATCAACCCTAAATATCCTTTTGCTCACTTGTTTTCTATTCTAGATGTTTTTAAGTTTCCTCCCCTGGCCTTTTTGTTTGTTTGGTGCCTATGTTCCATTCATACTATAGGTGTCATTTTTAATATCCTTCAACTCCATCAACTTCTCTTTTTTTGAAAAAAATTTCATAATGATTTCCAATCTTCCGACTTATTTACTTTTCTTACCTAGTTTGATCCACTCACCACTTGGATTAAATCAATTCAATCCTCCTATAAAGCTCTAAATCCTTTTATCTCAGCTTCTCGAGTCCACCTTCAATTAAATAATATTTCCCCTTAGAACTTTTCTTTATTATATGGGACAACCCATGTCATATATTTCTTTCACTGTTCCATTACCTTTTCTAAAAATTTTACTGGTCTTAGATTTTTACCTAATCCAACCTATTACCACTATAAAACCTAAACTTTGACCTTGCTTGTCTGTCTTGGCCTCACCAGCATGAATACAAAGAATTCTTGGAAAAAGCATACCAGTATAATCATACTGGATTTTCTATGGAAGTAGGGCATCATGATATTCCCAACTGGCCATATTATTTAGTAGACTACCAGTAAATGATTCATGAAGCTCTCTAGTGCTAGGATGAACACCAGAAGATCAAGCAAGCAAAAGAAATCAGAAAAGGAGCATAAAAAACTCTTAATCTGATTAACTGTCCTGCTCCATATCTGCCACCTCGTAACATAATCATGGAAGAACCATCTCTCACACAAATCAGAAGATAATTTATTCAGCTAGACTGTGATTGTGGTTTTGACTATGTACATTGGCATATGCTTAATGACCCACATTTTTTGCGAGAAAACCAAGGTAAAATGACTGTGAAATGACCCCATCCAACTATGATTTAGAAAATGAACATGTAAACCTCCACTAAGGAAATTCTCCATAATTATCCGTTGGTTCAGATGTCCACATCATGACTATCTTTATCCCTCCGACAAATCATGCACCAAAAGCCTTAATATTTTGTTTTTTTGAAATGTAAATCTCATTAAAGAATGACGAATGTACAAGTACACCCGGCATACTATGGCAGATAAACAGCAAACCAAAACCAATCTAATAGTGTAAAACCGAATGTAACCCAAGATTCTTCACTGACTCTAAATGGCCCCCCACACATGCAAATATCAAAACAAACTTTGTCAACAATATGTTGAACTGGCAAACTATTCTCATTAAAGAATCGATTATTTCGCTCCTTCCAGATATGATAGATTATAGTTGCAAGTGTAGCTCTACACACTTTCCCCAACGACTTCTTGGCTTTACATGAGTTCTGCAGCTAGTAGACTTCCTCTCTCCATCTGCATGGCCCTCTATTCAATCTTAACCATTTCATTGTTCTAGCAAAAACTTCATGAGCAAAGGTACATCCAAAGAATAGATGGTTCTGACTCTCCTCACTTTGAAGGCACAAGTAACATTTGTTTGGTCCGAATATTCTCCATCTACTCTTCTTATCCTGTGTTGAGAGTCCATTAGTAATTAGTAGCCATAATATAAAGTAGTGTTTTGGCATCGAGCAACTGTTCCACACTATGTCCTGCCATGAAATCCTCACACCTTTTGGTCTCACTAACTCATAGATATTACCACTTTCCAGGATCACAAGGACTGAGTCCATCCCTCCACACCTCTTTACCAACCAGTCCCTACACTTCATAACACTGGTCCAGACCCATGAAACTGTTGATGCATGTTTCATTGTCCAAAAGCACTTACTCTTAATGTAATATGCATGAATCCAAGTAATCCACAAATGGTCCTTTTCAGCATGAATATATCAAACGAGCTAGGTGATAAGAGCATAATTCCGTGACTCTATGTCCCTCAAGTTCAAGCCCCCTTTACCTTTTTGATTACAGATCCTATCCCAACTCACCAAGGCCTTCTTGTCTCTCTCTACCTTGCTAGACCACAAAAAATTATGACAAATAAAATTTATTTTCTTTGGTTCCTTCTTTGGAATAAAGAAAACAGAGCTCCAATAAGCCTGAATCGATGACAGCACTGATCTGATGAGTTGTAATTTCCAAACATAGGACAAGAACTGCTTTGTCCAACCTTGCACCTTCTTTCGCACCTTTTCCACTGGCGGGTCAAAATTCTTCGCATTCAATGATGATGCTAATATGGGAACACCCAAGTATTTCATTAGAAGTCGGCCGTCTCGAAACCCAACCACTTGGGCAATTACATCTTTCAACTGTCTCGAGACTCCTCCCACTAATATTTCAAACTTTTCTAGGCTAAGACACAAGCTAGAAACCTTACTAAACCCTTCCAACACTGTCTTTGTATGACTAACAGATGGAATATTTACTCGGCACAACAGGATTAAATCATCTGCAAAACACAAATTTGTTATTCTATGCTTGCTACATCTCCGATGGAAGCTAAAGCTAGCTGTAGTACAACTCAATCTCCTGTTCAAATATTTCATACATAACACAAATAAATAAAGGGACATGGGGTCACCTTGGCACAGCCCATTTCCCCCCTTTAAAACCCATAACTGGTCCCATTAAGCGTAATAGAATAGGAGGTAATGCTAACGTATCTCATAATGAGGCCTACAAATTGCTCTATAAAACCCAGTGCCAACAGCAGGCCATTAAGAAAAGTCTAGGAAATCAAGTCATAGGCCTTCATAATATCTACCTTTATGATACATCTAAGAGATACATGTTACCTGCTGTAGTGCTTGAGCCACTCTTTGCCCATGTGAATATTATCTTTAATATACCTTCCACGAACAAATGCTCCCTGCATCGGGCTAACAAGAAAATCTAGGACCTTTTGCATTTGAGATACCAATACCTTCGGAATAATTTTATGCACCATGTTACAACATGATATTGGCCTGAACTCCTTCACTGTTTGAGCAGTATTTGATTTCAGAACTAAATAGATCTGAGTCACATTGATTTCCTTAAGCAGCCTCCCAGACGAAAAGAACTCCTTCACAGCCTAGATCACATCTAGACTAATGACATTTCATGCCTGTTTAAAAAATAGAGCGTTGTACCTATCTGGCCCTAGGGCCTTTGAATCATTGATACCTCATAGTGCTTGATCAATCTCCTCTACAGTCATATTATCTTCCCAATGAATTTTGCTGATTTATGGAAAGAGTAGGTCCTAACTTGACCACATTAACATCTTGAGGCTGGCAGTGCTTCCCTTGCCTAAGCAATTGTTGGTAAAAATTAATAAATCTTTCGGCCACCTTTTCCTCATCATAGATATCATTGCCATCACTGCCTTTTATTATGATAATACTCCTCTTCCGTCGCCAATTTTGAATAGTTGAGTGGAAAAAATGAATATTTTCATCACCGTCCTGCAACCATTTAATATGAGCCTTCTATAGGAAGTAAGAGTTTTCAGCATTGAGCAATTTCCTCATACTCTCCCTCTTATCCTTTGCCTCCTTCTGAATATCTAAATTCTAGCACTTCGTTGTCGCTCACAGCTGGAGCTTATGCAATGCACTCGCTATTTTCTTTATTCATTTTTTAATATTGCTATACTACGTCTCATTTAGCTTCCTCAAGGGTTCCTTCAAAGCTTTCAGCTTCCTACAAAGAACAAACATCCTCGTTTTAACCATATTCGTCTCCCATATTTTCGTAACAATACTCCCAAAAGCCTCATCCGTCACCCAAGACTTCAAAAATCAAAACTGAGCTATCCCTTTATGGACCAATGGGTTGAGGTCCATCAGAATCGGAGAGTGGTCAGATATACTTGAAGGGCCAAAACAATAGTAACATCAAGGAAGGAGAGTGCCTATTATAGATTGCCCACTGCTCAATCTAGCTTCGACCATACCATGTGCTCCCTCACCTGATTATTATTCCAAGTCAGAAAGCATCCCTGGTATGGTAAATCATTAATACCAACATCATGAAAGCATCGATTGATATCAACAACCTCCTACTCTTTGAATTTATGCAAACTTTCCCTTTCATTAGGTCCACGAACTACATTGAAATCACCCAATAACGCCCATGGACCATTCACCAAACAACTCCCATCATAGATACTTTGCCAAAGTAGCTTCCTTTCTTTCTTTAAGTTAAAAGCCATAGACAAATATCACTTGAAAACATCTTCTATCCATTGTGTGTACAACCCGCAGGTGAATCATCTAGGACGTCATCATAATCACATCCACATCCAGTAGATCACTCTTCCAAAAAACAATAATTCTGTCATTCCTTTGCTTCTCATGGTTGGAAACCATTCTGAAGTCAGTGAAAAAATTTTGGTGAAATTTTAGTAGACTATTTATTTTAATCCGACTCTCTAACATAGCAAACAACTCCACTTTATTACTAAAAATACACCGGGCAAGTTCCCTCTGTTTGGGAGCTTTATTGCACCCCGGGACATTCCATGCAAAAATCTTCATTTATATGGGGGATCCGATTGCTGCTGCTCACTACTGGCACTCCCATCCATTTGATGACCTCCATTGTCATCTCCTTTAAGACTTTCTGCTAATGCAACAAAAGGATTACTCACTATTATAAGCATGGCTTGAATTTTAGGCGATCGATTATGTGTCTTTTAGATCGAAACAAACCCATCCCATTTTGCTTGTCCACACCACTTGGTCCCCCAATCAATATTTCTATTTTTTCACCTCATTGACCAATATCTCTATGTCCATCACTATTTTGTTTTGGCACCCATATTTGACGAACTTAAACCTCTTGGAGTCTCTTCGGGCACTTGTCAATTACATGCCCCAACACACAACATTGTTTACAGAGTTTCGGGGGCCATTCATAGTAAACTTGAACCTCTATGTTATCTCCAAATGGGAGTTTAACTTCCACTTGATGTCTGATTTCCTTTGCCATATCAACCTCCACTAAAACCGTGGCATAGAAAACCCTCTCCATTTGCAATGTTCGTTTATCTACATAAATCGGTAGCCCAATTCTACTCACAATTTTACTTAAAGCCTTTTCACCCCGAAAATGCACACCACATTTAATTTTTGCCCGCACTGGGACTTTGGTCATATCTTCTTTTTCAAAATTAATTCTCGAAGCCACAATTTTAACACCAATGGTCGCTTTGATGCAAGCCATGGCCCTCCAAGTAACACATGTTCTTTATCTCGCTTATTCTCAAAGCAGAATGTAAACCATCCTGAGCCATATAGATCAATTCCTGGCATCACCACCATTGACCATTGCTCCTCTACAAATTTCTTCATAGCCATATATCCAGGATTACCTCTACCACATATCCAACAAGGGCACACTCCCACTTCTCCACGGCCTCAACAACATCTTCCATCTTAATTTCCATAGCCCCTTCCTCTTCACTTCCCTCAATTTGTGAAAGTAGCATCCTATTCACTGGGTGGCGATTCCCCGGCATGACCTTACTATATTGCCTTCGTTCATTTGGGTTCCCCGGAGTCACTGCCTTCTTGTTCGATAGATGTTGTACTAGCCCTTCTTCCCATTGTGAATTTTGCTTCTACTCATTCCAATTTTCCTGCTGTTGCTGTTCCTTTGAATTTTCATGCTACTCGTCTCTACTTAGGCTTGTCTCTTCCTACCCTTCTACCTCTGCAAAAGCCATAGACCTCGTAATCATAGGAAAAGACTGATAGGCCTTCATCTTAGATATCTTCAACTCAGCGCCAGCACAATCCTCATCTGCCCAATGTCGCTCCCTTCCCTGACCTGCTTTCCGGTCGAGACCTCGAATGAGTGGTGGCCGGCCGCTCTTTGCCATCCCACGCACTGGCTGTCGGAACGGTAAGAGGCAACCCTATCTTTTTCACAGTGTGCTGCCCCAATAATTTGCACTTTTTGTAATAATAGTTGTTAAGCCTTAATAATTTTGCTTTTGTATAATAGCATCTTATATTTTCTCTTTACCACCTGATTAGGAGCCTATCACTTTTTATCCTGTTTATGCTTTATGATGAAAGTGCTTATATTATCTCGTTTGTTTGTATCCTTGAGCTTCCGTCTATATAAGGATGCCTGGTTCTAGTTTGTAGATTTCAAATTTTGAATCCAAATATTCTCATATAACTCCCTTGACTCTCTAAGTTCTTCATAGTAAAAAGGTGAAGCAGAGTTTTTAGCTTTACAACTTCTTCCGATATTCTAAGTTGCCACTCTATAGATCCTTTTAGAATCAAGATCTTCAAGTTTATATCTATTAAGCTTGAAGACAAAAGGTGACTTACAGGATTAAATCTCTAAGAGTCTTCATTTGTCTTCAATCCTAATATTTGTAAACATGTGCTTCAATTCCTAATGATATGTTCGGATAGTCCAATGATAATTTTTCATGGCACAAACCAAAGTCTGAATGTGTAGTTGTACCTAGGGGAACACTTGTTAAGCCTAGTTGCCTAAAATCTCTTTGAGAATTGTGAGGGCTATGGCTTAGTGCTTTTGTATGATTCTCAGTTTGTATCACCTTTGAGGCTATTTTGTAGAAAACCAACATTTTCTCTAAATGCTTTTGATTTTAAAAGATCACTGGCCTACCTCAGAACCCTATGTTTTAAACTTCTAAAAACTTGGTTAATCTTGCCTAAGATCCCCTAGTATAAATATGGGTTGCCATTTTGATAGAAAAAAAAAACTGAGAATTTCGCAACCCTAAGCACTAGCCAGAAAACAGAGAAAACTGCATCTTAGAACCCTGGATTTTCAAAGCCCCATCCTAAAAAACCTTAACCCCCTCCTCCAAGCTCGCCGCCCCTACTTAATCTTCAGCCTCCAGCCTTCATCTTTTGGTGGCCAGTTAGCCTAGACGCCGTCGACCCGCCGCCATCCCTGTGACACCCCTTGCCCACCTCCCTTACTCCGAGCGATGCTCGGAGTGCCGTCACCATTCCCTTTAGCCACCACACTCGATTCATCAACTGCTACTGTTCCACACGTTGCTACTGTTGAAGCTCGAGCTATCTTTGCCCTTCCTATTCTGCCTGCCCCACCGAATCGAAGAAGACAAGAGAATACCTATTTTGTGACCCTGCATCAACCTGTGACTCAACCCGGACTTCCGCTGTTCGACCTAGCCAAATTTTCTTTCTTTTTAGTTTAATCCTCATTTGGCCCCTTATTCTTTTTACTTCATTTATCTAAGTCACTAACTTTCTTTTATTTTTTTTGCAGATGGGCCACTAACAACAAGCTTTTTATTGCTTTTCCTATTTATTTATTTTTTATTTGTTTCTTTAACCATGTATTAATGTAACTGTTAAATTCCCATAAGGACATAAGTTATGATGTTTATTTGTTTATACTTTTTTTCTTTTGATTTTAGAACAATTTGATTTTTATTTTAATCCTCATATCCTGAAGTTGATGATATACAAAAATTATTCATTATGCTAGATAATTTAATTTTTTTTTAGAAATTAGAAAGAGATTAAATTGAGGTAAATTGCAAGATATTTAGTAAATCTTCAAAAATCTGTTCTTGATGAATTTAATTTGTTTAAATTCGAAGATTCACGATTTGGACAAGACGTTCCTTTCAAATTCTTGATGGATTTGATAAGTCCTAAGATTTTGAGGATATCTAAGATTCTATACCCAATTGGTCTAGTAAGATTCATAGTTTGGAATTAAAATTAAGGAATAACTAAATATAATTCATTAAAACTATTTTATCAACAATTAAGTTAGGAAGCAAAAATTTAGGAAGAGAAAAACCAAACACCATGGGACCTATATCTTAATGAACCCACCTCAACACCTTGGGACTTATATCTAAATAATTTTATCTCTTTTTGAATTTATATGAATATTTTCTACATTGATAGACAAGAAAACTATAAAATAGAACTCATCAAAGTTACTTTTCCTGAATAAGAAATTTTAAGCATGATCATGACCTTTAATCATTGCTTCTCCTTTTTCTTAAAAAGAACCACAGTAGTGTAAGAGTAGAAAATTAAACCCTATTTTTTTAACACATGATATACATATAGCTTAAACCTCTCCTTTATGTTTCTAACTCTCTTTGTTCCTCTCTATTTCTTTTCCCACGTTTCTCTCCTATACTTTCTTCTGGTTTTAAGTCCCCCTTTTTCATTATTTTCTTTCGGTTGTAATTTTGGCTTCCTTTAATTTTCTTCTTCCTACCCATTAATAATCAACCAACTCTTTAATGGTTATTATTATTATTTTAACTTACCCTTTCTACCATTAGCTTAAACGAACTAAACTTAATAAAATTTTGGGTTGTTACAGTTTATGATGAACCAAGTCCAGAGCTGGTCCATGCAATACTTGCCCACATCACATGGGATATTATTTGTAAAAAGAATAAGTGCTAGGTGCTGAAATTGACTCTCAATATAAGGAAGTTCTCCTATCCCATACTGACAGATGCAACCACATACTTTGGACCATTCTCATGCTTTGATACCATTTATAACGACTCCATCTAAAACCGGTCAACAGAACACCTGCCTACACAACATGGGCTATCCTTTATGAAAAGGATAAGCATTAGGTGATCAAGCTCTGAGCCACAAAGTCATATATACACATCATATATCATAGACTTCCCATGTGGGATGTGAGGTATCACAATTTTCGCCACTTATACACCCAATGTCCTCATAAGGCCATAAACAAATCCAAAATCATGAGCACAATAGGTGATAAATATGAATCATGCATAGAGCAAACAAAACAGAATCTGGCTTTAACCCGTATAGAATCAGAAGTATGGCCCGCACCATCATCGAACCGGGTTTACTTTGATACCATTTGTGATGACCCAAGTGCAGAGCTAGTCCACGGAACACCTGCCCATACTACATTAGCTATTCTTTGTGAAAAGGATAAATGTTAGGTGCTAAAATGGACTCTCAATACAAGGAAGCTCTCTCATCTTATAACGGCAAAAGCAACCACATCCTTTGAACTATTCTCATGCTTTGATACCAGTTGTAATGACCTAAGTCCAGGATCGGTCAACAGAACACCTACCCATACCACATAGGCTATCTTTTGTGAAAAAGATAAGTGTTAAGTTAACAGGGTCTAAGACTTGAAGTCATATATATATATCAAAAATCACAAACTCCTCATATTGGATATGGGGTGTCACAGAAAATGCTGAAGCATTCTGGATATAAATGTACATCGGTGAAGGATGGTCATATTTGGGATTGCAAATGTTGTACATGGGGGGTTGATAAATGGATAAGAAAATTCAGTAACTTCCAGTCAGTTACTGAATTCTTAGGGACTACCATTGCAGTTTCTTTTTACTACTTGGTAGAGGCATTTTGGGCCAGCCTATTAAGTGTGTCAAATGATATTTAAGGTTAATTATGCATTAACTTCCTAGAATTTTGTAACTATGTCATATTGGCCTAAGAATCAACTTCATAGAATGGGGTTATGATTATAAATTGTGTTTTTTAACATGTTTTGCCTTCAAAATTTTCTCAATTGTTCAAAATTCCCCATTGAATGGGTTTGTAGACTTGTATATATGTATGCACATGTACACATGCACACACACACACACACATTTATTAAGAGTTGGGAGTGTTGTAGGTCTACAGTAACAATAAGTTGGCCAATGAATGAACAATAACCAATTTTGCTTACTAACATGTCTAGACTATAAACCATGGTAAAATACTAAGATTGGTCCCTAAGATATAGTAGTATGATGTTTTGGTCCTCAAAATTTTATAGATACTATTGACCATCTTAATTCACAACAAAAGTTTGATAGTACTTGCATGCCTAGCAAGAAATAGAAAAAGGTAGAATTCTGATGTATGTTCATGGGACATTATGTTTTACATTTGTTAGTCCTCAAACTTTTTTATTTGACAATTGACCACCTAAATTTTTCAACTTTTTTCCTTTTGTAGCAATGCCGAACAATTCTTTGCAATTATGTCTCTAAATAACAAACTACTGCAGCAATGTGCAGCTGATTCACCTAGTTTTCAACTAATATAAAGGGAATTAATATTTTAATGAAACCAAAGTGTAGGAAAATTGGGCCTTTGGAGTTTGCAAAGCTTATGGTCCTCTTAATGTATAGGTTCCAACCTTATCCCAAACAAATTTCCCTGACTATACTGAGAAAAGGGTTAAGGGAAATTTAAGAGGTAGTACTTTGTTTTGTAAACCAACTAGATTCATATGTCTTTTATTCTTTTTTATTTTTTAGTACAATGACTAATGAAAAAAAATTATTTACAGATCAAAAAATTTCCTTGGCAATCCACAACAAAAGGTGACCCAACCTATCTAGGCACGGATGAAGACTACAAAACTAGTTCCTAGAGCTTTTATCTTATTCTAGCCATAAAATCTGCACAAGAAGTCCTCCATACCTTGAAATAGTGGCTAAAGTGTAAAGGATATTAGGAAGGTCTAAAGTTCGACTTCAGGTTTTTTACTCTTTTCATCATGTCATAAACAACTAGTTGGATTGTCCTTCCGGCTTTAGGTCCTAACAAAGCTGACATGTCCCTTCCCCTTAATTAGTATAATCATACTTCTTTCCTTTCTATACTTGTAATGATGCTTTTGTGTACAAAAAAGAAGATCCGCACAAGAATTGCCTTCCCATAGTGGAGTATGTTAAACTTCTTCTACCCTCAATGCGTAATCAACCTACTACAGTTCTGAAGAAAATTAAAAAGAGGATGATCATAGCCATCCCTTGCACCAACACTCGAATACGTGTCGTTTCTATGACATCAGTGGCATGAAAAAATATTCACCTTACATTCAAAAAATTGATATCTAATTCAAGCGAGAAATATATGAGAAGAAAATACTTTCTCCTTCCCACTATCTTTGCTCCAATTCATTTTACATGTACCAAAGGCAAGGATGAAAGTCTCTCTTAGTTTCCAATTTTGCCCCTATACCCTACCCCTCCAGATCTTCATCCCAGCTGTCGACCAGCATTAATCCTATAGTGACCCTACCCCGAATAGAGTACACTCAAGAATACTATGGAATCAAAGTCCCATATTAATTACAGTTAGCTAGTTAGTTACTTGTCCTGTTTTAAAACCTTCATGCATCTAGTCATTAACTTAATATGCATTATGCATGCAATTGCTTCAACTTGAATTTTGCTTAAAGAAAATAAATCAAAAACCTTGTCAGCATTTATAAAACATAATTAAAACACAAGTTAAAGCATAAAACACAATGAGTTTAACGACAAGTAATAACCATGCACATACATCATTGCACAAGTAAAGACTATGCACATGCCCAAAAGCAACTAAAATACTACTCAATCTAGAGACACCAGAGGCTAAGTAGCATACATATGTGTACTAAGAAGCTACTATTGAGATCCATGCTCGACTATATCCTTTCTTGTGCCACTAGTCTCTGTAAGGCCAAACACAACTATAGTTTGCCATAAACAACTTAACCAGTAAAGCTAGAATAAACAATATTCACTAGGTGTTTTACCTGTACTCAAAACGCTAGCTCAATAACCATCCATGGTCACCAACTAGTTACAAACAATATCTGCACAACAACACTAAAGGGAGTGAGAATCTAAAGATTCCCAGTAAAGGATTTAAGCACTTGCAAAGAAAAACATAAAGACACCCATATACATATAATATGCAATCTACCATGGGCCTAATGCAGTCTAAGGGCTAACATATGCACATATATTTAGGTCCCTTGGGACTTCTATTCTTCCTAGTCCTTACATAGCATCACCCCGGTGCTTAACAAGTTCTACCTTTAACTTGCCCTAGCAAGGCTTGGCTTTGCTGACATTTTAGTGAGCTATGCTCACTAAATATCCTTCCCTTTATTGTTGCACAAGAGAACATGGTGGATGCTACTTGCTTGACTTCTAAGGAACTCATTAGATGTACTAGGCTCCCGTATAGCACCTCAAGCCATTGGCTTGCCTAGGCCTCTATGGTGCTAAGCCTTCACTCACACTAAACATACTAGGCTCCATTTTAGCACCTCATGCTATTACGCTCACCTAGGTCACTAAGGTACTAAGCCTTGCTCACACTAAGTGTACTAGTCTTCCACTTAGTACCTTGAGCTACTAAGCCCACCTAGGCCACTAAGGTACTAAGTCTCCACCCAAAACCAACCTAAGATGCACTAGGCATCCACTTGTACCTTAAGTCTCAACTTGCCTAGGTGACAATTGCACTTGCTTTCACCTTAGGTGCTCTATTATTCATCATTACTCGATTCACCCTATTATGGAAAGATTTTCTATGGATGGACTTAACTAACTAAGCTTCAAAGAAACCCACATGTACTCAAGGCCTTCATTTGGTACCTTGAGATTCAAGGCTAACCTAGGCCACCAATGATCACTAAATCCCACTAGCATGCTTAACGGCTCCTATTGTCATCCTTGTGGTTCATTTACATCTTGATGTCCATAGTGGATCCTCAAATTGTTAATGAATTTGCCTAGATCCAAGGAGAATATTGGAAGTTCCAGGTTCTATTAGGCTTCCCTAACCCCTAGACACCTTTGAAACCCTTTGCCCTATCTTTGGGAACCCTCCCAAATCAAATTAGCCTTCTGGTGCACAGGGGCCATGAAACTGAGTTTCCAAGGCCACAGCCCTAGTGCCTCAAGTGCACCAAAGCACCCCAAGGCTATGGCTTTGAGTTTCTAGGGCTGTAGCTGCTTGAGGGTAGCTACAGTAGAAGATGTCTATAGCCACTTCGGGGCTCCAAATGCCACCTAAACTAACTTACCAAGTTTGCACAAGCTCTAAATTTTTTTAACTAAAACAATAAGACCATTCTATGCCAAACTAACCAAGCAAAAAGTGTTCAATTCACCTGGACAAGAGCTTGATTCACCCTGGTCCATCACAAGCAAATTCTACCATAACCTATGCATATCTCCTAATCTTCTTGAAACCATAAGGAAGTAAGCTAAAATGTGCACCAAATGAGTTTGTAAACTAAATCACTTACCTTAATTAAAGTGAACAAGCAAGCAATCTAG
This sequence comes from Aquilaria sinensis, assembly GCA_005392925.1. Lineage (NCBI taxonomy): Eukaryota > Viridiplantae > Streptophyta > Magnoliopsida > Malvales > Thymelaeaceae > Aquilaria > Aquilaria sinensis. The sequence continues at coordinate 146,572 of SMDT01002907.1, read as the reverse complement.
CATCCACACTAAGAAACTAGGTTCCATTAAGTGTTCATATGTTCCAAGCAAAATCAACATAAAAGGCACCAATTCAAGCCCATGCTCTCTAGATCCAAGCTCATGAAAGCTCAAGAAACAAATAAAAATCAAAGAACAACTAGTCCTAACCAAAACTAGAGCTTACCTAGCTCAAAAATGTGATTTTGAGCTCAATTCAAGCAACCCATGCAAAAACAAGCTCGTTTCCACTTGGGCACTTTATGAGGTTTTGATTTCCAGTAAGAACTGATGATTTTGTGAAGATTGGCCATGGAATTTGAGAGGAGAATGAGAGATACGGGTATGAAGGTTGAGGATGAGTGAATAATCCCTTTCAAAACCCCCAAATATGTTTAAAAAGCTTCTTTCCCCCCTTTAGGCCCTTAACTTCTTTAATTTTTACAAATAAATTCCATGCCCAAACAGTGCCATAAACTTGGGCAAATTTTGTCCCAACTTTGGTTTCTTATCACTTAGGTCCAATTGAACAACTTATAAGCTTTAAAATCCAAACTTATCATCTCGAGGTGCAAAAAGACCATTTTGCCCCAAATGACACTTAGGTGCCAAAATGACCTAGGAACCATCTAACACTTACCAAAATTGCTTGAATTGCTAATTCAAACTAAATGAGGCATTTAAATAAGGATTTTTTTACTTAATTAAAAGTCTTACTTGACCGTTGTTAGAGATGTTCAACGGGCTGGACCGGACCGGACCGGCCGGTCCTGGGCCTGAGATATTTGGGCCCGGGCACAGACCGTGTTGACACGTGCCGGTCCTGACCCGGTCCTGTGCCAAGCTGGGCCGAATCCGAGCTGGCCCGTTAAATTTTAAAATTTAAAATTGTAATTTTTATTTTAATTTTTAATTTTTAGTCTTCACTTTTAAATCAATAACTTAATAAAAATAAGAGTCTGAAAGTTTTTTTATAAGTGATATTTTATAATCTAGTTTATCTTAAATTCTACTTCATCTAACCTAAATTAATCAATTGTCTGCAAAGAGAAAAAACTTATTGTACAAGTTAAGACTTAAATCCTGACCCATCACGTGATATAATGATATGGATGTTAATTGGATTATAAGTCAATCAACGTGTACTAAGAGTTAAAACCTACTGGCTATGGACACGAGAAAAAAAAAACAGACTAGGAATCTTCGGATCGATTGTCTACTTCTTATAATTTAATATAAGAAGCTGTCCACTTAAAATGAAAGGTGTCACTTTGGGAGTAAGATTTGCTTGTTTTCGAAATTAGAGCCTTAATTACGAATCCTTCTTATTGCTTAAACTCTTAAAAAAGGCTTAAATGCACCAATAGACCCAAAACTTTGAAAACTCAATGAGTTGGTCATTCAATTATAACTCGGTCAGCGGTAGCCCTTTAACTTTGCAACTCTGTATGTTTTAGTCCAAGATGTGGGATAAACTGTCTAAACTAGACTTTTAAATTAATCAAAGGTTAAATCAATAACTTAATAAAAATAAAAATAAAAGGTAAGAAATTGACCAAAAAGTTTGGAAACTTTGATATATTTGATTTTGAGTTAAACCATTTTTTTTAACCTTTATTAAGTCAATTATTAAAACCTTAAGGACTAAAGTTATTTCTTTATGCTAAAGAAACAAACCATGATTACCAAGATTTTACTTTACAAGACAATAAATAAAATAATGACAAAAAAAATTAGAGATAAAGATAACAAATTATGCTCATCAATGTCTTACCTTAGAAAATAGTACATAAACCAACAAAAAAAAAATTTGGGGACCAACAGAGTAAATAGAAGAACTAGATTAATAGTTATTCTAAGCTTATCTTTATATTTTGTATAATTACTTGTTTTAAGAGTAAAACACCACCACCGGTGTGAACTTTTATTAATATTAAAGCCAAACGGCACTTACATACCATGGAACGGGCTTTACATTACTCAATAGCGAAACGTTCCATAAAATTAAATGCAAAATAAAAGGTACGATCTGTGCTACACAGCAAAATCAGATCAAATACAAAGTAAGTAAATAATGAGCAAGCAGTGGATTTAAGCATCTATCTCATCGGGGTTTTCCTCGTCAGAACTCTTGTGGTCTTGTAATCTGCAAGCTGCAAGACCCCAATCACGGTTGCATATACAAACTTCAACTGCATCTGGTGATAGCCTTGCGCGTCTCTCTGAAATGACACGCTTTCCAGCGCTGAAAGCGGACTCCGATGCAACGGTTGAGATGGGAACAGCTAGAACTTCTTTGGCAATGATGGAGAGTATTGGAAATTTGTTACTTCTTGCTTTCCACCAGTCTAGAATGTCGGTCTCACTATTCTCCCAAACAAGGTTAAGGTATGCGTCCACTTCAGTAAGACCGGATGCGGCAGCACGGGGCCGTTTGAGGAGTTGTTCAGCCGGATTGAATGACAATGAGCCCGATGAAGACCCGATGGTAGATGAAGTAGTGTTTGCAACCTTATCCTTATGCCGACTGGCATATATCTTAAATAACTCTCGCAAGTGCTCATCAATAGAGGCAGTTATAGCATGAACAGAAATATGTGTCATTTCTAAGAAACTATAATAACCCTCAAGTAGCTGTTGCGTACCTGTGATTCTTACGGTCGGGTCTAGTGTAGCTGCAAGTAAGTAGATTGGGGGTATAGTACTGAAATATAAAATCCATTTATCTTTCATGGCCTTAATTGTGTCTTTTAAGAACTCGTCATCTTTGTATTGGTTAAAAACCCATGCAATGTTGACCATATGCATTAAAACTTTGTGCGATGTGGGATAGTATACACCGGAGCAAAAAACAGTGGCATCATAAAAATATCGCAGCACAGCAGCCAATTTAGACAGTTTATCCCACATCTCTTGTTTCAAAATCGTTTTCTTTTCTCTGACATTTATAAAACATGTCATGTATGCAGCAAATGGCATCGCATCTATCAACATCTCATAAGTGGAGTTCCATCGGGTAGGGCAATCAAGTTTAAAACGTTTCCAACTAAAATCGAGGCCATTTTCCAGACAATATTGCTTAAACTCTTTAGAAACTTTCGTCCTTGACTTTAAATAATGGAGTGCCCACCTAATTGGAGTAATTTCATTACTCAAAACTTGAAGACCTTTTTGGACAGCTAAGTTTAAAATATGACATATACACCTAATATGAAAAAATGCGGCATCACGGACAGGTTCTAGTGATTCCTTCAATGTCTCAGCCGCGACATCGTTGTTTGATGCATTATCAAATGTTATGCTAAAAACCTTGTCATGACAAAAAAATTCTTTTAAACTTTCTGAAATTACATTGAATATGTTCCAACCAGTATGATCGACCTCCATCCACTTAAATGCAATGATACGTTTTTGAATGACCCAACTATCATCAATCCAATGTGCAGTTATACAATAATAATCTTGTCCTAGTGGTGAAGTCCACATGTCACTAGTAAATGAGATAGAGTGATCAAAAGCAGAGAAGTATGCTTGTAAGTTTGATTTACCAGCTTCATAAATTTTAAATGCCTCCCTCCTAGCAGTGGTCCTAGATGTTCTTTTAAAAGCAGGGTTTAAGTATGATGTAATCCATTTTTCCATATGTCTATCTTCCGATTGTGTAAATGGTTTTTCAGTTAATATCATCCATTCTATCATGCATTCTCTACAATCTTTTTGATTAAATTTAAAAATACCTGATCCACCGGCACTGCTTGCAAGCTGTGTCTGACCGCCGGTACTCGTAGCTGCATCTGGACATAAAGTCGGATGCTTTGATTCCATGTGACGTCTCAGTGTTCCTGTGCCAGCGTTCTTCTTGTGCGAGAGCTTTTGCTTGCAATGTTTGCAATGTGCGAACCTCGCATCGTTTCCATGACTATCCTTCTCAAAAACTTAGTCAAAATGCTCCCAAACCCATGCAGTGCGCCTCGACGTTTTACCTTCTGTCGGAAGTTCGACTTGATGGCTTGTCGGGGTTTGTTCAAAACCATCTCCTCCACCAACATTTCCTGCTGCCATTGGCTCCACCTCTTCAACGTCATCATCAGAAAGTTGATCATCGAGCCTCAAGTCGTATTGACTCATATCGAATTGCTCGTCATCGTCAGTTTGTTGGATATGAGTCCCACGAGTCGCCGGTCGGGAAAGGCCACGGAAAAATGACCTCAAACCGGTGCGGGATGAAGAGCTTGAGGTATTTCCCTTTCCTCTTGATGCCATTTGTGTGAGGCAAAATTGAGCAAAACACAAGCTTCGAAAGTAATTGAGAATTGATTGAGAATGAAGAAAATAATATTGACTGCTTGAAAGAAATGAGAGAATATATTAGTAGAGAATGAGAGATTGCTAAGATTGGTGTGAAGAAATGGTGGAAATGGCCTCCCTATTTATAGGGGAAGGCCTTATTTCTTTTCCAAAAATACCCTTACCAAAATAGTTGTTAGAGGGGGCAAAAACGTAATTACAGAGGTCAAAAAAGGGCAGGGAGCCATTATAGGGACTAAAACTGTCATTTCCCTTTTTTAAAAAATTTTTTGAACGTTGGCCAACGGTCAGCGCACCACCGCCTTGCCGAGCTGGTCCCGTGTCGGTCTCCGTGCCGGGCCCTAGCGCCTCCTGGGCTGTGTCGAGCCCACTTGGCTCCCCCCTATTCCAAGCCCATAAACGGCCCAATGAAGCCGGTCTTTTGCTGTGCTGGTCTTGACCGAGCCTGGGCCGTGCTTGACGCTAGCCGGTCCCAAGCTGGGCCGTGTCAGGACCGGCCCAATGAACACCTCTAACTGTTGTGGGCTCATTGCTTAGAGGGCTATAACATTCTCCCTACCTTTGAAAATTTGGTCCTCTAAATTGGGCCTCCCCACCTCAAAATGGCACCTAGGATATAGTGTTAACATATCCTGACTCAAACTTCCAAAGGGGTTGACTCCACTACAAACCACTCGGTGTTCATCTACCCGACTTGCTCAACTAATGCCCCTCGACGTTCACCTTTACCTATATAGGTACCATAACCGCCGCTATACTTTGTGCTCATGCCTAATGGCATACTAGCAACAATTGCTCATTGTTCTCCTTACCTTTGCCTGACCTTGCCTGATCTAAAAGCACCTTAGTGCTACTTTCTTTTTGAAGACTATGGCATCGTACTCCACTATCCTTAACATAAAAATGCTATTGAAGGATCTTTAACAACTCAACTCTATCCTGATAAGTCCAGTGACCAACAACTTTTCCTTACTTCCCTTGGTGCCAAAACCTCCTAGCACAAGTTAGCTTAACAAGTTTGAAACTTGTCCACTAGCATTTGTAATGACGGTTCTTCACCATAGGCTTAGTACTTGGCACTCTAGACAACCAGTAGACTAAGTGTGTCACTACTGTACTATGGCCTCGCCATAACACACCCCTAGCACACAAGGCATACTTCGCTATACTCTAGCACTCTTCCAAACATGTGGTCTACTGAGAGTTATAAGTCCTGGCATACTCTAGAGTATAAGTCTTCGACACTCTTCTCAAACAGCCCCTTATGCTTCAGGCATCCTAATGCATCGTGCTCAATACATATGCATTACTTGAGCATCGCAATCCTACTACCCTCGCCACTTTAGAGTCCCCTATACTTGAATTTCAACCAAAGAAAATTTTTCCAATGGAAGTGCCAAAACCTCCGAGTGGATAACAGCCTTTGGCCTATCATTATGTTTATTATGAATATGTATTTATATATTTTTTATAAATATTTATTAATATCAAGTTAGGTGCGACTCATTGACCAATGAAATTTGTTATGGAAACATAAGTAAGGTTTGGGAGGCTATTTCAATGGCTACACTGTGGACAATTTGGAAGAGTAGGAATTAGAAAATTTTTAGGAACAAGGAGTTCAAGCCGGAGGAGGTGCGACACAAAATCTAGGCAACGACTCATATGTAGATATTCAATAGAATGAAATGGCAACATATGCTGATGTCAAAATGGATGTTGAATCCAACTGGTGCTTTAGAAAACTAGGCGTGGTAGCGCTTGGTGTTTTCTGCTGTTTTTTGTTGTAGGGCAGAAGTTGTAAGCAAAGGGTATATGTAGTTGTCTAGTTGTGCTAGGTTATATATTTGATAAGTCCAGTAACTCACTGGCATTTTAATGAAAGTGAAGCATTGTTCTGTACATACATACATACATACATACATACATACATACATACATATATATATATATATTCAAAAGATAATACAATAAGTTTGATATTTACATTCAAATGATGTTAGATTCAAAGTTAAAAAATAATCAAAAAAGAAAAAAAATGGTTTATGTAAATGTAAAAATCAAATGAAGTTTGGAGCCTTTGGCCCAATGGCTAAAAGCTTCGATACCATACTCCCACTTGTGAGCAAATTTCTCTAGCGCATCATATGCCACTAAACTGTAAATTGGGTTTGACGTCCTCCAAATTTTAAGAAGGGGGCAGATTTTACCCTAACTTTTAGATAATGCTTCTAAATAACTTAAAGTAAGAGAAATTTACAATTATCCCTTTGAGGTATGCCCTAACATACAGTATGTCTTCTCTATTTTTATAAGCCTACACTTTGCCCTCTGTATTTTTTACACTGTTTGATAACAACTTCTAAAACTATATTTAAACTATATAATAGTCATCTTCTAGTAATTTTAATCTCTCTAATATTTTTTATAGTTAATAGACATTTTAAATTATTATTTTTTCCTTTTTGTAAATGTATTTTTCTCCCTGTAAATACATATCAGTATTTTTTAAAGGTCAGTTGGTTATGAAAAAAATATTAAAAATCTTGAAATTACTGAAACATTATTATCAGACAATTTAAATTAGGATTTCAGAAGTTATTATCGAACACTGTAAAACAAATAGGAGGTAAATTGTAAGTTTTTAAAAATAGAGGGGGCAAAATGTAGGTTAGACCAAACCATAAGGATTTTTGTAATTTTCCCCTCAAAGTAAAGCTGATTTTTCTGTTGCATGAATCTTAACCAAAGACAAACTCTAAGTTTTGAGAGTTGCTTGGAATGAAAAGATGAAAACAGCTTGACTCACCCAAGTGATGTCCACCTGAGTGACCAGTCTCAATGAAATGACACCCAAATAACCCGACAATAGCTCACCCAATTCTTTTTGAATCATATCTAGGATCAACTGTAAAATAATGCAACACCCGAACTCAAAATCTGATCATTTGGGTTAAGATTATCAAAAGAATACATTTCATTATATTTATAACCCTACATCCCACATTTCATAATAATAATAATAATAATAATAATAATGCATTAAAATTAATTAATTTAAAATGAATTAGCTCTTCGAAATTTCTACCTTTTTCCTTGTCATTGGAAAAAAAATTAAAAAATTATCTTTTTTATTTAAATATAAAATTCTTTTTCCTGTAATTTGTTACATAATGGGTAATTGCTCCCTCTATCTTAATTTTTGTCAATTTTCTCTAATTTTATATATATATATATATATCATTTTCATTATGTAAAATTTATGAATACCCATTTTTATAATTATAGTAATTGCCAAATGGTAATATTCACCATATTTAATATGCCTATATTGCACAACATTAAAAATATTTTCAAAAATGTAAAAAAATGATAAATATTTTCTGAGAAATAACAAAGGTAGTTTGTAAAACCCACGTTCTGAAATTTTTCTTTTTTTTTTTTTTTAAATTCTGGCATGTGCTTGGCTATTTATAATATAAATCGAAGGAAGCTTAAGCAACCTAAAACCAAACTATTCTCTTGCCATAGGAAACAGCCGATTTATGGCGCTTCAACCTCTGAAGTTAGGGTGTGGGGCTCGACCTCTCCTTCCATCACCTTTATGTTGTTCTACAACACTCCCTGTCACTCTCTCTCTCCACACCGAAACAAACAAACGAAGCCAGCGCTTTTATACGTCAAGAAAAGTATTAAGTACACAAGGAATTGAAGCCAGATCACAGAAGCAGCCATTAATGGGAGAAGGAGGATACATGAACCAAGTTCATCAGATGGAATCAATCCAAGGAAATCTGAGTTATCTGCTGCGAAACATTGATGAGAAAAAGAAAGTGATTTCTCTGGGGTTGGGTGACCCTTCTGCTTACTCTTGCTTCCAAACCACCCATGTGGCTGGCCAAGCTGTGATTGACGCTCTTGTTTCTCACAAGTTTAATGGCTATGCACCACCTGCTGGCCTCCCTCAAACTAGAAGGTGTGTCTAGTTATATATGTTGCCTCATTTTATTGATTTTTTATTTCACTCCAACTCTTCTCTTCCATAATTAAATTGAGTAGAAAATGATGTTATATATATTTAAGTGTTGATAAAAAACTAAAACAAACAATGCATCAACCAAATCTTGCCCTAGCAGTTAGGACTCTTGGTTGTTACCAAGAGGTTAAAGGTTCAATACCCCACTAATCCTTGGCTTCCTACTTATATAATAAAAAAAGCTAAAACAAGTAAAATGTAATGATAGATAAAAAGAAAATAAAAAGGAGAAAAAAGTATAAGGACATAAGTCTTACATGCCAATCTTAATCTCAAATAAAACGAAAAAAAAAAGGAGAAAAATAGTGGATCTTTGCCTCGAAAGTAGCCATAACTGGGCTACTCAAGTTGGATATCGTGAGCTCCGAGGCTCCAGCCGCCTAATCAAAAAGTTATTACTATTTGAAGTTAGGGTTTCTTTTGGGTCTTTTAGTTGGACTTTTAATTTGACACTTAACTTGCACTATATTATTTTACCATTTTAGAAAGAGGAGTTCTGTTGGAAACTCTTCCTTTGAATAGTAACTACAATTGTAGACTGGCCCGGATTGGTTTTGTTGGGTTAGTTTTGGTTCAGACGTTTGTTTGGCTTATCCTACTACTTCTTAGGTTACTGTTTTGACTTGCCCTCTCACCTCTTCCAGCTTTGCATGGTTGTTCTAGGTGTCTTCTGTCTTAATCATTCTTCATTCCATGCTTCCCTTCTTTTTTTATGGGTCTTAGGATTTGTTGATTTACAGCTTTAATTTGTGCTATGTGCAACTACAAATATGTGCACAACAAAAATTCTACTTCATCGTTGTTTTAGAGGAAGCTAGACATGGATTTGTGTTTGCTTTTCATCATGGTTTGAGAAGATGTGAAAGATGAAAGGATTATGTCTTCGACTATGTCCTTTTGTTTTGTTTGTATAACTATTTCTTGTGTTTTTGTTTTGGGTTTTCCTATAGTCTTTTCAGCTTTTCATGTGTGTTCTCAATGCTTATTGCTCTTCATCATCATTTCCAAGGACGTGAGAGATGGAAGGGCTTCATCTTTACTGTTCAAAGTCATTTCAAAAGTTGGATTTTGTGATTTATTACTTCCATTAAAGGCATCATCAATCATTCATGATTGTAATTTACAAACCTGAGTGTCAGAAAATGGTCATTCATCCTGGATACAAAGGTGCAACAATGGAGGATGGTCGTATTTGGGATTGCAAACATCATACACAAGGGGCTGATGAAGGGATAAGAAAATTCAGTAACTTCTAGTCAGTTAATAAATTCCTAGGGACTATCATTGTAGTTTTCTTTTACCACTTGGTAGAGGCATTTTGGGCCGGTCCATTAAGTGTGTGAGATGCTGTTCAAGGTTAATTACACATTAAGTTCCTAGAATTTTGTATATATGTCATATTGGCCCCAAGAATCAACTTCCTATAATAGGGTCATGATTATAAAATGTGTATGTTGACATGTTTTGCCATCAAAATTTTCTCAATTGTTCAAAATTCCCTAGCGAAGGGTTTATATATATATATGTACACACACATACACATAAACACATACACACACACACACACACACACACACACACACACTAATTAGGAGTTGGGAGTGTTGTAGATCTATGATAACAGCAAGTTGGGAAACAAATGAACAATAAATGGTTTGGCTTAGTAACATATCCAGACCAGAAACAATGGTACAATTCTAAGATTGGTCCCTAAGATAAGGTGATATGATGTTTTAGTTCTCAAACTTTTATAGATGACAATTGATCCTCTCAATTGACAACAAAAGTTTGAGAGTACCTGTACAACTAGTGGGAAACAAAAAAAAAGGGTAAAATTTTGACATATGTTCATGGGACATCATGCTTTAAATTTTTCAGTCCTCAAACTTTTCTATTTGACAATTGACCTCCTAAATTTTCCAACCTTTGTCCTTCTACAGTAATGCAGAATGATTCCTCATAAGTGGGTCCCTAAACAACGAACTGTTGCAATAATCCATGGCCAATTCACCTAATTGTCAACTAATTTAAAGAGAATTAATCTATTTATGAAACCAAAGTGTAGGAAAACCCAGCTTTTAGAGTTTTTAAAGCTTATAGTTCTCTTGACGTATAAGTTCCAACCTTATCCCAAACTAATTAACTCGACTATACTAAAAAGAGGGTTAAGGGAAACTTAAGAGGTATTGTGTTGTTTTGTAAACCAGTAAGATTCATAGTTCTTCTATTTTTTTTAACTTTTTGGTATAATGAGGAATTAAAAAAATTTATTTGAGGATGAAAGAAATTCCTTGGCTATCTATAACAAAAGGTGACCCAACCCATCTAAGGATGCATAAAGACCGAAAAACTAGTTCCTACAGCCTTTGTCCCATTTCTGGCAATAAAATCCAAGCAAGAAGTCCTCCACACCTTGGCATAATGGCTAAAGTGTAAAGAATATCGAAAAGGTCTAAAGTTTGACTTCTGGCTTCCCATTGCCTATATCATGTCATAAATAGCTGGTTTGGTTACCTTTCAGCTTCAAGTCCCGAAAATATTGACATATATCTTCCCCTTAATTAGTATAATTGTACATCTTCCCCTTGTATACTTTTAATGATGCTTCTGAGTACACAAAAAGAAAAAAAAATCCACATAAGAATTGTCTTCCCATAGTAGAGTATGTTAAACTTCCTTTACCCTTAATGTCGCCATCAACTTTCTGCAATTCTCAAACAAATTAAAAAGTGGATGATTATAGTTCATCCCTTGCACCAAAGCTAGAGAATACGTGGTGCTTTTATGAATTTAGTAGCATAAGAAAGGGTAAACTTTACTTGTCATCCCTAAACTATATCCTATGTTGCTTAATCATCGATCCTAAAACTATCAAGTGTTGTATCAATCATCCTCCAACTATTTAATTGTTGTTGTTTTGTCCTATCATTCATCACACAGTTAAAGATGGATGGAAAAATGATGTCACATCAGCAGCTACATCATTTTTCCATACCACATCAGATGCCATATCATTTTTCCATTCATCTTTAATGGCTATGATGGATGGCAGGATGATTAAGTAACACTGGATATAGTTTAGGGATGACTAAGCAACACTTAATAGTTTAATGACAATTAAGCAACATTGGATAGCAACATTGGACATAGTTTAAGGGTAACTGGTAGAGTTTACCCCATGAATAAAATATTCCCCTTGCATTTAAAAAATGCATATCCAATTCAAGTAAGAAAAATATAAGAAGAAATACTCATTTCGTCCCATTATCTTTACTCTAGTTCATTTTACATGCACACCAAGGCAAAGGTGAAAGTTCCTCTTGGTTTCCAATTTTTCCCTGGTACCTTACCCTTCCAAACCTTCATCTCAGTCATCAACTAGCCTTAATCTACCACCTGTAGTCATCTCTATCCTGGCTATTAACCAGCCTTAATCCTACTGACCTTTTCGTTTCCTTCCCCAATGTCATCACTTAATCTTCGTTATGACCTCACTTCCTTTAAGCCTCAACCTCTCCCTCCAATTTCAATACTTTCAAAATCGCCAACCTCTTTGCTTCCTTCCTTGACATTGTCACCTTTGTTCTTTTTCACCTATCCCTCTTATCTCGCCAATTCTAAAATTGCTGACCTCTTCACTTTCTTCCCCAACATCATCATCCCATGTCTGTCATCACCTACTCTTTTGATCTCGCCATTCATAATGTCCCTTAGCCATTGGTTTTAGGTTTACCATCACCTTTATTATTATGCTCTCCATTCACATGCCCATATCTAGTCACTACTAACATGGATTCAGGGGAGGGAGAAAACCCTTAGTATCACAAGCTTGATTTACTAGGATTTTTGGTTTTCTGATTTACACCAGACTTGGACAAAGGTGTGGCCAATAAGGACAAAATAAATCTTGTGAGGATTGTCACTAGCATCACCGATTGGGCAAGATAGAGAAGAATCCAAATGGGTTTTGTTTCCTTAAGTGGAAAGGGCAAAGGGGTATAATAGTTAATTTTAACTCTAAAACTTACCAAAATAAAAAATGGTGCAAATAATTTGAGATGACCTAAAAACGGAATATGATGCAAATAATTTGAAACAAAGGGAGTATATACTTTGTGATGTTAGAATGAAGAGGCTTGTCATATAAATATAAAGAACACACTTACATTATTATAAAAGTCTTTGAGTAAGGTATTATATAGTACTCCCTTTGTTGCATGTTCTTTGATCTATTTCACTTTTTTAATTTAAATTTGACTTAAAATTATTTATATTATTATTTACTAGAAAAATTAAAAAGATATATTTTTAGAAACTATAAGTCTTTATTTATTATTTATATACTAAGATATTGAAGATACTTAGGAAGGAGAAAGTATAACTAAATGCTATAAGTTTTTTTTTTTTGTATTTAAAAGCATCATTACAAGTGTACAAGGAAAAAGTATACTATTGAATACTAGTACTGTAATTAAGGGAGGGAGAATGACAGCTTTTTTCAAGACCAGATGGGCAACAGAACTATCTTGTTTATGGCATTGTGTATGAAGTGGAAAGGCCAGGGTTGAACTTTGAACCTCTCCAAATGTCCCATTGGGCCTTAGCCATTATGCCTAGAGGCATTCGACAAAGCTACAAGTTTTAGTCACTACAAGGTTATTTTGACCTTCTCCTTGCAGTGGGTATTTTTTTTTTTTTTTACAAATTTAGCATTAAAATAAATCTCAATAATAAATAATTAAAAAAATTTTACTCATAAATTTATGTTAATTAATTAATATTTTATTTTATTTCAATTTTGAGTTGGGCTATTTTATGTTATGTTATTATCATTAAAATATTTATTATGATCAAAATATAACTCTATGAAACATAACATTGTAGGTACTTTGAAAAAATGAATATTTTAATCATTCAAAAATAATTCACTAAAAATTTTCCTCACTTATCTACTCAAATTCTAATTTTTAATATCGATGAGAAATTGATTTAGAAAAATTCACTTTCAAATACAACAATTATGGACCAAATTATTTTATTAACCCATAGAGCTTCCAAAGTAAATAATTCATGCCACAAAATTCAATAATCAATAACAAAATTATATGATCAAAAGATAAAACTGTATTTAATTTATGTTAACCAATTAATGATTTAATCAGAACCATAGCCAAAAGTAGGCAAATTATAATAATTGGAGTTTCATTTTAGAAAACAATGATAAAGCAAAAAAAAAACATGTTTGGACCAAGAGAGAAAATGAAAAAAAAAAAGTTTACGTATTAAGGGTTTAAAATACTTAATAAAGGTAAAAAAATAGTTTAACTAAAAAATAAATAAATTATGGTGGCCAATGTCTTGTTTAGAAGATAATACATAAAAATAATAGCCAAAACAAAAGCTGGGGGACCAAGAGAGCAAATAGAAAGAATCTAGTTAAATAGTTATTAAACTTAAGGACCAAAATGGAACACAGATGGAACTTAGGGACTAACATGAGAAAGATTAAAAATTTAGAAACTGAAAACATGTTTTACCGAAGCAAAACGTGACACAGAAAAATGACAACACATGCCCTCAAAAAGGAATTAACCTTGTTAAATGGGAATCAAACTTTAAAAAAGTCAATTACATCTAAAAAAAGGAGTAAATTTCATGAATGGTCCTTAACCTTTAGTCATTGTTTCTTTTTAGTCCCTAAGCTATTGAATGTTCTGTTTTAGTCCTAAATCTATTAAAATGTTTTGTTTTAGTCCTAAATTTATTGAAAACGTTTCATTTTGGTCCTAATTTAATGAAATTTGTTAACTCAAAGTATTTTTCTCATAACAGTTTTTTATATCATAATTTAAACTATATAGTAACTGTCTTACAATAAATTTAATCTATATAATAATTTTTTTACAATTAATGAAAAATTTAAATTATTTTTTTTATTTCTATGAATTGAACTTATTCATTCAGAAAGAAAAAACTATTAATTTAAATTATCTACTTACTATAAAAAAATATTAAACTATTTAAATTTACTACAAGACAGTTACCAAATATTTAAATTAGAATTTCAAAAGCTTCTATCAGAAAATTATTCTTAGTTAATGAATTTCAGTTGATGAGGGACCAAAATGAAACAATTATAATAAGTTTAAAAAAAACAGAAGATTCAATAGGTTATGGATTACAAGGAAATAATGACTAAAAGCTAGGGTCTATTTATGCAATTTACTTAATCTACAGTAAAATTCACTGTAAATTAATAGTAAAAACGCTACTATTTTAGAAGTAACTTATAATTCAAAAAAGCTTCTTGCTACATTACACATTTTTCAGGCATGACCGCTTTAACTTTTTTTTTCTTGCTAACCTAGAAAGATGTCCAAAATATAAAAAATGAAACAAGATAGGCATCAATGTTTGTGTGATGGTATCATTTTGTCCTCAAACTTTTGAAATTAGACATATTTGTCATTATCCCAATAAGCACTAAAGATGTCATAGAATTTTGGCTTTTACATTTCCCCCTATGAAACTTTCATGAGTGATAGTTAAACCCCAACAACTACATGATAGTCCTAGTTCCTCTGTGATGATATAATTTGGTTCTTAAATATTGACATTAGACATTTTTGCAACTATCTCGGAAATTAACAAGGATGTCCTAGAATTTTGTCTTTTACATTTTTTACCCTTAAATTTTCATGAGTTATAGCCAATGCTCCAATTTGTTAAGTAATACCAAAACCATTTCCTTGATCTTATGCCGCATGTTTTCTATTTATCAAATTGATCAATAACAATTTTAGAACAATTTCAATTTTTTTTAACTCTTTCAATTGACGATTCATGATTTAGTTTTGATTTAACGATTCATAACTTTGAAACAATTTGAATTTTCCCCCAAAACAATTCATTCATAAAATTTTTAACTCTTTTTCTATGAATGTAATCGGTATGGGAAATTATATTTTAATTGATTGACGAGCACCAAGATGGGGCAGCATTTCAGTATTCCCATGTGTAGAAGACATAAGGTGCCTTTTGAGGAAACTTAGATAAGTGGTTAATTAATCACTTATTTTCAGTTTTTTTCTATTTTTGTATTGAGTTCATTTGATTTAAAAGCTAATATTTTACTTGCCCAATAATCATTTGAGTTATATTTTTTCACAAAGTCATTTATTTTTATAAAAAAAATTCTTATCTTCAAAAATAAAAAATTAATAGAAAATACTTACTCTTTACAAAAAAAAAATCAAAGTGGTTTTCGGGAGTAAGATTTCAATTAATGCATAATTAGATAAATATATAATTAGAACTTGTCATTTCAATATAAGTGGCACAAAGAAGATTTGAACCTTTCACCCTGTAATTAGACGTGGAGCTAAAAGAGGGCTAACAAGGGTCAAGGTCTCCTCTAAAATTATAAACTACCTATAATTTTCTTTAGAATTTAAAGATAAATGC
Organism: Aquilaria sinensis; assembly: GCA_005392925.1. Lineage (NCBI taxonomy): Eukaryota > Viridiplantae > Streptophyta > Magnoliopsida > Malvales > Thymelaeaceae > Aquilaria > Aquilaria sinensis. The sequence continues at coordinate 130,785 of SMDT01002907.1, read as the reverse complement.
ATTCTAACCCCACCTAAAATTTTATTGTAAGGGCTATAGTTTAGAAAAGTATTTTTTTGACCCCTCCTTTATAAAAAAAAACTTGATCCAAACGACAAATAACGTAGACATATTAGTAATATATAATAAAAACACAAAAGAAAATTATCTCAAAAAAAAATGAAGAAAGCAACCAATGCATGTTGTTCTGAGGGGCAGTGCTTGAGCACCCTGTGTAGTAAGAGATTATGAATTCGATCCAAAGCCTTATATATGACAACGATTTGCTTGGAACAAGTCACTAATTCAGAGTTTAACAATTATTTAAAAAGATTAGTTTTCACATTCAGAAAAGGAGAAAGTCCCAATTGCCTACAAAAAATGAAGATTCTTTTTCAATAATTTTAGCAATCTAAATAATTTTGAACAGTTAAAATTTTTACATTGTTGAGTTTAATAAATTTGGAAAATAACCGTAAAAAATTCTCAATTTCCAAAAACCTTTTACCATATATAATTTTGTGGAAACCACTTTCCTAATTCTATATCAGAAAGAATAAAATCCATAAAGCATTTTACTACGTTTCAGGAATTAAATTGTGACCAATGAACTTTTAAATATTTGCAGTTGAATCCCTATACTTTTCAAAAAAATTTGAATTTTTGTTCTTGAACTTTTAAAAAATTACAAATTAGTCTCTAACCTTTTATGAAGTTCACAAATATGGTACTAAAGCTCAAAAAGTGGCATTTAAATCACAATTAACTCAACCAAGAATGGGAAGTTAGAATCACATTTTTGCGGATTCTCATATTTTAAGAATCTTTTTTTTTTGTCTTTGATAGAACATATATTATGAATCCTATTTTCACATAATCGTACTTTCAAAGATTTTGAGAATTTTTGAACCAAACATACATTTACTTTGTTTATGATTCCTTGTTTCGTTTTGAAAAATAGTGGGATATAAGCAAAAAAAACAAAGTAAAAAAAAAAATCAATTCAATTCTCCATATTTTTGGTGGCAAGTGTTGACATCTACTCCTATTTTCATCCATGGAGACGCAAAAAGATGCGTAACCATTTTTATCACTTCTAACAAATTAATATTCTTATTTTCCTGACAAATCAATTCACCACCAAGAATAGTCAATTGTTATTGTTATTGATGAATCCAAAACATCAATTTCGTCTTATGGACGCCCTGAAGTAGCGTAATATTTTCACATTTATTAGCATTTTTTTTTCAAACAAAAATATTTGGCCAATCATGGATTTGGTTGGGTCACATGTTACGTTGCATAAAGCATTCCAAAAGCAGAAGTAGATAGTGAGAATGAAAGTAGGAAAACATAACTTTTTAAAATTGAAGTAAATAAAAATGTTAGAAAAGCGAGAGCAAAAGCAGCAGTTGAGAGTGAAAGTGGAAGCCCGAGAGTAAGAGTGGTGACCCAAAATAAAAGAATTATGCAACTTGGGTCATATGTCAAACTTTTCAAAAGTTTTGAAGTTAAATATTGATTGAGATCGTGAATTTCAGTTAATTTAGGCATTCCCCATATATCAATGACTAATTTGAAACGCTTTGTCTGAGACCTATGTGAGACAAAAATTGAGATTTGAGAATGATTTGAAATAACCAAAAAAGTTCATGATAACCAGCACAGATCACTTCCATTCATCCAAATCCAAACCCGAAATCTGATAACTTCAATTTTGAAAAAACCAGTAATCCCACGTGTTCTGAGAATATCTCTAAAAGCAAGAAAGATGGATAAGAAGGAAGATGAACATGGATTATTCAGGGCTGACACTGGAAGCGTTTCTTCTTATCTCTTCGTAGGCTTTGGTTTTATTTTAGGCAAAATAGGTAATTTTGCCATTAAAGTATAGGGTAGAAAATAATTTCACCACTAAAGTATTTTTTTATGTAAATTTGTCACAGACATTTTTAAATAAGCATATTCACCATCAAATCTTAGAATAAATAGATATTTACCATTATAATACTTAACGGTGCGAATATTCTATTATCATAAATAATATTTCACCAGGGTGGGGGTGAGTTAGAGTAGTTGGACAAATATGCCAGCCACATCAGCCATACAGTTGGATCATCGCCCTGGGGTTGAACTCCATCATTCATTGCGCATTGTGCTTCCAGTGGATGTTTGGTTTGGAGATGCCAAGGCAAGCAGCGGTGAGAATCGTGGTGACAAGGCTGAATAAGAAGGATTTGAGGAAGATCCTAGTGGAGATATATGGGTCGAGTGTGCATATCTTAGCGATGGAGTGCCCGATTTGCTTGGGGGAATTCGTGGACAAAGAGAAAGTTCGGGTCCTACTGAAGTATAATCATGGGAACGTTTGGGTCCTACTGAAGTGTAATCATGGGTTTCACATCCACTACATCGATAGCTGGCTTAGGATCTTGATCGATTAGAACAGTAGGAATCCAAAAGCCCTCTTGCACAAAACCCGCTCTTTGTCTCTCAAGTCTCACTCACTATCTTTGTTCCATTCCTCCGATCATTTTTTTCATTCGATTGGATTGTGAGAAATGAGTGGAAATAAGAGCGAAGTTGTCTCTCAGGTTGAGCGAGAAGGGGGAGGCTCATCAAAACCACTTAAGGGTGGCAGTGGTCCGATGGATATGGAGGAAGGTCATCGGCAGAGGAAGGAAAATATGGTTGAGATTTGTAAGAACAAGAGAGAAGGCCCCACACTATATTTCCACATGTGCCTCCACATCGGTTCCACATCAACAAAATATTACAACGTTATCGCTCTCTCAGTATGTCTTAACATATAGTTAATGGTAATGGCAAATATGCCTGTTTCTAAAACGTTCATGGAAAATTTGCCTAAAAAAAATATTTTAGTGCGAAATTATTCTCTACCCTATATTTTAATGACAAAATTGCCCATTTTACTTTTGTTTTATGAAAAAAAAAATTAGATTAATATTACAAATTAAAACAATTTATTAACGATTGAGTTAGTATCTTCAAACATACCTAATATGTTCATGTTGTTGGTTAGAGGATTTTCTTTTCATAATAGAAATGAGTATATACATTTGACTTTTCTATCACTTCTTTTAGAGTTGCAACACTAAAGAAAAATGCTATTTTCATCCCAAGTTATTTATACAATTCATTATTCACATTAATTAATTTATAACTTTTTATTTTAAAATTCGGTCTTTAAATGTAAAATTTTTATATATAAATAGTAATTGGAGACTTTATATAGTTTCTAAGTATAATTATTTTTAATTTTTCTATCAAATATAGTATAAATAAATTAAAGTCAAACTTTAGTAAAAACAAGTAAAATGAAGCAAAGAATATGAGACTGAAGAAGTAAACAGTTTTTTTTTCTATTCCCTAGTAGTTTTCTAATTTTATTAAAAAAAACCAATTCATTAAAAGTTCAAGTACACCAGGATTATCCCTAACCTGAGAACTAGGGTTGAAGTCCCTCTGAAGTCTGAAGGAAGTAAAAAAAAACCACTCAAAAATTGGTATACGATTAGTTGAATTTAAAAGTTTTCCTAAAAAGGTTATGACTAAAACTGCTACCTGTACAAATATTTTATACGAAAAGGTAACCATGACAGAAGATAAAACGAAAGGAAATTGAAAAATTTTAAATAAAAATTTAGTAGAAATCTGTCTATTCTTAAAATCCGAATGTGAGATCACAATTAGGCCAAATGCTCCGGATGCGTCTAAGAAGTTGGGACAAAAAATTTGTTAAGAGAATTCTGGTGGAAAAGTGTCTGGAATCCAAAGTTGGGGTTGAGCCGATTCCACCCGCAGCGGATTTGTGTTTAGCCAGATGGAGGCGAATTCCAACAAAATTGTCTATAGAATCATTATTTTTATAATTTTTCATACTTAAAATAAAAAATAAAAAATATATATATTTCAGAAATCATTTTTTCCAAAAACATGTTTGAAAAATAATTTTTAAGCATATTAAAATATAAAATTTTAATTGATCGACAATATATAGTCATTTTTTAAAACCTCGCTAGTACAGCTAAAAACTTCAAAACAACCCAAACACGAATAGATATTCCTACTAGCAGCTTAGTTAGAACAAAGATGGGAATTGCGTGACCCAACTCGATTTGAGATATTATCTCTCTCCCAATTTTTTTTACCTATATAATTAATTTATAATTTTTTATTCTCAATAATTCTATATTTATATTTAAAATTTATATTTGCAAATAATAAATGAACGCTTATACTCTTCAAAATGTAATTCTTTAATTTGTTTTCAGAAAAAAGAATATTAAAAATCTATTAACTTAAAATTTAAGTAAAATTTAAGTTAAAAAAGATAAATAGCTCAACCAAATCGAAATCGCATGGAATACATTTTAACAAGAATAAAAATGATAGAGCTAATAACATATGGCCTAAAGCCATTTTTGGCTCTTGAACTTGAATGACACAGACACTTAACACCTTTAACTTGGAATCGGTCTAACTCACCCCCTAGACTTTCAAACACGGGACACTTTGCCCCTTTTTCCCCACATGCATATCATGTGATGCTTTTTACCCTAACAGCGTCTGCCCCTTTTGTTCCCTTCAGTTTGAAATCATCGACTGTAATTTTTTCACTAGCAATTGCCAACTGTGAACTCGTCGATGATCTTGAGGCCTTGAGCATCATCCCAGTCACTTCTTCTTCCCTAACCCAATCGACCCCTCACTGAAACTGAAATAGATCTTGTTGAATGAAATTGCCCTCCCCAATCCCAATCCCTTCCTTGCCAAAACTGCCCTCCCCAATCATTTCCTTGTCCCCAGTTTTGGATGGCTATGGCGAGGAAGATCTGGCTGTGGTGGTGGTGAGGAAGAGCTCGTGGCAATGGCTGTGAGACGAAGTAGTGAGGAAGAGTTTGTTGCGGTAGCGGTGAGGGAGAATTGGCGGCATAGCGGTGAGGGAAAGTTGGCGGCATAGCTGTGAGAGGAAGCTGACGGCAATGGCCGTGAGACAAATCGACGAGGAAAAGCCAGCAACTGTAGCAGTGAGGCAAAGCAACTAGAAGGCCGACAGATGCTTTACGATTTGAATCAGAAAACGGAGTAGATACTGTTAGGGTAAAAAACATCACGTGATGTGCACATGAGGGAAAATGAGGTAAAGTGTCCCATATTTAAAAGTTTAGGGGGTGAGTTAGACCGATTCCAAGTTAATGGGGTAAAGTGTCCGTGTCATTCAAGTTCAAGTGCCAAAAATAGCTTTAGGCCATAACATATTTAGGAAATTGTTTTTATAAGAATATTATGAAAGCTTCAATCGAAACACAATTATATATAAAATTTATTTAAATTTGAATTGTTCAATCACATCCCCCCTCCCAAAAAAAACAAAAAAAGAAGAAGAAGCAATGAAATTCAGCTGTATAACGTTGCTCTATTTCAATGAATTGACACCGTGAATTGACATGTCATGATTCGATCCACATTTGATTAGTAGTCGCCTGACAGTCCAAATCCATATGATGCATGTCCCGTATCCTTCGGATGAACAAGAGTCCAACTCTCGCATCTCAGATGCTGTCAACTCTAGACTTGATCAAACAAACGACGGGAACCTATGAAGGAACAATTGGGTTAGAGAGTATCTAGAATATAAATTAATTATTAAAAGGGAACACTACTATATATAGGCATGTCAAGTAGACATTAATTAACAAAAGGAACATGTAAATTTGTAATAGAATAATTTTATTTATTGAATGAACAACTAATTTCAATCAGAAAACAAGAACAACTTGAAATGAAGTAACTAGCAAGTAGTTATTAAATACAAAGTAAATGCATTTGTTAGGGAGTAATAAAATTAGACAATAGAACAACTATATTCAACAAGAAGATGTGAAGAATCCGATAAGAAACAACTACTATATGTATAGGCCATAGCATGCACTTACTAAATATGAAAAGGAAAAATAAGATTAGATAAGGGAATGACTATATTTAGCAAGAAAATATGAAGAATCTGATAAGGAATAACTACTACAGACAAAGCAAGTGGTTATTAAATATTAAAAGGAACAAATATATTTTTTAGAGAAAAGTTAGTTGAGACAATGGAACAACTATATTCAACAAGAAAACCATGTGTAATTTACTATTTCCATTTTTCTTTTTTTGTGCATCATCCACTACATCAGCCACCACCGGATCTATCACTGGGTGACAAAGGGATGTCAAAAGAGGCAGTGTTGGACAACAACTATTTCTAACAAAACAACTATTGTACTTGGAACCTAATGATAAAGAACAAATGATATTGGATAAATGAGTTTCATTTTATTAGAATTTAGGTCATATGTAGCATTAAGATATGGTCACTAACTTGAATATTGTGCCTGGAGGGACCAGTGGTAAATTAAGTGATGGGTGGCGGTGGATGTTGCACAAAAAAAATGAAAATGGAATATTATACAAAGTTTTTAAAGTTTGTTAAATTGTACATAAGTATCTAAAGATTTCAAAACCAACAATACCGTTATGATTTTAACATTCATGGCATATTCAATCTCAAACTATAACATTAATGGTTAATCTAGTCCTTAACTATGGCTTTAGTGGCTATATCGGAATGGCTATATCAAAATCTGAGCAAACTATAATAGACATTCTAGTTTAGGAGCTAAACTACAGTAGGAAATTTGGTACTTTTCTTATCAAGAACTTGTGAATACAACTAAATTGGATGTATGTACATGTATCAAGCTCACAATTTTGGGCATATCAATTAGTCTAGGTGGGTAAGTGGTCTCATGTGAGAGTGTTTTTTTTTTTTTGGTATTTAGGAGTAGCATACAAGTGTCTAAGAGAAGGATATACTATTATTACAAGTTAGTGAAAAGAATATTTCAATCAGAAAGACAATCGAACCAGCTTTGTTGTGGCATAATGTAAGGGTGATGAGTAGGGATGGCAATTGGGTGGGTAAATCCTTGATTCATGAATATCCGTTCATGATGAGGGTAAATGTGTAAAAATACCAGCAATGGGGCAAACATATATAGCAAATTACACTCATTTGGGATATAGGTGGGTGGCGCTTAGGGGATATCCATCAAAGGCAAATCCACACTGCCTACTCGTAAAACCCATAAGTGTAAGTTTCCTGCTTATTAATTATAATAAGATGCAATACTTACACTTAACTAATATTTTATACTAATTCTCATAAAAAATTTTCTTGTATGTCTGTAATGATTTTGTGTATTTTATGATTTTGATACATTATATGTGTACAATAACTTTGTATATATTTTTCATATTTTATTTTTATGAAATTAAAAAAAATACAGTTTAAATCATGAGTTACTTGTGGGTACGAATTACTCGCGAGTCATGAGTACGGGTGAGATTTTTCACTTGCTTGTGGATATCCGCGAAGTCATAGGTATTAAAAAAACTACAGGCATGGATGGTGGGTAAGGAGTATCCACACCTGATCCGTCTTATTATCATCCATAGTGAAGAGGCCAAAGTTCCCACATATCCACCCGAAACACCTTAGGCATGAGGTCATAGGAGAGAGTTGGGTATTGTCCAACTGAGTGTTTTTGTAAATTTATACTTCTACAGTGCAATAGAAATATTATTTCCCCGATGAAAAAAATAAACATAAAAACCTTTTTTTTTTTACTAGTGTCACTTATCACTTGTTTGTCTCTTAGTCTCAAATCGCAAAACACATTATTTTCTCCGTCCCAAAAACAATAACACATATTTTTTTTTTACTATCTAAAAAAAATAATGCATTTTCTTTTTTAGTAACTCTTCTATGCTAAATTTTCTATTTTACCCCTATTATCTCACACAAATCTGTCGTCACTCTTATCTCCTCAATTGGCCTCCCTTATCTCTTACATGCATCTTTCCCAAAAGCATCATGGACACAATCTCCTCCCCTATGACCTCAGAAGCCATTGATTCGGGTTTCCTTGGATTGATTTATCACTTGCCAAGAGATACAGAAATGAACATTGGTGATGAGGTCGTCACCACTCTGTCGAGCCTGCCACAGCCCCTTGAACCCATAAAGATCAATGTCAATGTGATTTTTTGTTGTTGTTTAGGTTGTTGGGTTGGGCATCAGTCAATTCGGTGGTGAAGACCGGTTGGACAACATCAGTGGCAATGAGGCCATCGTGAAAATTGGTTAGGCACGATTGAGCGGGTCACAATACCCACTGATGGTGATAAGACCATTGCAAAGACTAGTTGAGCGGGCCATTCGACAGGTGGCAACACCAATAGAGGTCAAATGGGTGGCAAGTAGGGATGGCAAAATCGGACCCGACCCGATGACCTAGCCCAACCCACTCGAACCCAAGCCCGACCTGACCTGATTTGACTAAAAAAATCAACGACCTGAATCCGACCTGAACCAAAACCCGATTAAAAGGAAACCCGAGAAAACCCGAACCCAAATGACCTAAACCCGAAATACCCGAACCCGAAATGACCCGAGCCTGAATTGACCCGAACCCGAAATGACCCAAACCCGAGACTGACCTGACCTGAACTCGAGATGACTCGATAACTAAACCCGACAATACCCGATTTTAACTCACCCTAAACCTTAACTTTCCTCATTCATTATTTTCCATATTAACTCAGTCCTAAATATGGAAATTTCCATGTTTAGTAACTTCCGTTTTTTGAGAATTTCATATTTAATATGTCTTATATTTAGGAATGGTGACTTCCGTTATTAGTAACTTCCATTTTTTTGTACTTCCATATTTAGTAAGTCTCATATTTGGAGATGAGACTTTCATATTTAGTAGTTTCATTTCTTTTTTTAAGATATTCATGTTTAATAATTTTCATATTTTGAGAAAGGATTTCCATATTTAGTAACTTCTATTTTTTTAAGAACTTCTATATATTGTAAGTATCTTATTTGGGGAAGAAACATCCATATTTAGTGAATCCCATATTTGGATTTTTCGAATAGAAGTAATTTTTATATTTAGAAAGTTTAACGATCTTAATAGGTAATTATTAAAATTACAACATTCATCCTTATACTTTTAAGTATAGTGCAACAAAGTACCTAAATTTTAAAAAATTTTATTTTAGCCACCCATAATAATTACAACATCGATCCTAAAATTTTTGAAATCTTTGCATTTCACCCTAGTCACTGATAATGAACTTGATATGCATTTCATTGTAATTTCAAAGAAAATTCATTAAAACATAAGTATAACAAAATTATCATTGTGTATGTCTGAGTGATAGCTGAGTGAAGATCTGAATAATCTGTACAATGATAGTTAAAGGGTATGGGTTTAGAAAAACAATCAAATATTACTAATAATGTTAAATTACTTAAATATGTACTAAACTATAATGAAGAAGATTTTTATGAATATTTTAATTAAATATACTAAAAAGTGATAATTTAATTTAAATTAAATCACACAAAAAATCAAAATTTTTGATTTAAATTAAAAAAAATTGAATAAATTCAATCATTTTGACTTCACACTAATAACCCATGTGAACACAAAGGTTGACCCGAAAGTTGGCCTGAAGTTACTCAAGACTAAAATTGACCTGACATGAAGTGAATCCGAACCCAAATAAACCCGGCCCAACTCAACTCGAACCCGAAATCAACTCAACTTGAAATCAACCCGAACCCAAATGACCTGACCTAAACCCGACCTGAACCCGAATTCATGCTAACCCGACTAAACCCGAACCTGAATAACCTAACCCAAACCTGACCTGACCCACCCAATTGTCATCCCTAGTGGCAAGGGATAGCTTGTAGGAAGATGGGTATAAAAAGGTAAAATGGGAAGAAATTGGAAAAGAGAAAAATTCCTTAAAAGGCATATAAGGAGAAATGACGAATTTAAAATGGGACAAAGGGAGTACGATTTAGGAATTTTTACTATTTTTATTTTTTTTTTATTAGTTTTTCAAGCATGTACCACTTGGGAAACAACACTGCCTAGGACATCGGTACAATGAGACATCGGTAGTACAAGCTAGTCAGGATGAGACAAATACCAACTCATTCTATTCTATTTTATCTCCTGTCCCGAAATGTACTGCTTATACCGTCCAGTATACTATGAAATTCAAAGCCTTGCTTTTTGGGCTTCTAGGTAAAAATTTATTTAATGATGATTAAAATTATTATTTTTTGGATAAATTCAAACAAGACATTTTGTTAACGGCATGTTCTTTCTAAGTATTTGGATGTTCTTTAATATATGTTGTTTGTAAACATATAAATGTTCTTTATGAGATTTTAGATGTTTATTTATTTCGTCTAAATAAATATCTAAAATGAAAAAAAAAATAATGTTGGTTTTAAATATTTAGACAACAAAAGAGTTTGAAAAGGAAAAAATTAAGAAAAACGTTGGGTGAGAGAAAAATTGCCTAAACGGCTAAACCGAAACCTTGGAAAAGAAATTATTTTGTGCTTGAATGAAAAATCACTTTGGCAACTCACAACTTTTATCAAATAAGCGAATAAAAAGATTATGAACTTCCAGAATACGGAGTTATCCTCTGCCATTCTGTTTTACTATAAGACGATTAATTACGTTTCGGATTGTTTTGCTCCACTTGATGCAACATAAATATATTTGCATAACTTAGTGTAGAGAATAATAAAATATAAATTAATTTAGTGATTCGTTTCAATGTTAGTGAATCAAATGAAGTGAGAAAAGCACTGAGGTGCAAGTGGTGAGATGTTTCTAAATAATGGTGAGTGATAGTGTTTTTTTTTTTTTTTGTCTATTTGGGTCATCTTTCATATTTTGTACATGGATGATTTTTTAAATTCAATCATATTTGGTAAGTTAGTACAATAGAGTATGTATTTGTTCATGGGTTAGTTTATTTTTCTATTTATTTTCTTTGTTCATCTTTGTTAAGCTGTAAGTTTAGATACTAGATATTTGCCTTGGATGTTTACTTTACAGGATCATAGGAACTGAACTTATAATTGAGCTAAGTATCCCGTTTCCTTAGGGTATATTTTTTTGTATATGTTGTAAGTCTTGCTGACTTTCCATACAAAAAAAAAAAAAATATAGGATAGTCATAGTCACTTGGCAAAGTAGCAGGTTCACTATTTCCCCACAAAAAGTCATTTAATACTGGTTCAAGTATCTTCCAAATTCCAAAAAAGTAGAGAGAGAGAGAGAGAGAGAGAGAGAGAGAGATTTTATTGCAAAATCACTTAAGATTCTAGGGTAACGATAAATAAAATAAAAATTTTCATATTATATTTTATTTTTATTAAACTAAATCCCCACATATATACCGACAAAATTAGGAATTCATGTCTCAACTCAAAATCTTTTAATCACCGTGTGCGTGTGTTAGCATACAAAAAGTACTTCATCCCTCCTAAGACTTTCCTTTTGCACCTCACATATTTTTAGTTTTATTGAGCTTGTTAACGGATATTAATGATTTAATATTGCATAGGCCTATTATACAAATTTTTTAATATTAAATTCATTAATTTAGTCAAACAATTATTACTAAAGAATAAAATTGATTTTTTATAAAATAGAAATATTCAAATTGGATGAAGGATGCGTAAAAAGTCGTTTGTATAAAATAAAAAAAATAAAATTAGAAAAAATGCATAAAAATATGAAAAATGTCACTTATTTTCATACAAAGGTTCTTCCAAAAGAGTATCACTAATTATAAGATGGAGGGAGTATGAATAGAAACTTAATATAAGATAGTTCACATCTATGATAAGCAACCTTTTATGGATGCAACTAATGCAAGTAAAACTGAGAATAATAATAACAAGAACAACATTGTGATAATAAACAATCGGATACTTTACAGTGACAATATAATCACATCTTTGAGGCTTAAAAATTTATATATTTACCCTATTTTTTATTAGCTTATAGCAACTTTTCAAATTTTAATTTAAACTGTCTGATAACTAATGATGAAACTTTAACACGCAACCTAAATTCTGGCAGAACCCGACTTGAAAAATATTGGTTTTAGGTTGATTTTAAGAAAGAGATAATGATAATTCGGGTTTATCAAACCAGATCCACAATTTTGTTGTTGAAGTCAGGTCGATTCCAGTCAAACTTGACTAACTTGAAGAAAACCGAATTTTAGATGATCCTAACCCAACCCAAATACACTAACTAACTAACCCAACCTAGTTACCCAAACACATTAGCTTGCACTCTCCCGAGCCATACCACTATACACGACACAACACAACAGCAGCCCCCTCTTCCTATTTGCTAATCTCGTCTCACTCTCAATAAAATCTCCTCTCACGTGACGGTACTTCACTCTCTCTCAAATCGCCCTGGCTGTTGATGCTAATTTTGTTTTCCACCTGCTTACTAGCAAAGTAAGTAACTAATTTCAATTTCTTCCCTCCTATAGCTAACTGTCTACCAGTAATTTTAATTTGTTCAATATTATTTTTACAGTTAATAAATATTTAAAATTATTAGTTTTTCTTCTCTATAAATGTAAAAAAAAAATAAATGTCATTTAGCTATAAAAAAAATATATACCAGACATTTTGAAATTATTAAAACATAATTAATAAATAGTTTAAATTATGATTTCGGAAGTTGCTGTTACATAATGTAAAAAAAAAGCACGGGCAAACAATATATATCAAAAGATTCAAAACCTCAAGTGTGTAACGGGTAACTGTAAAATAGCCTAAAGAATTATAGCTAAATTAAGAAAGGGATAATTTAGAGAAATGCACCAATCATTGAATAAAAAATACATTTCCCCCCTTATATTTGAAAAAAATATACTTTATCCCTTATACTATATCATTGAAAACCAATAAGGAAAAAAACTATCTGTATTACATTTAAATAGATGAAGATTTGATAATTTAAGTTATTAACTAATTGTGAAACTAAATAGTTTAAATTTACTGGAAGGTAGACAATAAATAGTTTATAGGGAAAGTTACAAAAACCCCCTGTGGTTTGGTCAAACCTACAGTTCGCCCCCTCTATTTTGAGAAACCTACACTTTGCCCCCTATATTTTTTATGCTGCCCGATAACAACTTTTGAAACTATATTTAAACTATATGGTAATAATGCTCTAGTAATTTTAAGATTTTTGATATTTTTTTCACAGCAAACCGAACTTTAAAAAATACTGATATATAATTATAGGTGGAAAAGTACATTTACAGAAAGGAAAACCTGATAGTTTAAAATTTCTATTAACTATAAAAAAAATACAAGACAGATTGAAATTACTGGAAGATGATTATCGTAGAGTTTAAATACAGTTTCAGAAGTTGTTATCAGGTAGTATAAAAAGCATAGGGGGCAAAGTGTAGGTTTCTCAAAATAGAGGGGGCAAACTGTAGGTTTGACCAAACCACAGGGGGGTTTTTGTAACTTTCCCTAGTTTATATTATGATTTGGGAAGTAGATGTTAGCAACTAATAGATATTGTAAAAAAATTGTTCACTTTGTATGGGTAAAATATAGGTTCCTCACGGTTTTTGACAATTTATCCTTGAAAGAAAATTACAAAATCCCCCATTGTGGTATGGTTTGAACTCTGGATTTCGAGCATTGTATTTGGGGAGGTGAAGGTTGTAATTGGTAGATTTAAAGCTTAGGGTTTAGAGTTATTTCCAGGAAACATTTTGGGATTAGAGCGCGTAGTTTGAGTAAGCATTTTAGTGTCAATTTCGCCATTTCATTAGTTTTGACCAGTTGACTGTTAAGTGATTTAAAGTTTTAAACGGTATTTAGTTGTTAGGGTTAAATGTATATGCTCAAACTAGAACGGTTGCAAGTGTAAATAGTATGATATCTTAGTGGGCTTTTTTAATGCTGTAAGAACCCAACCGTGAATGGAAACCAAAGAAGCTTCTTGTTAATTAGTGGTTTAGTCAGTTTAATCGATTGGACCGCCGGTTCGCCTGCTATCCTAAAATAAAATCATTTATTGCTACCCACCATCCTCTGATGGTCATCTACCATTATAAAATAGAATCATTTATTGCTATCCACAATCCTAAACAAAAAAAATCATTTCAGTTCATGATTCACTGATGTGAATAGTTTTAACCAATTTTAACCACATATCTAATGAGTTGATAGGCGAACCGTCAAGGACAACGGTTCATGGTCAAACCGACATATCCAATCCGGCTGTTACACCATTAAGGTTTTTCCAATTTTCTCTTTGAAAATGGTATTAGTGGGACATACGTGCCGACGTGGTTTCCTAAAATCATTTTGTCGCTTGGCTATGAATTTGAGACTCTGTGTAAGGCAAGCAACCACCAAGCTATTTTGTTCCCATGCAAAAAAACCATTTTTCCGACCTTCAACGTGTGTGGGCGTGTGGCTGTGGGGCTCCCACTCTCCTTCCGTCACCCATCTGCTAGCCTACAAAAACCTCTCCCCTGCTCTCTATTCACATGCCAAACCAAACAAACCAAACCAATTGATTTTATTGGTTGGGAAAATCAACAAAAAAGAGACTGAAAACCCAACAGAAGCATGAACCAGGAGATGGACACAGGAGCTTCAACCATCACAATAAAAGGAATCCTCAGTTTGCTGATGCAGAACATTGATGAGGGAAAGAAGCTGATTTCTTTGGGGATGGGTGACCCTTCTGCTTATTCTTGCTTCCACACCACCCATGTGGCTGACCAAGCTGTTCTTGATGCCCTTCTTTCTCATAAGTTCCATGGCTATGCCCCCACTGTTGGCCTCCCTCAAACCAGAAGGTGAGGAGATCTTGTATTGCTTAATTTTGGGTTTTTGTCAATTTCTTGGTTCCTTGTCATGAAACAATCAATTGGGGTTGGGATTAGCTTTTCATGGAAGTTTAAGGTTGTAAAGACAATTGATCCCGATTCTCCAAGATTTTGGATTCAGTTGTAGGCCTTTACGGGGAATACTCTGTTTACCAAAATCGTTTAAAGTTTAGAAAAAGCTATATGATGCTAGCTTTTAGCTTAATTATTTTAGAAAAAAATCTTCATCTTTAATAAATTATTCCCAAACAGCATGTGGCTCTGTTTGGCATTAGCTTCAGTGATTAATATTAAAGTTTTTAAAAAGCTATTCAATAGTAGCTTTTAGCTTTTAGTTTTACTGTTTTTATCTCAATTGTTAAATCAATTATCCAAAACTCTAACGTTGATGACAAAGCTGTTCCCAAACAGGGCATATATCAAGGATGAGAGCGGTTAATTAGAAGAAGTTCAAGACTTACCCCTTGTCTTCTATGATGTAACACTATGAAATATATATGTATGTCCTTGTACAAGTACAGAAGTTAGAACGTAGGAAGAGAATGTAAGCTAAAACTATGTCTTTATATTTTATTGTAGTGACAATAGCATGTGTCTGGCTTTAACAGGGCAATAGCAGAGTATTTGTCACAAGACTTTCCTTACAACTTATCAGCAGATGATGTTTTTGTCACTTCCGGCTGCACACAGGCCATTGATGTTGCACTAGCCATGCTTGCACGTCCCGGGGCTAATGTCCTGCTGCCGCGGCCAGGCTTCCCGATATACCAGCTCTGTGCAGCTTTCAGACACCTTGAGGTCCGCTACTACGACCTCCTTCCGGACAAAGGTTGGGAAGTTGATCTTGACGCTGTTGAAGAGCTGGCCGACAACAAGACAGTCGCCTTGGTGATCATAAACCCGGGTAATCCTTGTGGCCAAGTGTACTCGCGCCAACACTTGGAGAAGGTTGGTTTCTGATGCAACATGTTTGTGGGGATTGTTTTTGTTTTACCCCTTTAGTGTTGGATGTGTGGGAATGATGTTTGGTTGTGTTCTTGCTAGTAGATTGCGGGTGTGGCAAGAAGACTTAGGGTTCTTGTGATTGCAGATGAGGTTTATGGTCATCTTTCGTTCGGGGACAAACCGTTTGTGCCAATGGGGACGTTTGGTTCAGTTGTTCCTGTCATAACTCTTGGTTCTTTGTCCAAGAGATGGATTGTGCCTGGTTGGAGACTTGGTTGGTTTGTGATATGTGACCCTTCTGCCATGTTTAAGAATCATAAGGTACACTTCACACTAGCCATTTAACCTTCCAATCTTATATCCCTATACCATTTCAGCAGCAATTTGCAGTTCTCTTTTCTTGTTTTTCATAGAAACATATGCACTGAAGTCCATGATTTTGTATGTTCATAGAGCCTAATATACTTGCTTGTTTGGCCTGGCAGACCATTGAGCGTCTTAAGAAGTATTTTGACATCTTGGGTGGCCCTGCAACTTTCATTCAGGTATCTACTACAGACTTTTTTAACTGCGCAAGAAAAAAAATCATGTATTGTTTCTTCTCTTTGGGCTGGTCCAGGCAGCTGTCCCTCAAATTATTGAGCAAACAGATGAGGCATTTTTCAAGAAGACCCTCAACTTATTGAAGCAAACGTCAGACATATGTTGGGACATGATAAAGGAGATACCTTGCATTGACTGCCCCCATAAACCAGATGGGTCCATGGCTGTAATGGTGAGTGAGGAAGCTGCAAACTCTGCAACTCCTGGTACTGAAGAAGTCCCCAAATTGTTCACCAACTTAGAGACTTTCTGACATGGTACCATACTCTTGTGGCAGGTGAAGCTAAACCCATCATGCCTGGATGATATCTGTGATGATGTTGATTTCTGTTTCAGGTTAGCCAAAGAGGAATCTGTCATCATTCTTCCAGGTGAGAGCTTACTTTGCGTTTATCTATTCATAGCTTCAAGGACTAATCTGTTCTGTCCCGGCCTAACTACGTGATGGTTTGTTTCGCTTAATCTGCAGGTACTGCCGTTGGTTTGAAAGGTTGGCTGCGTATCACTTTTGCAGCTGATCCATCTTCTCTCAGAGAAGGTCTTGGGAGAATCAAGTCCTTCTGCCAAAGGCATGCCAAGCAAATTCGTTCATAGGAGGATAGGATAAATGTTTATCTAATGACTTTTGTTACTTGTATATTGTCTAAAACAAATGACGAGGTCATGTGGACATTGGAAACTTGGAATACAAGCTAAGCAATTTATTGTGATTTTTGGTGCTACCTTAGGTCCGAAGTTAGTACCAATGATACTCAATTAAAGGGTTTCAATTCCATGTGTTCATTAGTAAGGTAAATGGCTCTACTCGTTAATACTCAAAGGAAGCGAAAGAAAATTGTACAAGAGACATTCAACCATGGAACAAATGGGTTCCGAGGTAGCCCAGCAACACTTTTACCAGAAAAATCGTTTGAAAACAAGGTTTAGATCCTGGTACGTGGCATTGTTATACAGCCAGACCCTCCACAGAGATTTCCGAGGAATTGCTCTGTGGTACGTTTTACCGTGGCACGAGACAGTTTCCAGCCCAATATACCAAGGATAAGTAGAACTGCGAAAAAAGCAGGACACTGGAAATCAACAGGAAAGACTAGCTGTGATATAGTCCAAGAACACACAATGAACTCATAAGCTCTAGCCAACTTTTCCATAAGCATCAGGCCCCGAGCACCAGAGTTCCAGGAGGCATTCTCCAGGACTTTCCCACACAAACAAATCTTTTCTGAAGATCATTTGAAAACCTTTGTAAAACATTTGAGAAAAACATTACTGGAGTATCCGGATGTATCACCGGGGATCGAGGCCGGTAGATTACAACAATTATGATTGAAGGCAGAGGACGACTTGAAGAGAGGATCCACAGAGTGGCAACTCCTAAGTCATCATTTGCCTTCAAGCTTAATTATTATAAGCTTGAAGATGATCTGAACCTGAGAGGATCCACCGAAGTGGCAACTCAGATTATCGGAGAGTTGAGAGACTAAGAACTTCTGCGTCACCCCTTAGCCAGAGTTTTTTAGTGAGAGAGGAACATAGAGAGAGTTCAAGAAAGGAGTTCTGTATTAGCTCCGGGATATCTTACAAGAGTAATGAGGCCTCCTTATATAGGCGGAGGAAGGAGAAACCAAACAAACAAGGTGACGTAAGGACTTACGTCAAAACTTAATAATGCTAGACCGGAAGTGACAGGCCACTTAACCGGAATCTTACTGTTACAATAATTAAAAGGCCAGCTGTAAGTATAGAGCTGGCAAACACTAGCCGCCCCATGTTCTTTTGTCTCTGAAAACAGGTTCTGGAAAAGCAGTGAGGTCCAGAGGCCAGTTGTGGTTTGAATCTTCAGAGTCACTTTCACTTGGGGTTTGAGTCTGTCGTTCGCGCCAAAAATACGGGTCGTCTATTCGTGGATCATCCATGGACGGGTCATCCGGGCCAGGACCGTTGAGACGCTTCCAGTGGATGCAAATGTATCCACAATTGCAGTCAGGCATGATCAGGTGTTCAGACGGCTGAGTCAGTGGAAGATCTTCTTTAAACTTCAGAGGAGAAGAAGGAGTTGGAGCCGGGCAGGTGATCTGGTGAATAGCTTTTTGGGATGCAATAGCTTGTTCACGTCGTTCTTGATTTCGGCGGAGCCGTTGAAGATCATCATAAGACTGAAGGGCTTCATGGATCATTTCTTGGTAGTCCATCGGGTAGGACGGCCATTCTGGAGAATCATGAGGCCATAGTTCTATAGAGAACACCGTATGGTTATATCGATAAGCAGTTCTCATGAAGGCACGGTATTCATCATGTCGTTGCCAAGGGACTCGGGCCAGATTAAAATCTAAATTCTTATAATGGTAATAAACAGGAGAGGGAGAGAATTTAAGGCCAGAGGGAGATTTAGAGAAGGTAATAGGCCTATGGAAGAAATATATAACATGACTAACTCCATAATTCATACAGGAATTAGTTGGGGAAATATTATTTAACTGGTAGCCTATTCGGCGGTTTGGGATAGCAGGGTTAAGAGCTTTATAGGCGGAATGGAGATGGTCAATCCATGTGCAGATGGGATCGAACCAGGAAAGAAAGGTGGAGAGCTCAGAAGAGAAGTCTGAGTGGAAGTTGGAAGAGAAGGTGAGGAGTTGGTGAAGTTCTGAGATATTAAAAATAATACCTATGGTATGGACAGAGCATAGGTACCAGAAAAAGCAGAGAGCTAAAGGCGGGAAGGTGAAGACATCAGGGATGGAGAAGAGGTGAGCAAAAGGGAACTGGGGATGAATCCCAACAGGTTTAACAGGGGAGTCATCGAAACCATACCTTTCAATGAGGGAGACATGGTAGTGGAAGACTCGGTGTCTCTGGGTGAAGGTGAAGGACTGATGCTCATATCTTTCAACATCAACCGGGAGATTATCATTCTTGTTAAAGACCGGGGGATTGGAAGAGGAGGAGGAAGAGGCCATTTCAGGCTTTGGGTTTTGGAGGCTTTGGAGGTTTGAGGAATGATTTAGAAGGTCTGCTCAGGATATCAGCTAAGGTGTTGGAGGTGCCCTTTATATGCTTAACATCGAAGCTTAAGCGGATGAACCATTGTTGCCAGCGAAGCAGCAGAGCATTGGGAAGTTGTTTCTGCCTGTAACTCAGCATACGGGGAAATGCTGACATGTCCATCTCTACAAGGAAGTGGTGACCAATGAGGTGGAACTGGAATTTTTCAATCCCACGTTTGACGGCCAAGATTTCTTTGTAGGTGGAATGGTAGTACTTCTCTGACTCTTTGAATTCTCCACTATTGTAGCAGCACACGTGTCGGGTACCATTGATTTCTTCAAGGAGGACCGCTCCCTAATATTCATCTGAGGCGTCCGTCTGGAGTATCCTTTTTCCTTTGTCGGGAATCTTGAGTGGTGGCAGATTCTGAACCACTTCTTTAAGCTTGAGGATAGCTCGCTTGTGTAGGTCGGACCATGGCGGAGAATCCTTTCTGAGATACACGTGTAAAGGATGGAGAATGCTTGACAACTTCGGGATGAACTCGCGGATGTAATTGACAAGGCCGAGAATTTGCTGGACTTGTCTTCTCGTGAGATTATCGTCCGGGAAGTTCATGATCTTGGTGACAATATGCGGCTGAGGATGGTACTTGCTATCTTTGATTTGAACTCCAAGGAATTCAATGGAAGTCTGACCAAGGACCATCTTGCTCTGGGAGAGCATTACTCCATGTTCTTTAACTATTTGAGCAAACTGAATTAATAACTCCAAATGTGTACCTGTACAAGGGGAAAACAATAAAATATCGTCAATATAAACAAGGGCCGACTGCAGTATCGGCTCGAAGATCTGGATCATTGCCTTCTGGAACAATGAGGGTGCCGTCTTCAGACCAAAAGGAAGCACCGTCCATTGGTAATGGTGGTCTGGAATGCAGAAGGCAGTTTTGTATTTATCTGGAGGAGAGATCGACAATTGCCAAAAGCCAGACTTGAGGTCGAACTTTGAGAAGATCTTGGCATTTGTCAGATTGGCGAAGAGGGTATTCTTCCGTGGTAACGGAAACTTAACGTCAGCAACAAACTCATTCAGAGGCTTGTAGTCAATGACCAGCCTGGGCTTCTTTCTTTTCTGTTCGGAGTGTTTGTTGACGTAGAAGGCCTGGCAGGCCCACGAAAAAGTTGTGGGCTCAATAAGGTTCTGGGCCTTGAGCTCTTGCAGCTCTTGGATCGCCATCTTTTTCTCCTCTGGGCTCATACCCATATGGGTAGCCTTTGTTGGGTTAACATCCTCATTCTTCTTGAATGGAATCTCGATGAAGAACTTGGGATTCTTCCAAAGGGGTAGAGGATGCTTCTGTTCAAACTCAGCGTGAGACTCAGCACAGGACTGTTGAATGAGAGTCTGCATGATCGATCCGTATACTGGGTCACTTTCAGATTGTATCTGACTGGCTGAGAGAGCTTCTCCTTCAGTTGAATAGAGTCGTGGAGTTGACGTCCAGGGAAGGAAAAACTTGTTGAGTTGCAAACCTTTATCAGTCCACCTTTGAACTGATAGCTTCTTGATGATGTCAAAGCCGAGGATCATATCTCTGCCATGGTTATAACCAAACACAGTAGTAACTACGTACTTTGTAGGAGAGAATTTGATCCGGACTAGCTTACTTATCAATGTGACATAGAAAGCGCCGTTTGCAGCTCGGAA
Source organism: Aquilaria sinensis (assembly GCA_005392925.1). Classification (NCBI taxonomy): domain Eukaryota; kingdom Viridiplantae; phylum Streptophyta; class Magnoliopsida; order Malvales; family Thymelaeaceae; genus Aquilaria; species Aquilaria sinensis. Next base: position 109,719 of record SMDT01002907.1, on the reverse strand, counting down.
TCTTTCATTGCAAGGTCACCACATTCTTTCTGGAAGCAAGGAAGGATTGACAATAGTGTTGGTGGCACCAGTGTCAAAGAGAGCAATCACTGGGATTGGCTTTGCATATTTGTCCATGAGAATGTTGATCTTGGCTTGTGGAATAATGTGAGCAGCGAAGAGAGAGGACTGCATGGGAGAGATCTGTATGGTGTAGATTGAGGCTTGTTCAAGATGGTCAGAATCAGACTCTGACGAATAAGCTTCAATGGCAAAGAGCCATGATTGTTCTATTTTTCCTCTCAGAGTTGAGTTACTAGGAATTTCTTGCTGATCCCCTGATCTAGGTAAATCTATTATGTCAGGAACATCTACTCCTACCTTAACCCCTACCTCTTCGTTTACCTCAACCTCTTCTTCTTTTTATTTAGATTCTCTTTGTGAATTTAAATATCTTTCTGATGATGAGAAGATTCCCCTTACAGATCTTCCCCTCATCAATCCTTATAAAGCTTTTACTAAACCTACCCATTCTCTTACCCGTACTGTAAAAAAACTAGTCTCTCCTACCAAGAGACATGTAAAAGAGTATGTTCAGGCTACCAAGTTTGATCAACATGCTCTTCCTGCAACATCCAAAGAACAGTATGTCACGCTGGAGATCCCTCCTCACTTCCCTCGTCAATGGACAGCTGAGGGATACACGCATCTCCACTTTGGTGCTGTTCGCCTTGCTCTCACCTACCACGGAAGAAAAGGACTACCAGTTACTGCCCGTCTTGCACTGCTTGACTCTCGCTATAAGAAGTAGAAGCATGCCTGCATCGGCACAGTTGAGACTACACTCAACGCTGGTACTATCCTCATGACGTTCTTCCCCAATTTCTGTATGGCTCTTCAAGACCCACATCTCTTAACGGCTTTGAAGATCCAAGTTCAGATAACTGGTGTAGAACAAGTCTCAACCACACTGGCATCCACTCTTCACTACCAGATGGCGTATAGAGTCCAGAACCATGCTCTTGACTTCTCTATGCCCAATATGAACAATGATGCCTTGTATCTGTCTGTAGATACAACCCATGTTCCTAACGAGACGTATGTCCCACAGCAAATACCTCGTGAAGAACTCCAACGACTGATCCCTGCCTCTTGGATATCTGCATATGAATCTCTCTACCAGCAGACAGAGCCAGTCCAGTCTAAGAAGCCCATATTCCTTGATAGAGGAAATGGTCAGACGGAAATCTTCTTTCAAAAGGAAGAACCGTCAGAAGATACTGATGTCTTCTCTACACCAGCTGTACTCACTTTCATCCGGGAGCCCATGGAGTATCTCCACATACCAATTGAGTCTTTTGACTCTCTAGGTAATCCAGTCTACTCCTTTGCGGATAAAAAGGGTCACAAATACTTTGACGTTTGTGACTGCCAAGACTGTCACCAATCTCCCTATGATGATGAAGAAACTACCAAGAAGATGAAGAAGAAAAATAAAAAGTCTTCTCAACATCTTCTCCAACAACGCTACCATGATGGTGATCCCGAAGTTGGATTACTTGGTGAGCCCTCTGGCAAGTATGACTATTACGTCCTCTACTCCCAGAAGGAGCCAACTATGGATGATATCTTCTCTACTTCTGCTGAACCATTTGAACTTCCACCTCCATCACCAGAAGTAAAGATACCATGCCATCCCTACTATAAGAAGGCTATCAGACAACTCAGGAAGGAACAACCTTGTCCGTTTGTTCCTGAGGTAAATGTCTTCGAGCATGCTCCTGAAGATTTTCCCCCATTGGCATTTAATGATCCTTCTACATCGACGAAGCATACTTGGAAGGTTCCTCAACCTTCAACTGTTGATTCAGAAGGAAGACGAAGGGAAACTTCAGCTGCTGAGCAAGTTCTTAATTGGCAATCTGAGAACATGGTTTCTCAAAACAAAGTCCTCAGCAGAATAGAGCATAACCAAGTCCGCTTGGAGCAAAAGATGGATCAGATGATAATTGATCCATTAACACAGTGCCAGCAACGGATCAACTACCTCCACCAGGAGATTCTTGGCCTTATAGCCCGACATGAAAACTCTTCGGCCCAAGAACAAGAGATCCAACATCTGAAGGAACAGTTAGGACACCTGCAAGCCCAACAACAACCTCAGCCCAGGTATCCTACTTCTCTTTCCTCCATATTCCAAACAGCTGACCCGTTCAAGCCTAGCCCAAGCCCGGCACCTTATATACCTCCTTCTTCTTCTAGAGGATTCTTTAAGCCTCTACCAGCTATCATATCTAAGCCTGCTTACCAACCTCCTTACAGGCCTCAGCCCACATGGCCTGATTCTCCTACTTGGTCCAGTCATACACCGGCCCAAGTTCCCCCTCCGGATAAAAAACAGAAAGGCCCAACTTATCCTCAAAAGCCCATCAAGATCCAAGAACCCTCACACCAAACATGGATGGTCCAATCCAATCCTATACTTGGATTTCTTGACCAACATATACAGCAGCCTACTTCTCCATCTGCTTATGCGGCCCAACAAGACTATACTTCCACTTCATCAAGTGAATCTGCAGAAGACGATGTCACCTCTACATCTTCTTCCGATGCCCAAGTCTATATGGCCCAAGGAGCTCCTAGTCATGCTCAGCCAGCCGAATCCACAACGACAGATGCTGGTAACCAACAAGCTCCTTCTCCTCAACAGCAACAGCAAGCTCCACCGCCAGGACCTCCACCAGGACCACCTCCCGTTGTCCATATGGATGAAGATCCTCCGGTTATTAATCTTGATCCTGTTTGGCAACCTCCTTCGCTCAACATCACTCTATCCCTTGAAGGAGTTCCAACAGCAAGATGGAATGAGAAATTTCTTGAATTCCATGCCTGGTGTCTAACACAACTCCAACGTGAAGGTGTTAATCATCTCAAAGTCAATTGTGCCTTCATTGCTGGAATGTCTGGTATCCTCAAACACTGGTTTATGAGCATTGGGGAATACCGACAAATGGAACTAGCCCAGACACCAACTACTACAGAATTCATCTTCAAGCTGTATAGAGAATTCATTGGTGAACCAGAAGCTCTCCTTGATACAGCAAGAGAAGAATTCTTTAAGATGAAGTGCTGCTCTTACAATCGTAAAGATCTTGAGAAGCACTATGAAAGTATGCTCAAACGCTTCTACCTTCTGTGCACTGGATATGAAGCTGACAACAACTTGAAGCAAGCATACTTAAATTCTATGCCAGAGACAATTGGCCAGGAAGCTCTCCGCATCATCCAGCAAAGTGGACAAGCTCTTAAAGATTATTCTTTTGGCAAACTTCACCAAGTGCTGATGATTGCTCTCAGGAAGCTGTGCAATACCCATTCCTTCTTTAAGGATTTCAACCAGTCTCAAGGACTGTTTGATAAAGCCTGCCAGCAGCCTGAATTAACTATCAAGTGCAGCAGCAAAGGCACTTGCAGCTGCAGTACTCCTCGGAAGAAACACCATCGACGCCGACTCTATTCTCCTGACCGTCCCAGACGATTCAGAAGAAAGAAGAAAAGATTCTTCCGATACAAGAAGAATAGCGGCAAATTCAAACGATGTTTCATCTGCCGCCAACCAGGACACTTTGCCAAAGACTGTCCTAAGAAGACCAACAAGTCAAAGAAGAAAATGGCGAACACCATTTCTCAAGTCACTGGTGCTGATCTATCCAATGACGACATGGAGTCCATTTTCTCGGAAACAGAAGATGAGGCATCTGGCCTCTTTGCCATTGAAGCTTATTCGTCAGAGTCTGATTCTGACCATCCTGAGCAAGCCTCGATCTACACCATGCAGATCTCACCTATGCAGTCCTCCCTCTTCGCTGCTCACATCATTCCACAAGCCAAGATCAACATTCTCCTGGACAAATATGCAAAGCCAATCCCGGTGATTGCTCTCTTTGACACTGGTGCCACAAACACCATTGTCAATCCTTCCTTGCTTCCAGAAAGAATGTGGCGACCTTGCAATGAAAGATTTCGAGCTGCAAACGGTGCTTTCTATGTCACGCTGATAAGTAAGCCAATACGGATCAAGTTCTCTCCTACAAAGTACGTAGTTACTACTGTGTTTGGTTATAACCATGGCAGAGATATGATCCTCGGCTTCGACATTATCAAGAAGCTATCAGTTCAAAGATGGACTGATAAGGGTTTGCAACTCAACAAGTTTTTCCTTCCTTGGACATCAACTCCGCGACTTTATTCAACCGAAGGAGAAGCTCTCTCAGCCAGTCAGATACAATCTGAAAGTGACCCAGTATATGGATCGATCATGCAGACTCTCATTCAACAGTCCTGTGCTGAGTCTCACGCTGAGTTTGAACAGAAGCATCCTCTTCCCCTTTGGAAGAATCCCAAGTTCTTCATCGAGATTCCATTCAAGAAGAATGAGGATGTTAACCCAACAAAGGCTACCCATATGGGTATGAGCCCAGAGGAGAAAAAGATGGCGATCCAAGAGCTGCAAGAGCTCAAGGCCCAGAACCTTATTGAGCCCACAACCTCTTCGTGGGCCTGCCAGGCCTTCTACGTCAACAAACACTCCGAACAGAAAAGAAAGAAGCCCAGGCTTGTCATTGACTACAAGCCCCTGAATGAGTTTGTTGCTGACGTTAAGTTTCCGTTACCTCGGAAGAATACCCTCTTCGCCAATCTGACAAATGCCAAGATCTTCTCAAAGTTTGATCTCAAGTCTGGCTTTTGGCAATTGTCAATCTCTCCTCCAGACAAATACAAAACTGCCTTCTGCATTCCAGACCACCATTACCAATGGACGGTGCTTCCTTTTGGTCTGAAGACGGCACCCTCATTGTTCCAGAAGGCAATGATCCAAATCTTCGAGCCGATACTGCAGTCGGCCCTTGTTTATATTGACGATATTTTATTGTTTTCCCCTTGTACAGGTACACATTTGGAGTTATTAATTCAGTTTGCTCAAATAGTTAAAGAACATGGAGTAATGCTCTCCCAGAGCAAGATGGTCCTTGGTCAGACTTCCATTGAATTCCTCGGAGTTCAAATCAAAGATAGCAAGTACCATCCTCAGCCGCACATTGCCACCAAGATCATGAACTTCCCGGATGATAATCTCACGAGAAGACAAGTCCAGCAAATTCTCGGCCTTGTCAATTATATCCGCGAGTTCATCCCGAAGCTGTCAACCATTCTCCATCCGTTACACGTGTATCTCAGAAAGGATTCTCCGCCACGGTCCGACCTGCACAAGCGAGCTATCCTCAAGCTTAAAGAAGTGGTTCAGAATCTGCCACCACTCAAGATTCCCGACAAAGGCAAAAGGATACTCCAGACGGACGCCTCAGATGAATATTGGGGAGCGGTCCTCCTTGAAGAAATCAATGGTACCCGACACGTGTGCTGCTACAATAGTGGAGAATTTAAAGAGTCAGAGAAGCACTACCACTCCACCTACAAAGAAATCTTAGCCGTCAAACGTGGGATTGAAAAATTCCAGTTCCACCTGATCGGTCATCACTTCCTTGTGGAGATGGACATGTCAGCATTCCCCCGTATGCTGAACTACAGGCAGAAACAACTCCCAAATGCTCTGCTGCTTCGCTGGCAACAATGGTTCATCCGCTTCAGCTTTGACGTTCAGCATATAAAGGGCACCTCCAACACCTTAGCTGATATCCTGAGCAGACCTTCAAAATCCTTCCTCAAACCTCCAAAGCCTCCAAAAACCAAAGCCTGAAATGGCTTCTTCCTCCTCCTCTTCCAATCCCCCAGCTTTTAACAAGGATGATAATCTCCCGGTTGATGTTGAAAGATATGAGCATCAGTCCTTCACTTTCACCCAGAGACACCGAGTCTTTCACTACCATGTCTCCCTCATTGAAAGGTATGGTTTCGATGACTCCCCTGTTAAACCTGTTGGGATTCATCCCCAGTTCCCTTTTGCTCACCTCTTCTCCATCCCCGATGTCTTCACTTTCCCTCCTTTAGCTATCTGCTTTTTCTGGTACCTATGCTCTGTTCATACCATAGGTATTATTTTTAATATCTCTGAACTTCACCAGCTTCTCACCTTCTCTTCAAACTTCCACTCAGACTTCTCTTCTGACCTCTCCACCTTTCTCACCTGGTTTGATCCAATCTGCACATGGATTGACCATCTCCATTCCGCCTATAAAGCTCTTAACCCTGCTATCCCAGACCGCCGAATAGGCTACCAGTTAAATAATATTTCCCCAACTAATTCCTGTATGAATTATGGAGTTAGTCATGTCATATATTTCTTCCATAGGCCTATTACCTTTTCTAAATCCCCTTCTGGCCTTAAATTCTCTCCCTCTCCTGTTTATTACCATTATAAGAATTTAGATTTTAACCTAGCCCAAGTCCCCTGGCAGCGACATGCTGATTACCGTGCCTTCATGCAAACTGCTTATCGGTACAACCATACGGTGTTCTTTATGGAGCTCTGGCCTCATGATTCTCCCGAATGGCCTTCCTATCCGATGGACTACCAAGAGATGATCCATGAAGCCCTCCAGTCCTTTGATGATCTTCAGCGCCTCCGCCGAAATCAAGACCGGCGCGAGAGGGCTATTACCTGCCCTGCCACTACTCCTTCTTCTCCCCTGACAATTGAAGAAGATGAAGATCTTCCACTGACTCAGCCATTTGAACACCTGATCATGCCTGACTGCAACTGCGGATATATTTGCATCCACTGGAAGCGTCTCAACGGTCCTGACCCAGATGACCCGTCCATGGATGATCCACGTATCGATGACCCGTATTTTTGGCGCGAACGCCAGACTCAAAGTGAAAGTGACTCTGAAGATTCAAACCACAACTGGCCTCTGGACCTCACTGCTTTTCCAGAGCCCGCCTTCAGAGACAAAAGAAAGTGGGGCTAGTGCTTGCCAGCTCTATACTTACAGCTGGCCTTTTAATTATTGTAACAGTAAGATTCCGGTTAAGTGGCCTGTCACTTCCGGTCTAGCATTATTAGTTTTGACGTAAGACCTTACGTCACCTTGTTTGTTTGAATCCTCCTTCCTCCGCCTATATAAGGAGGCCTCATTACTCTTGTAAGATATCCTGGAGCTAATACAGAACTCCTTTCTTAAACTCTCTCTATGTTCCTCTCTCACTAAAAACTCTGGCTAGGGGGTGACGCAGAAGTTCTTAGTCTCTCAACTCTCCGATAATCTGAGTTGCCACTTCGGTGGATCCTCTCAGGTCCAGATCATCTTCAAGCTTATAATAATTAAGCTTGAAGGCAAATGATGACTTAGGAGTTGCCACTCTGTGGATCCTCTCTTCAAGTCGTCTTCTGCCTTCAATCATAATTGTTGTAATCTACCGGCCTCGATCCCCAGTGATACGTCCGGATACTCCAGCAATGTTTTTCTCAAATGTTTTACAAAGGTTTTCAAATGATCTTCAGAAAAGATTTGTTTATGTGGGAAAGTCCTGGAGAATGCCTCCTGGAACTCTGGTGCTCGGGGCCTGATGCTTATGGAAAAGTTGGCTAGAGCTTATGAGTTCATTGTGTGTTCTTGGACTATATCACAGCTAGTCTTTCCTGTTGATTTCCAGTGTCCTGCTTTTTTCGCAGTTCTACTTATCCTTGGTATATTGGGCTGGAAACTGTCTCGTGCCACGGTAAAACGTACCACAGAGCAATTCCTCGGAAATCTCTGTGGAGGGTCTGGCTGTATAACAATGCCACGTACCAGGATCTAAACCTTGTTTTCAAACGATTTTAGCATTGATAATGATAATATGACCATCGATCGATCATTAGGCATTGTTAGTGTTAATTTTTAAATAATGGACACATCAAGGATGTAGGGGTGAAAAATGAACAAACAGCTCAAGCTCAGTTTGGTTTAAAGCTCATTCATGGCTCGTTCTTATTGTTACCAATTTAAGCCTAAACAAAAATTTAAATTTAATATACAATTTAAACAAAGTTCAATTTGTTTATTTTTCAACTTGGATTGGCTTGATTTTAGATTTTTTCCTTAATTTAAGTAAAAATTTTGAGTTTAATCAAGTAAAAAGCCTATTCATGACTTGTTCATATTTTTTCCAATCCAAACTTGAACAAAACATTAAGTTCGATACCTATTTCAAACTAAATATGATCAGTCTATTACTCAGCTATGCTCGACTCATATGATCAGTCTATTACTCAGCTATGCTCGACTCATTTTTAGCCCTAAAGGAACGTAGGATTAACTAAGGTTTGGGTACCTATACTATCCCTTTTTAAACTCTTTTTGCACAAAACTCAAGAACTACACAAAATCCAAAAAAATCTTTTCTTTTTCTAATCCTCATTTAAATTCTCACTATACAAAACTCAAATAATAATTTTTTTATTTTAGCCTTAGGAGTAAAATGGAAATAATAACATAAATTACACACATCTTAATCTTCATGTCTAAAGAAACGCATCATTCAAAATTGGACAGAGGAAGTAGTTTTTTTTATCATTTGTTTCCAATGAAAATTTGAGAAATAAATAATAAAATTTACCCACTTTTTTTTTTCTAAGTATTAGCTAAATTTCTTATGCTTTGTTTTGAACTCATTGATTTTATATAAAGCTATCATATAAAACATCCAAATAGGGAAAAAAAACAATGTAAAAACACGTCCCAAAAAAAGCAACAAAAGATTGCAATCTCAAGCTTATAGTATGTGTATATAAAAGACAAAAAATCTAAATTACTAACATAAAATTAGCATAGAACCTTTAAAACTAGTTTGTTTGCTTTTAGTTTTCTCTAGGGGAAAAATAATTTTTGGGCAATACTAATTTAGTGCTCTGTTTTGGTTATCTTCATTTCTTTGGCTTCAATAACTTATACTTCGGCTGTTAAAAAAAAAAAAAAGTCAACTCTATAACTTATTGGATTTCATAAAAGATTGATTTGTACTTTTTAATTACATTTTCAGCTATTCTTGGTTTTTCTGGTTACGCCTCTATATAGCCAAATATAGATAAAAGTAGGACATTTGAGGGGAAAAAAAAGTTAATTTAAGTACTTAATTAGAATATCGATTACTTTTTCTTTTTTTTGATGGATTCCAACTAGTATTTAAATTTGAACAAAAAGATCCAAATTAGACGAAAAGAAAAATTGATTAAATAAGCAAGTATGTAAAATTGAGGACGCAGACAATGGAAAAATTATTACGAAGTTAAAGGATTGAATGATGATGCGGACAAAGTCCTAAAAGGGCATCGATTTAACAAGAAAAAAGTAAGGAAACATTTCCAAAAAATGAATGATAAAGACAAAAGTGGAGAGAATAAAAACGAAATTTTTTTGCTTTGCAATAAACCAAAGAAAATAGTTTCTTTAAAAAGAAAGTGAAATATAATTTATTAGATAATAAGAACTTCTTTAAATTATTAAACATAATTTTTTAAAATTATCATTTTTAAATAATTTAATTACTTAATTATTGTAGTTGGCAATATAGTAAAGTTTTATAATCCATGAGTTTGATGTGAATAAAAGTTTCTAAACGTAAAGGTTATTTTACTGAAAGGGCTGAAAGTTAGGACCAAGATTGTAGTTCATTCGGGCTAATGAAGAACCAACTTACTACATTTCTCAAAGCTAAGGGATTATGTCGCACTAAATCATAGCTAAGCACTAACTCCCTTGAGTTGACACCAGCAGTGCACTTGGCCTAAAATTAAAGACCACGAGTCTTCCATTGCACTCTCATAAATTTTAAGGACTTTCTTTGTCATTCGTCCTAGCCAAAATCCTCTGGGTGATTGTGAAGCTTCGATCTATCGACTTCTGAAATCATAAAACCATGCAGCAGGTAAGCAATTATGGCGCGTTCGGCATGGAGAGAAGACCGAGGTCACCTGGGAAGACCAGCAGAACATCATCAAATTCGGGAGGCTAAGCAACCAGTTCCACGAGCTCGAGGATGAATTAAGATCACCAAGGTACTATTTTCCTATTTAAACCTTCCTGTTCAATTGGGTCTTTCTCAGTTTCTGGTGTTCTCTTTTGTTTGGACGAACCCAGTTACATTGTTGACAAAGTAATGGGCTTTCAGTTCCTTTAAGGTTGCTATTTTGAATAGATTTCTCTTTTAGTATTTCTGGGATTCATATTTGCGGCTGGGGCCCTGAGAGTTTAGAAGCATAGGTTTGGTTCAGTTTTGTTCTGCTGGGATATGATCGTGACAAGACAATCTACTGAGAGCAATGCTCTTTACAAGAGACAAGATAGTTTGGGAATGTCAAAAGCACTTTAGTAGCAATGAAATTTGAGATACTCGTTGATCATTCTTATTGATAACCAGAAAGGGAAAAAAAATCATGTCGTGGAGGATTTGTGAATGATTGCAATTAGTTATTTGGGAGATTAAATGTGGAGAGGATGTTGTTTTGTTCTCATTTTGTTGCAATGAATTTTTACGTCTGTTGAGATTTAGTTCTTTTTTCAGTTTTGAGGTCCTTGTTTTCTGTCAGCTTCTGCATTTTGTTATCAGGATACTTGAGGCCTGATATAGTTCAAGTGTTACTCTCTCCACTATATTGCATATGATCTGTGAACTTTACCCTTACTAGGTTATTACCAACACCATATATTGCATATAAAAAATATTTTTGAGTGGCTGAAATGCTGAATGTTTATAACATTGATGGTGTTATGTGATGTCACATGACCAGCGACAGGTTGGCATTGCAGAGGGTTTGAAAATTTAAGGAGCAATGATTGAAAGTTTATGGGGGGGCAAAGTTTCGGGATCATGAAGTTTGAAGGGCACTTTAGGGCTTAGGTTTAAGGTAAATTGCTCTGCTGTTCTTGCTACTTTGAACTGCAGATGAGATTGTTGGAGGCAATTCGGCGGCATTACAGCAGCTCTTCCGCCCCAAAGCCTGGGCTAAAAACCCGAATTCCACTTGAAATCAACTCCACCAAAGAGCTCCACGCACGCTTCATAAGAATGAATCGCCACACTGACCAATCTTCCATTTCCCACATTATCAGATCGTACGCTCTCTCTTCATCTCATCTGCACAAGGCATGTCTGCTTTTTTACCAAATTGAACAACCCACTTTGCCTATTTGGAACCACTTAATTCGTGGGTTTTCGCAAAGCGAACAACCTCTTCGAGCTATTGATTTGTATAATAAAATGTATCTTCAAAGTTTTCCTTGTGATCATCTTACTTACATATTTGTCTTCAAGGCCTGTTCTCAAGTCCCGGATTTTCATAATGGAAAAAGGGTTCATGTTCATGCCATGAAACGTGGGTTCGGGTCGTATCTTTATGTGGCTAATTCATTGATTTATATGTATTGTTGTTGTCGTGATTTGGTGTTTGCACGGGAAGTGTTTGATGGAATGTGGGACAGAGACTTGGTTTCGTGGAATTCCTTGATTTGTGGATATGGTCAATGTGATAGATATAACGAGATATTGGGTTTGTTTCTTGCTATGCAAGAAGCCAATGTGAAGGCCGATGCGGTAACAATGGTAAAAGTTCTTTTAGCATGTTCTTACACAGGTAACATGCATTTTGTTGAAGCCGCTGTCAAGTATATTGAGGAAAATCGGATCAAGGTTGATGTTTACTTGGGGAATACTTTGATAGATTTGTATGGGAAGCAAAGTATGGTGAATTTGGCAAGGCAGTATTTTGACAAGATGGGAGAAAGAAATACAGTGACGTGGAATGCCATGATCACAGGTTATGCAAAAACAGAGAATTTGGTTGAAGCAAGGAAGCTTTTTGATGAGATGCCCATCAAGGATGTGATTTCCTGGACTTCCATGATTGTCGGATATGCTCAAGCAAACCAATTTGTAGATGCACTCATGCTTTTCCAAGACATGATGGCAGCCAAAGTGATACCTGATGAAATTACTGTCACTACCGTGCTTTCTGCTTGTGCCCATGTGGGCTCTCTTGATACAGGACAGGCATTGCATGATTATGTTAGAAAGCATGGCATTAGAGAAGATGTTTGTGTTCGAAACTCACTTATTGACATGTATTGCAAATGTGGTGCACCTCAGAAGGCTGTCAAGGTTTTCTATGAAATGAGAGAGAAGGATTCAATTTCATGGACTTCAATCATCTCAGGATTTGCTGTAAATGGTTTTGCCGATTATGCGTTGGACGTTTTCAATCGGATGCTAATCGAAGGAGTTCGGCCAACTCATGGGTCCCTTGTTGGAGTTCTCATGGCATGTGCTCATGCTGGATTGGTGGATAAAGGATTGGAATATTTTGAAAGTATGGAGAAAGTTTATGGACTAACCCCAGAAATGAAGCACTATGGCTGTGTTGTGGATTTACTTAGTCGTTCTGGTTATCTGGGCAGGGCTTATCACTTCATAACAACAATGCCCATTGATCCTGATGTTGTGCTATGGAGGATATTAATGAGTGCATGCAAACTTCACGGAGATGTGGTTTTAGCTGAGAGAGTCAAAGAGAAGCTTCTCGAGTTGGATCCCTCAAATAGTGGAAATTATGTTCTGTTATCCAACACATATGCGGGCTCCGATAGATGGGATGAAGCTACAAAAGTTAGAGACAATATGGGGGTGAATAATGTGCTGAAGCCATCTGGACAAAGTTCCCTTGAAATTGATAACAGATGCATCAGATAACTGGAAAACTACCATCCAGGTAACCAAACTAATATGAGAATTCTTTAAGGCCATTTAATCTAATAAAAATAAACTTAAAGAATGATGATAGTGCATTGCTAGAATCTTGTTTTCTCTGCTGGACAATGAGTATACATTACTTAGGATCCGTGCATTCAGGATTCTGTCAATCAGGGTCTGGTGCTTCAACCTCAGTTGATGGTTCTGGCAGGCCTGACAGTGATAATTGTTATCAGCAACATCTAACCTTAGAGTCTTGGTATGTAAGTGAGCCTTGTAGGCTGTTTCTTTTCCGTCTATTTCCCCTTTCTTACTTTGCTTGTGTTGATTTTAGGTGCCTTTGCCATAATATAGTCAAGTGTTCAACAAGTAAAAAGAAACATGGGTCTCTTAACTCCTGGTAAGTTTGTGAGGGCAATAGTACAAATTTGATTATCATGATCCATTTGCCCCTGCTTTTTATGCTTTTTGTCTTTCAGTTTTCAAAATGGCTTGCGGCTAAACATATTTCTTCTGAATCTAAAATGAATCCACTTACCTTGAGGATGTTTTTATTTGAAAACTAGTAGCCACAGTAAGATTGTAATAGAACTTTAGGAAGTAAGAAATTGCTCTAGACATCTAGGCACTAGTTTACTTTGTGTTGTTGGCTTCTTTTGTGGCCTGTGCCTCTGCACAAAGTGCCTCTAATGTGAGACCCAGTTACAATCTCTACAATCCTCAGAACATCAACTGGGACTTGACAGGAGCCACTTACCATCTCTAAGATGTTGTCTTGTTCTCATTTTGTTGCAATGGGATTCTTACTTCTGTTGAGCTTTACTTCTTTTGGTTTTAATTTTAGGAAATTGTTTTCTGTCAGCTTCTGCATTTTGTTATCAGGATACTTAGGGCTTTGATGTAATTAAGTGCCACTTTCTCCACCTCAACACCATATATTGCATATTTTCTTTAAAACTTACTGGCACTAAGTTAACTACCAAGGCTGGGCACTCATGCAGCATGTCTGCTCATGGGACAAGGGAGTCGAAGGGAAACTGGTAGTAGAAAGGATAATGTGGCACAGCATTCCTTAATTTTTGTGAAAATGAGTGGTGCAATTTTGCCTTCTGAGGTTCATCTCGTTTAACATGCTTGATCCTGGCTTCAAAAGTTAACCATACATGTCATTCTTATATTGACAACTTTTGTGCCCATTCTAGTTATAAGTGATTCCAGGAAGATCCATAAGTGCTTTGAAAGTTCAACAGTTGCTTGCTGCAGCCTGCAGTGAGATCGGAAACCTTGTTTGCATCCAACTGAGGTTTTCAATTGAGAGAAGCCTTGTTTGCAGCATTTCATGATACAATCAAATTCATGACCAATGTATATAAAGTGAGAGGAATTCCTTAGATGACTGAGCTTTATTTTATACAAATCTTGCGTCAAACTGAGGGTTTCAATTGTCAGAAGGCTTGTTTGTAGCATTTCATGACTAGTCTTTAGTATGAGTTTGAACTGCTGTTCTTCCGCTGGTGCTAAATGAGATCAGAAACAAAATATAATTCTTGTTATTACCCCTACTTCCTGAAGTAAGTGATAATGCCTTCTTTCTTTTACGCTGGCTGATAAGGAACGCCGAAGCTCCCACTCCCTCTACTTCCCACAATTTATCCTAATCCACGTGCTCTTTTCGACTCTCTCTTGCTTATTCATTTTCTGTTATATTTTCCCTTTCTTCCAGGAAACAAATAACAACTTGGAGGATGCAAGCAACGAGTTGATTCCTACAGATGAGGAAGTTCTGCAGTGCCAAATTGGAGAAGTGTTCGCCCACATTCCAACAGAGGAAGTGGAAACAAGAACCGAACAGATGAAAAAAGTAGCTAGCAAGAACCTAGAGAAACTTGAGGAAGAGAAAGAATCAGTAGTCACACAAATGGCAGAGTTGAAGAAAATTTTGTATGCAAAATTCGAAGGCTCCAAATCTTGAAGAGAATTGACTGGATTAAATCCTTCTTGTCCGGTTCCATGTTGAGTGTAAAATTTTTTACTGCCAACTTGAAATGCTTACTACAGATTGTTGTCCATTTAAATGTTTTGGATGATATGGAGCTGCTGGGATTCAGAAGATCCGGTCTGCAGCCGCCCAGCAAAATGGAAAGGGCTGGGACATCCCTTGCCCAGAGCAGGGCTTGACACCCACCAAGCACATCAGATGGCAACAACTGCCAAATTGTGGCATGAAGTCCTCCAAGTTTCAAGAAATCTGCAGATTCCCTCCTCCCAACTTCTCATATTATTGTATAAAATGTACTCCCTCTGTTTCACAAAAGCTGTCCTCTTTACTATTCACAGCAATTAATCTATGATTTTATTTCTCATAAAATTTATCGTAAAAATATGAACTTTTTACATGAAAATGAAACTTTAAAGATTCTAGTTTTTAAATATCATTTTTTAGAATTCATATTAATATAAATATATTTAAGTCAAACTTTAGTCAAAAAAGGCAAAAGGGTCAACTAATATGAAACGGAGGGAGTAGTTGTTTCTTAGTATCAAGGAACAAAAACAATTTAAAAAATTTGAGTGTAGAAGACCCATGTAAACATATTGAAGTTTAGTAAGGCTTGTGCGCTTGCTTTCAACTGACTTCTGTATCTCCCTTCACTCTCTTTGGCTTTACAGAATTCGCTATTGCGCAAGACAGCTGGAACCTTTGTGAACAAGTTATTAGTTCAAATACTTATGCTTTGCTCTATTCTGTTATGGGTTATGAATTTCCCATTGTTTATTCATGAACGACCAAAAGCAATGGCTGCTCTATTGCTCTCTATATTAACTCTGCCTTTCCATGCTTCAACAAAACATTCATACCATGATATTTGTTAGAATTTGATATTAATTTACTTCATCCATCTCATTTTGGAGGGTAAAATCCATTTATGGTCTCTTAACTACCTTGTGCCATCATAAAATTTCTTACCTCTTAATGTACGTCCTATTGATGTCCCTTCCATCAGTTTTGTTGTTATCTTGGATTGAAGTTGATGACATGACAACTTGGATGTCGATGTAGCAATCCAAATTACCATGTGACATCCTCTCTCATGATAACAAATGACCATACTAAAAAAATAAAAAATTTTAGGCTAAAATTGGCACATACATAACTTTGGTGAGTTAAAACTCATATTAGCATAAAGTTCATCTTCTTGCCGAATCCTCCATATTCTTTGCAAAATTTGAACCTCACTAGTTATCAAATCTCAACCAAATCTCACGAACAAGAATTCATGTGAACCAATTTCTTCTCAAATTGAGGGCAGTGCGGTGAAAGGAGAGGGAAGGGGAGGAGAGAGGGATGTGGAAGTGGCCGGAAGTAGCGGAGCCGTAGTGATAAGTGGAGGAAGAAAACGTCATCGAGGACACGGAAAACCCAAATGAAAAATTGAAGATCTTATGATTGGATTCAAAGAAATGTAAAGAACCAGAAGAGAAAATTAAAATAAAATTTGTATCGGCCAAGAAAGATGGTTTTAATTTTCCTCTTTTTGCCTCTTTCTGATTGTAGAATAAAAAATTTGCTGACATGGGGGCTGTTCCTCTGAGATTTCCGGAGTTGCGGAAGCTTTTGAACTCTAGGGAGTTTTTGGCAAGGGAAAACGAATCAATCTTAAAGCCGGCTTTGCAAGTGAAAATCACGTTCTGGTTCGTTTCGATTGTTCTCTCCGACTTGTGGCTATACGCCAATCGGCCGAGGGCAACGCCGGCGGCCGGAAATGCTCGCCACAAGCTACATTGAGCTAATAGCTAATCTAATCGAGAATAAGCACAACAACGAGTGGCACAGCTCTGATCGTTGACCTGAGTGAGTTCGAGTGCAAGTTTTGGTGGCGGCATTATCGACGATGGTGATTGGGGCTGACCTGCGGTGAGGACTGGCACGCGATTCGTGAACGTTTTGGTGAAGAAGATGGACATGTGATAATTAGTATTTTAAGTCACTAAAATTATGTATCTTTTGTAAGTTTTAGCCTAAATTTTTTTATTATTTTAGTATAGTCATTTATCATTATGAAATAGGATGCCACGTGACATTTTGGGCCCAGATAATGTATGTGGCATTGCCACACCGGCATCCTAATCACCATGTCATTAAGTTCCATGTAAGATAAAGGAAAATCTGACGGAAATGACTATTTTGAGACTCATTTTTAGAGTTAGGAAACTTTATGATAGCATCATGTTAAGTAAGTGACCATTTTAGAACATTCTTTAAAATTAGGGGACTACGGATGAATTTTACCCCATTTTGATGATATGTTTCTTTGAATATGAAGATTAATATATATGTAATATATGTTATCCTTTCTGCTTTTACCTTTGATGTGTTTATTTGTAAATGAAGATTAAGCATGTGAGGATTTAAATAAGGATAAGAAAAAGAAAATATCCATTTTTTTAGTTGTGTGCAGTTTTTGGTGTTTGTGTAAAGAGAACTTAAATAATTGTGTTAAGATAAATTAGATGTTAAAAACTTTTCAAAAGAGGAAATAGCTATCTTTTTTGAAATATCCTAAAAAGGAATACTTGTCATCTTTTTCAAAACATAAGAGCATGTAACTAGATTTTAGGCTTATCTAATTTTAAGATGGATGTTTGATGGGGGCAGAGATTCTCTTGTAAACTATTTGTAGAGTTTGTTCCTATCATGAGAGTTAGGCGGATGTATATATAACTGCTTTATTTGGCCAAGTGAATGGATGAGAAAAACAGGCATTTCAAATCAACTAAAAGATGAAATAGTGCTTCTGTTGTCCAAGGTTGGATTCATTTGCTGGTATATCTGGAAAGCTAGGAATAAAGCTGTTTTTCAAGCTAGGAAGATTAATCCCGGTCACTGTGATTAACAAACTCCATAAAGCATTCGCAGAATACTGGGATGCTCAAAAGGATCAAGCATCCATGATACTGCTCATGCTGGGATAGGAGTGATTATTAGAGATGATTGAGGAGAACTAATTTAGGTAGAGGAAGTTACTGTCTAGCTGGGGGGATTGAAACGTGCTTTGTGGTCCCATTTCGTCAGCTTCACCACCAAGCAATAACGAGTAGCTGATTGAGCTACTAAGTAAGGACAGGGGTTCAAGTGTGGTTAATTTTACTGGTTAGGCGAAAAACACCTTTCTTCTTCATCTAAACTCTAATGAGACTTGGATTTTAGATAAAGGAGCTATGGACCAGATATTTACTTTAACAAATTTTTTGGCCGATATTCACCTTAAACCTATTTAATCCAGCCATTGAAAATAAAACAGCATATGAAGTTCTCCTTGGCCGACCACTAGATTATGCATATTTTGTGTCTTTGGTTCCTTTTTGCCATGTCGTTCACCTGCTGCATCCAAAAGACAAGTTTCAACCTCAAGGTCGCACCTGTACTTTTATAGGATATTCCTCTCAATAAAAAGGATACAAGTTTATGACTTAACGACTTGAAAGCGTTTCACTTTGAAAGACATGACTTTTCATGAAGAAATTTTCCTTTTTAAGCTTGTTGGCCTAAGTGCAACCAAGAGGTGGTGAATTGGTTGCTATATGAATTTTTGTCAAATCAAAATTTATAACTAAATTCACTTAACCAAAGATCAAGAACAAACAAAAGAGAAATAGGGAAAAGATTGCACTAGAATTTATAAAGATTTAACTCCATCAAGTAGAGCCTATGTCTTCTCATCAAGTTTGCCACTTAAAGTTCCTTTACTATCTTTTGATCAAATATCACAATGATGTTTTTTTCAAGGATCACACCTAACCAATCCATAATTTTTTGTAAGACTAACTAGAAATTACCATATAGTTTTCTTCAAGGCTTACAAAAAATCACTCCACACTCAAAAAGATTCTAAAAACTTGAAGTATTTACAAGCTTACACAATAACACTCTTGCTAGATATATGAGAGAAAGTATAAGAACATTAATGAATTTCCCAAGGTAGATTTACTCTTATCCTCTGATTTTCATTTATGTGATTTTTGGTTTTTTAGTATCTACTTGATCAGAAATGTCTCATCGGAGGGAGAGAATTCTTTTTCCCTAGTTTTTTTTAGGTTTTTTTTATTATTTTTAATTTTATTTTAGGTTATTTTATCTACAATTTTATTTTTTTTCTTGTAATTTAGTTATTTGTGTAATTTTTCAATATTTGTAATTTTATTTTAGGTAATTTTATTTTAGTTTTTTGTGTAATTTTATGCTATTTGATTTTTTATTTTGAAAAGAACAATTTGCTTTGATTTTTTGTAAAACTTAGAAATTTACCTATGGTTGAATACATCGGTAGTTACAAACGATTTTAATCGTTAGTAATTCACCAAAGGTCAAATGCATTAACAATTACTAATGATTAAACATGTTGGTAACTACTAACAGTTTAAACCTTTGGTAAAATTTCAACCATTGGTACAAAAGATCCAATCTTAAACCGTTGGTAATTACCAATGATTGACCATTAAAAATTACCAATGACTCAAAGTTTGGCCGTTGGTCTAACCATTACCAACGCATGGATTACCATCAGCCTATAACCAATGGTTTCACACTGTTAATTTTAAAATTATTAATACAAAACCATTGGAAAATAACCGAATTTTAGTAGTGAGGTAAGCTTTTTCACTTAAATTTAAGGATCAATTTCTCACTTCTAATGGCTAAGAGTTGTTTCCAAAGTGTTTCTCAATGAATTTATACTTTTTTTAGACCAAGATGATCATTGGATAGTAGCGGGAAAGGCTTGAAAAAGCTCCATAATTTCTGGTTACCGTTACTCATTTTTCTATACAAATTTGGTTGTAGTTTACATGTTAAACTCCATTTTCATCCTTCAATGGTAAAAAACGGCTAGAAATAGCTCACTAAATGCTCTACTCAAGTAACTAGGTAGCATCCTCTGAATTGTCTAAAATCAATTTGAATTTTTGGCTCAAATAGTGCCAATCGAGAAAATTGTGCAGAACTTTTTAAACTCCCAATTAATAGATTAAATGTAGAGTTCAACACGTTAGCATATATCATAAAGTTTACAACAGCTCTAGAGTTCATATTAAAAGCATTTAATTGATTAAAATAGAAAATCAAAAGTTGGGCAGACTTAAGTTATAAAAAAGTATTTTAAACCACTCCTTTAATAGATTAAACTTAAAACTTTATAAAAAAGCTTGTCATTTAGAAATTAAACTTGATCAAAACAAGAACATGTTTTGATGACCTGTTAACCACTCTTCAAAAACAAGATTCTCAATAATCTCAAACCATTTGTTTTGAAATAATATTTGAAACACTTTGAATTAAAACTTGCTTAATACAACTTTGATAAATCCATTTTAATCTATTGAAATAAGAATGATCATACTAAACATTATACTTGTCATCATCAAAATTAAGGATTTGCTTGGAAAAAATTCAACAAAGCTCAAGGAATAAGACCATTCAAACCTATGTCAAACTCAACACAATGAACTTGTTTTAGATAAATCTTTAGTTCCCATGCAAGTATTTGACCGACATAGAGGAGCAGTAATAGAAAACCACGAGTAAAGCATGAACGAAGCTTCAAGGATAGAAGCACAAACATAACATGATGAAATCAAACCAGAAGCACAACCAAAATAAAGATGGCAATGCACCAAAACACAACAATTATGAGTATAGTTTCCCTTGTAACCAAATTGGCTCTAATGCAGCTTTGTCAGTTATGGTTGATCTTTTATTTGTTGTGCTTTTGGATAAATATTTTTCAAAAAAACCATAAAGCCTGCCTTGCATCCACTTTAGCTGGTGTCGAACCTAACTCCTACTGTATAGCTCAAAAAGACTTATGTTGGAGGGAAGCAATGTAGTTGCGATAGACGCACTCTAGGTAAACAAAGCACAAGATTTGTAGTTTTTACCATTTGGAAAGAAGGCAATTGGATGTAAGTAGGTTTACAAAAGTAAACATCATTCATATGGCTCAATAAAGCAATACAATGATCTGCTGGTAGCAATAGTGGCGTAGTCGAGATTTTATTCAGGGGGTCAATAATATATAAAAATGACACTGATAGGAGAAACAAAAAATTAGGTTCATTGAGGGGTGGGGCTAACATAGGTTGGGGTTCTAGCTATGGTTATTAAAGTCCTGACTTAAGTCTTAAAAACTTACGTTTTTAGGACTCTGGAAACAAAAAATATTTCAAGTCTTAGTAGAAACTTATACATAGGTAGAAATGGGTAGAACCCCAACTTTAGTCTTAGAAACTTAAAAACTTTACAACTTATGTTTCTACATTATTAGATTAGATTCACTTAAATTGGGCAAAAAAAATTATAGATAAGTAAAAAATATATAAATTTATTAACCAACTCAATCTTTATACATTTCAAACCCAACCAATTTAGAGTTCAAATAAAAAAAAATTTAAATATAACTGAAAAATAAATTAAAATCATTTCTTTTTTTTTTCCTCAGGCTTTCTATATCGCTTGATTGGTTTCGTTCACTTTGACTTTGATAATTTTGGTTATCAAATTTATGTATATGCGGATATAAATGAAGAGAATGTCGATAATAGTACAAGTGTTTGCATAAATGAGTTTTAACATATCAAATAATAAAATGACAAACGAAGAAAATGAAGATATCAACTTTAAAGATAATAACATTGATACTATCATTGATCATTTTGTTTCCATGTGTTCCATTTATTGATTAAGATGTTTTTCAACTTCTCATTATGAATTATAAATTTTAGAACTTGTTTTTTTATATTATATGTTTATGAAATGACATTTTTTTATGGTATTAGAGTATCAGTAAGTGAAAAGATTAAGAGCCAAAGTATGGCAAAAGCCCTTGAACTTAACCAACTCAGTCGAGTTGGTCCTGAAACTTTAACCTGGATGGCAGCATCCCTTGAACTTCCAGAATCGGCTCACTTCAGTCCAGAAACTAATAGAACTGGGCACGTGCCTGCACGTGAGTATAAAACCGTTGGTCGTTTGCTGAGTGGGATCTGCTTTGACTCTTTAAATCCCTAACATTCATTCCAGGCAGCAAACTTTGTTGCTGCTTATGTGTTTTTGTGAAGAAACGTTGCTCGTGAAGAAGGTGGAAAATCTAAAGTTAGGGCTGGGTATGGTTTAGGATGCGAGTTCGCACTATTCTAGGTTCGAGAAGATGTCGACTTCATCATATAGTTCAAGGTTGGGGTGCAATTCAAAATTAGCAAGCGAAGAAGGGGTTCCTCCTCAATGTAGATGCAAATTGCCTGTCATCTATGATAAGGCATGGACAAAGCCAGAAAATGTTGGCAGAAGGTATCATGGGTGTAAAAAATATAAGGCATTTTCTGATTTATGTTGAGGCTTTTTATATGCTTAAGTTCATCTTAATATGCTGCGATTTATGTTGTCTGATTCCAGGTAAACATATGTAGGTGTGGTTTTTTTTAAATGGATTGATGCCCAATTTGATACACCTATAAGAGAAGGTATAGAGGAGCTACTGGTTCAAGTAAAGAAGGCAAAACAGGAGAGTGAGATTTTGAGAAGAGAATTGGTAAGAAATTCTATGGCTTCAACAGAAAGTGCTTTTGATGTTCGCATAAATGAGGTTTTGAAGGAAGTGAATGAGCTAATTGAGACAATAAAGATGGAAAGGGCCAAAAAAAAAGAGTGCACATTTGGCTCATTGGTTTAAAATGCTATTGTTTGTTGCTATTTGGGTTGTTTTGGTAAGCATGAGCAAAATAGCTTGGTGATTTAGGTAGTTCCCTTGTAATTTAGGTTGTTTGGCTTATGTGAAGTAGTGAATTATCTGTATTTTGCTGTTCTAAAGACAATTTAGGTGTTGTCTTTGTTGTTGTGACAGTGGTGTTATGTTTCTGGATAAAGTAATGGAAAAGGCAAATTGGATTTTTTGCAACTTGCTTGTGTTTTAGGTAATGCTAGTATGTGTCAATTTTCTAGTTTGACATTGTAGGTGCCTATAAACAGATTGTTATTTATAGTTATTGTAAGAAACAAGAGTGAAGTGTGAAACAAATTGATTGGATTATAAGTTGCTTGTAATTGATGTACTGAGCAAACATAAGTGATTGTTTCCAATTTGTCACGATTTTGCACAATCAGGTGTGTACATGTAAAAATGACTTCTAACAGCCTGAGTGTGCATAATCAACCATCATCCTGACATAAACCCTTAACTATCATACTAACTTAAACCCTATATAATCCAAAGCCCTGAAGTATCATACCTGCACAGCTTACTATCAAGAGTGTTATCCAAAAAGTTTGTTCCCAAAACAACAAAAATGAGTCACTTATCAATTGTCAACTTTCCAATAACATGATTCAACAGCTGCTCCTAACTTCACCAGTATCAATAGCTGCAACAAAATTCACCAGGCTCTTCAAAATTCACCCGCTTTTTAGAATTCACTAGCTACTTCAAAATCCAACAGCATCAACTAATTTACCAACTTTCATGCGTATTCTTCAGCATGAACAAAATTTACCACTTGCATCTGAATTTATACAGTGTTAGGAAATTCCATCTCTGTTGGAAGTCCAAGCTGTTTGGCATCATTAAAATTGTTATTAGGATCATGCAATGATCAAGTTGAAATTAATCTAAAATAAAGAGCACTCATGAAAGTTACATCCACAACAGTTCTTTTATTGTATGGGTTGGTATAAACACCCATTCCATGCCAATTTTTCCTTGATCATTTGTGTGACTAGTTTGTAGAATGGACAGGTGGCTTATTAATAGATTGTTGGGTAAGAGAAACTGCATCTCCACTGATTGGGTCAATTGGTATAGATGACTGGTCCAGCTAAAAGCAATTAAAAAGCATCATTACAAGTCAATTTCACTAGCAGCATTAGAACTAAAATAAAGTAGCATCATTTGAACAAACTTAAACCAACATTATTAGAATATTAATAAATTGTTAAAGCTGACTTTACTTACAGGAAATGTCCTTGTATTCTGTGGTTCAGTTGGACATTCTTTGCAAGTCCTGTAATTATGTCCAGGTTACTTGCATTTAGAACAAGTCATAACTCTTCCATCTCTTGAAAGTTTGTTTTTATTCTTCTTAGGCTCATTTTTTGATTTCTTCCTGCTCTTCACTGGCCTACCAGGCATAGAACTCTGTCTTGGGGGTTTAATTGGACCTGTCCTCCCACATCTCTTCACCAGCCATAACTCCAATTGAGTGTGCATAAGCTTTAAAGAACATTTCCTTACTATACCATTGTGCTAGGAATTTTTATGGCCTATCTTGTAATGATGTAATGGCACGACATCCATGAGCACAAGGTATTCCAAATTGTTGCCAAACTCTATAGTCACAACATTTGATTTTTAGATGTACACCAAACTTTTCTCTTCCACGACTGACTTCATATGAATAATTCCCATTCCCATTAACATGCCACCTATAACTCTCATTAATATTTTTTTGGAGCTTGGCCATTAGTTTCTTCCAATAATCAGCCTTCCAACCTAAATAAAACCTTTTTCTATCATCTTGTCTTTTCATAACAAATAAGTGTATATCCTTAAGCATGGATTTTATTGGTTTGTTTCTAGCCCTCACCAAAACAAAATTAAATCCCTCACAACAGTTATTTTATACAAAGTCACATTTTGAGGTGGTGGAAAAGTAAGCCTTACACCAGCTGTTTGGGTTCACTTTGGTTGTTGCATCTTTAACTCTTGATTTTAGCTTTTCTAACTCCTTCAAGTTTCTTTTAAAAGACTCATCTTTAGTGGATTTTGCACATGTATAAAATGCATCTTTCAATGCTTTACCCCTGTTGTTAGGATACCAATTCGTGTGTATGTGTCTAACACAAAACCTATGTTCAGCTGCTAGCCAGGTTTGTTCAACAGCATTTGTCAAACCCTGTAATGGAATGTTTGAAACACACATTTAGAACACAACATTTGTAATTATATAATAGTTAGAGCACAACATTTATAAGTTAGGGTGCTCACTTTTTATTGGTCTAACATGATTATGAATCCTACACCATCTTAAGTTTGTAGGTCAGTCTTTATTTGCTGAAGAAACCATGTCCAAGAATTATTATTCTCCACTTCAACTACTGCCCATGCCACTTGGAACATCTGATTATTTCCATTTTTCCCCATAGCAGTAAGAAGTTGACCCTTTATAACTCCTTTGAGGAAACAATTGTTAATACCTAAATATGACCTGCACCCTTCGATAAAGCCTCTTTTTAAAGCATCAAAACAAACATATAACCGTTTAAAGTATGGTTCAAATCCTGGATTAGGTGAATACACTTCAAGAGCAACTGAATTGCCTGGGTTTGACAGCCCTAGTGCTTGTGCATAATTTCCAAGCCTAGCATATTCCTCTTTCACATCTTTCTCAAGTTCTTTCACAATCTTTAACTCCATTCTTTTGCACTGGTTGATTGATAACTCTAGCTCTAATTGTTCAGCTATGGTTGCTTGAATAAAACTTGGTTTGATACTAGGATGTGCAACTATAAACTCTATAAAATAGTCAGCAATCCAAACAGATGTTGCCTTTGAAATTTTATTCATTTTATAGCATTTGTGCATATTCTCAAACATTTTTACTTGGAAATATGACTTTTTCTTATCATATGAACAAAAAATTCTCCGTGGACACCCAACTGTTTTGCAATATGCTCGGACCCTTGTAGCTTCATTCTTCATATATTTGAAATCTCTTCTATTATGGATTGCAAATTTCACAAGAGCCTTTTTAAATTGGATATGATCTCTAAATTTCATGCCAAGTGAAATCTCACATATCTTAGCATTTTCATCATACTTCAGCCATATAGGCTTATGTCTCACGTAACGTTTCTGCTTATTTTCATTCTTTGAATTTGTGCAATAGCTTCATAAATCAGAGTCCTTAATGAAATCAATTTGTTCACTTTTTGCTTCATTTTGTTCCTCAGTTCCAGCACCACTCTGATCACCTATTCCATCAGCATTAGGCGTAGGTTCATTACTCCCACCCACATAACTAGCCTTGAAATGCTTCTTCACCTTTTTAGTTGCCTTTGTAATCTCTTTATCTTCATCAGATTGAAGTGAAGGCTCCAGTCTACTAAGTTCTTTATTGCACTCGACATCAAGATCCACCCTATCATCACTCTCATTTTTATCTTCCTCTAGATACTCACCCCAATTAGCGTTGGCAGCCTCATCATTGTATTCAACGTAAATCTCAATATTCCTATGTCTCAATGCATGAACTATCATGTCTCTTATGTTTTTATTGTCGTCTATTGTATGTAAGCCATGACTAAGACACATTTTAGGCACCTTATAAAAGATATTCTTGATATGCATCTCTTGGTAACCCAAATCCTTCAATGCATCTACTAAGCACCAATATGATATCATGTCATCATCGAATTAGTTAGCCCATGTCTTATATCCGACATATTCATTCTTTTTCTATTCCTTCAAACTTACCACCATGATACAGAACAATTGTAAGTAACCCCATGCCAATTGATTATGGCTTAAGAAACAAACATAAATACCTTTTTTCCCTTGTCAACAATCCAACAATCCTTGTCGATGGTTGCACTTATTTTGTCCCCCACAGATTTCGATTCCTTTCTTTTTTTGTATTTTTAATTTTTGCTTTTCACCAGACTAAACATTCTTATCTTATACTTAGGTTTTTTAAGGTGCCAGTTGCTCTAATTTTCCCGCCACTAACAAATAAAAAACTCATTCTTTTCTGGAAATGCCACATTACCTCATTAGAAACCAAATCTAAAACAGTGTTATACTCACGTGCAGGCACGTGCCCAATTCTATTAGTTGCTGGATTGAAATAGGCCAATTCTGGAAGTTAGAGGTCTGCTACCATCCGGGTTAAAGCTCCAGGACCAACTCGACTGAGTTGGTAAAGTTCGAGGGCTTCTGTCGTACTTTGGCCAAAAATTAAATAATATAAATTTTCTGAGATAATTGAAGTGGTGATATTTTTTTTTTCATTTTTTTCTTAAAACTTTTGGATAGAATCTTATGATTCTATGGCTTTTTTACAACTTTACGACTATAGAAAAACCAAAATAACTCTAGGTAGAAACCTTACTTTAATAACCTTGGCTCTAGCACTAATATGAGAAACAAGAAATTAGGGTTATTAAGGATTTTGTATTTTTGTTAAGCTCATAAGATAGAAACATGTTTTACTTCAATTGGCCTACATATTTATATATTGGACTATTAAGATGAGCTATACATGCTTAAGTTTTACCATGATAAAAATTAGCCCTAACCTTTTAACAAAAATTGCTAAAATTTTGGGGGAAGAGCCTGCCCACAAATGTATGTAGCTTCACTAGTGGGTAGCAAAAGCATACATGCAGGTGGAAGGGCCAGACTACAATGAAGGTTTTGCTCCTGTCATGAAATCGACCATGGTGATATGTCTTCTTGCAGTTGCAACAAGCAAATGTTGGTCGCTTCACTAGTTGGATGTTCATAATGTCTTATTTCGTGGTGACTTGCAAGAAGAGATTTATATGGAGGTGCCACCTGTGTATCTCAAAGAGGGGGACGGATGTGTCCGTAGGTTTCAAAAATCTTTTTATGATTTGAAACAAGCTTCAAGAGGGTGGTTTGCGTAATTTTGAACAATGGAAAAGTATTTTAGCACAAGACTTCTAGTAATTTTGGGCTGAACAATTCGTCTTGTGGGCTAGGATTTGGGTTG
Organism: Aquilaria sinensis; assembly: GCA_005392925.1. Lineage (NCBI taxonomy): Eukaryota > Viridiplantae > Streptophyta > Magnoliopsida > Malvales > Thymelaeaceae > Aquilaria > Aquilaria sinensis. Next base: position 82,278 of record SMDT01002907.1, on the reverse strand, counting down.
GAGTTTGGGCTAATTGGACTTTTACGAAGTAGATCTGTCCCTGCCTTGCAATTTCCCTCCAAAAGAGTAGTCGGAGAGAAATCGCGGAAGTTTCTGCACTGAGCTGTGAGCCTGTGACCGGTGGCCTTACCAGAATCCGTCTCCGCCGAAGCCGGAAAATGGCATCTCGGAGCGGTGGCATTGCCGGAAGAATCAAAACCACGGCTGAAAATTTATCCTCCGACAATCAGGCCCTCCTCGAGGTCAGTTTTCTTCCTTTTCCCCTTTATCCTTTTACTCGATCCGTGGTTCTAGCCTAACGACTATCTGGTCGAAATCCATTTCCAATTCGGTTTCTCTCTTTATTGGCTGTTCGCATTTTGTTGAGCCCTAGGAATTGCTACTGTTCTTCCGGCCAAAACTGAAAACCCTAACAATGTTCGTTTCACTGTGGTGCCTTTTCATGTTCAATTTGGTCTGCCTTTTGGTTTGTGCTTCTTGTGCACTTGTTGAATGTTCTGTTTTGTAAGCAAAGGGAGGCATTGATGTTCTGCTGATATAGGATGATTTTGGTCAACATTTTGTTGGCTCATTATTTCAGCATAATGTTTGGGACTCTGTTTCCATGTAGCCATCAGTTAAATGGAGCTTGTGTCAGTTAGAAGAAAAGGCAAAATGTAACTAGAGAAGATCAGATGTCTACTGAATGCCTGAATGGACTGATGACTAGCTATTAGCGTAGCTGGACTTCATTTGTCAGATTTTTGTATTTGCTAAGCATGTTAAATCCTGTGGTTATGGGATCTTATACCAGTTTTTGGGTTGTATACTGCTAGTCTCAGCATGCTTCCACATGTCATGTTCCTCAGCTTGAGTATTTTTTCTTTTCCAGGATATAGTGAAGGCTGTAAATGTTTTGAAAGGCGTTGCTGTTGATCTGGAGCGAGATAATCAATCTGACATGGTATTTTGAATTCTTGCTGTTGAACTTTTCTCTTGATAAATGGGATGATATGCGGCCGAAGAAATCCAAAATAACTATAAAATCAACAGTGGCTAAAGGTAGGTTTGGAAAGTCTTTTTTAAACCAATCAGAAATTGTATTCAGCCATGTTTGCTTGAAGATTTTGACAGGTTATTTAAAGTTTTACACTAGTTAAAAGTTCTGGCATTCTCTTTCTGCTAGCCAGCTACAAAATAGATGAATGACCATAGAAATAGGTATGCCGTTGGTTCTGTTTTAACAATGCCTAAAGATGCCCGTGAGTTTTCTTTGACCTACCAGCAGCTGTACAAGAAACCTCCCAACTGATAAAGCTGCATCGCAAACAGACCTTGCTAATGCCTATTCTAATTAGCATCATTAAGATAAAGATATCTAGTAATCATGAATATTCTCTGCATTTGGAGGTTCAGTTATAGTTGTAATCCTTGTTAGATGTCCAAAATTTCTTAATCCAGTAATACAGTCAATTTATGGGAAAAAAGTAACTTGTTTCTTCCGATTTTGCTTCGTAGGAAACATAGTGTATTCCCTCCAGACAAGCTAATTTCTTGCTTATACATGAAACCCATTTTTTTTCCTTTTATATGGGAAGCCTTTACTTTTTGTTTCATTGTATACCAAGTATTTTGAATTAGGATAATTATATTTCAGTTAGAAGTTGAGTGATGCATGAGGGCATATGTAATAGATCATTATTTGATGGTTTTTGCTGTTGTAATCTCAGATTGTTTAGTTGCGGGCCTATTGGTGCTTTATATAGTGGTTAAGCCTCTCCACCTAATTTCAATTGGTTTTAGGTCAGTTGCTATAACATGGTATCAAAGCCCATGTTGTTGCCTTTTTTGTTTCTTGTCCAGTTTTCCTGGTCAACATGACAGAACCTTTCTCAGTTTTTCATTGACTGGACATTGTGGGGCATGCTAAATGTTGTATCCTCACATTATATGGTTTGAGGGATCTATTAGTGTCTCATACTGTGGTGAAGCCTCTCCACCAAATTGTCAATTGGTTTTGGCTTTTGATGCTTTAACAAATGGGAAGTCAATAATATGATGAAATAATTTATCAACTTCAGATGTTCTATGTACTAAATGAAAGCTTAAAACAGGATTGGTTTATCTGTATTTTCTAGGTTACTGAAATTGCTAATTTACTTATGTTGGTGCGATTGTTGGTTAGGTGGTATGCTTTTATTTCTCAGAGCTGCTTAGTACACCCTGTTCCCTATATGTTTTGTCTATAATTCTGTGGTTTTGGCATTTAGCTGATATTGTTGATCCGCTGTTAATTCCTTTAACTTTATAAAAATTTTGGCATTTTTGGGTCTACTTGGTTCTTTTAATTGCACTTCCTTTCATTACTGAAATTGTGTGTTCTTCTTTGCTCTATTAGGAACAGAAATTGAAGGAAGATGAAGTCTAACAAAAACAAGATTATGGCAATTTAGCAGGGTTGTGTATGATAAAGGAATCTAGAGAAGATAGGTTTTGACTCGATTTTATTTGTAGCTCCTGAAGGAACTCAATTACAACCAAGCATACCGGATACAAATGATTTATGTAAATGACTCCAATTAATTTGGATTAGGGCTTAGTTAATCTCTTGATTGATTCACAGGTGAAGCAGCTGGAAAGTGCAGTGGTGGAGCTATTGGAAACATATGAAGACTGTTCATTTTTTTCTGCAGCAGTTGAATCTGTTGGAAATGCATACACGCCTGGGCCAGAGGTCCTTGAATCTTTCTTTTATATCTAATTTTCTTATTTGCATCATATTCTTCTACCTTTACTTTGAGATTTCACAGGTTTTTCACTTTTCTTATTGCAGTTAACTGATTTTAAGAAGTTGCTGGAAACCGAGGTTTCAAATCTTAAGACTAATTCATCTTCAGTGATACAGAATCATACATTGATGCGTCAATTCAAACAAGCTGTTTGGGTATGCTTTCTGGAAACCCCAGGACATCCTTTTGATTTTGTATTTTCCATTTATATCTTCCAGTAGTATTTTTCCTCGCTCATTGATGTTTATCTATGATAAACATTCAAAACAAACATTTTTGATGATGTGTATGGATGGCCACTAAGAACCATATTATGGCCTCATTACAACAAACCACCCATTCTCATGTATTTTCTTAGCCATTTTGTCTATGATGTTGGACTCATGCATGGCTATAGTGATGTTGGCATAACATGAATGGGTTAGTCAAGCTATAGGGTAGCATGAGCTATTTTATATACGAAGGATGTAATCAAATAGTGAACCATATTTGATTAGTAGACAACACACTTGCGTATGCACAAATCCTGGCTGTTCACCTCTGCTTCATTAAGAGGGAGTGCATCTAAGAGTGGAAGGGTTCTGTAACTTCCATTAGGCTTCCAGCATTGGTGGGATTTGTTCCTTCATGCTTTAGGGCTTAGTCAAGCTATAAGGTACCATTTCTGTATCTGAGCAAAAGTACATTTAGTACTCTTTTCCTCTGAATATAATGGACAAGTGAACAAGCTTATCTTTCATCTTATTGTGCGAAATTGTTCTTACTAAAATTAGAAAATCCAGTGCAATCCAGAGAACTATTGCGTGAAGTACAAAAAATGAAGTTTGGGCTTGGTGGGTTCTTTGCCTATCAGTTTTCTGAATAATTTGGATAGGGAGTATAACTAGAGTGCTTTTAAAGGTGGAGACAGTCCTTTGACTATAGCTGTGCATATGTATTATTTTATGGGTTGAGGTTCACACACACTGAAGTTGTGAATTACAAAATCATTTTATAAGTTACGTAGGGTCTCAACAGTCTCAGAATCTGTAACACTCATTTCAGTCAGAGTCTCTAAAGTTCCCCCTGATGTTAAGCCCAGATGTATTATTGGTAAAATAAGTTGTTACAGTAGTAAGTTTGAAATAAATTTAGCACGTGACAGGGGAAATTGAGATCAAAGATTCCTTTTTTGTCTCTCATTATCTTTGTCTGTTATTCTCATTATCTTGTTTCTACTATTGTAGCTTCAAAACAGACAGATTTCTTGGTTTTTCCCCCGAGTTCAACTCGTTGTGGAAGTGATGTCATGGCAGTCATAGGTTGGAAGAAGTTTCACATTTGATAATTTATTCTTGAAAGGGATCGATCATAAGTCGATGTTTGTGGTTATTGTTCTTTAATGACCACAGTAATTGGACCCTTCAGGGAAAGTATTATCTGAAAAGAAAAAAGTTCTATACTTCTCTTAGTGAGAAATTCCGTGAGGGCTTATATATGATTGTTGATTCTAAAGCTGGATGAGTTATTGTGGTTTAGTTCTCTCTTAATTCAGAAGTTGTCACCTCATTCTTAGCTACATATTCTGAGCGTTTAATTAAGGGAACTGATGGTTTGTTTCTGCTGTTTTCTTGAAACTATTAGATTTTTTCCGTTCTTCTTGTAGGTGGTTTTTAACTGCATCTGGTTTTGATTGTAATTCAGATTTATTTTATGACAATATCTAACAAATGTTTTGAGTAAGTGGTTGGTGGACCAAGAACAAACGATGTCTCTTATATCGTACGCCCTAAAAGTGAAATAAAATAGTTTCTCTCTCTACTGAGTTTCGAGTGAATGGTTGGTAGACCAAGAGCAAAGGATGTCTCCTGTATCGTAAGCCCTGAAAAAATGAAACAAAATAGTTTCTCTCTACTGAATAAATGTCCTCTAATACCAAACACCTGTGAGGTGGAGTGGAAAGAAGCTCCTTCTCCATCGAGCACGGTCTTGGTCGCATCTTATGACTGGAGGAATAGACTTTGGGAGAGCTTTCCACCTAAGGGGTCTGAGTTCTGACTCAGTTATGGATTAGTTGGGGCCCAATGTGGCTACCAGATACTGAAGGTATTACACCAAAAAAGAAAAAGAAAAAAATTTCCTTATGAGAACAGTACGAAGTACCAAGTCTTCAAGCCTGTGAGGTGGGAATTTGCAGTTTTATATGGTTTTTATTGATGGTTCATCTTATATGCATAAAATATTTCCAACTTTGATTGGTATAGCATTGCGACTTTGTGAGCAGACAGCACAAAGCTTACAGTTTGTCTTTGCCTGCACTGTGCGTACAGAATGTTCATCATTTGGGGCAACCAATGCCAGGTGAAGATGGAGAGGACATTGTAATGACAAGTACACAGGGCAACATATTGAATATAAAGTGCCCGTTAACTGGAAAGCCTGTCACTGAACTACAAAATCCAGTTCGCAGGTATCATTTTTCAAACTCCAAATATTATGCTTTATTTATTTTTTTCTCTTGAAAGTAAAATTGCTGTGCAGTTTGCCTTGGATGTGGGTTGCAATAAGCAACTTGTTAACTAATCGATTCTATAGGGGAACCAGCAAATCTAGTGTTAGCCACACACACACACACACACACACACACACACAAGTAGACATATGTATGTCTGTGTGTCTGTCTCTGTGTGCGCTGTGTGTGTGAATGGCATCTTGGACATGAAATATACACCATGTCTCGAAGTTTATCCTTAATATGTGTGAAAAGTTGGAGAAATGACATTCTTACAGAGATGGAAAGAGGTTGTTTAAAAGATGTAATTTAGGATAAAGCTGAGAAGCATTGTTCTGTTTACGAGTAAACAAGCTCATGCCTCTTGTGAGTAATTCAACTGCTGAAACACCCAATAATTTTGAACACTGGATTTCAACCCAGAAAACTAATGTGCCAAAACAGAAAAATAAGTAATGTGCCTTTTTCCCTCTTCAGTATATGGTACTATATGTTAAACATTTATCTGGAGATGCATGCAACACACTTCTTTCGCTGATTTTTCTATGGATACGATGATTGTATGGATTCGACTGCGTGATCATAGCAGGTGGTCTCAATTGTTTCCACCATGATTGGAATTATGAGCTTCAATCTTGATCCATTTTTGCTCTGCCCTTCTCTTCACATGTCCCTATTATTTCGCAACTCTATTTTCTCTTGATCATTGTTGTCATTACACTACTTTCTTCTAATGTTTTCTTTCTTTCTTGATCAAATCAATGTACTTGTCTGTTAACTCCAATGTAGCTTGGACTGCAAGCATGTATACGAGAAAGATGCGATCATGACCTACATAAAATCAAAAAAAGAGTGCCCAGTTTCGGGTATGCTCACACTTTTCATTTCCTAATGTTTTTCCTTACAATTGCTGTGCCCTCTATTATCTCTCATCTTGCCATTTCCTTCTGTCAGCTTGCCCCAAGATGTTAAGTTCAGCTAGAGTAGTTTGTGACCCTTTATTGATGATCGAAATCATGGAAATGAGGTCACAGATCCGAGAAACCGCAGCAACAGATGTTGTAGAAGATTTCACAGATGTTCTTGATGAAGAGGAGGGATATGGTAGTTCCCGTGTTGACGATTTATAAATTAATCGGACCTCGTCAGGCTTCCAAATGCAAAGGCAGCTTTAGACTGCACATATTTGCCATCCTGGTACTCCAGTCTGTGTCAATTGGATTGCTGTGCTAATCTTCTAGGCATGTTTTGGCATGCTTAATTAAACTGGTTCGTTGAGGATGAATTTCTTAGGCACATGTATAAATATTTCTATATCTTCGTACTATATGGAAGGACGAGTTTTTGAGTAAGCAGCAAGAATTACCCTTGGTGGGTGTTTGGTTAAAAGATTCTAAATTTTTTTTGAAAATAAGATCATAGCAAGGTAACATTTATAGGAAGTGAAAATTCATAAAAAATGTAATCCTAATTTGCCCATGTTTGGTTTATATTTAGCGAAGAATGAAGATTTTAACCATTTTATGGGGAAAACGTAACAAACAAAGTCCTATAACTTTTGTAACTTTTTTAATTAAGTTCTACATCTTTATGATTTTCTGTTTGAGTTATATATTTTTGAAAACATGATCTCCGTTAATCCTATAGCTGGAAAACTTGACCGAAATCTTATGTGGCAAACGACAGATATTAAAAATAAGAGAAAATATCAAAATTAGTCATCTAACTTCATAACTTTCTTAATTAAGTCACCAATTTCTTGTTTTCTTGCGACTCATCCGAAAAACTTTAAATATTCTCTTTTGTTGTTGTTGTCCTCCAAGTACAAAATTTGTTGTATTTTCTCTTCTTCTTTCTCCCTAGAGTGAAGAACAAGGAGAAATTTTCATGCTTTCTAATTGAAAAATGTAAAATTTTAAGTGATAACACTAATTATGATTGAAAAATTAAAAATGTACAAAGTTTCTAGAAATGGAGAATTCATAATTGGAAGCAAAACAAAAAACCTCCAGCCAAACAACCACCGGATCATGTTCCGAAGAGAAAGGGACTTGAATGACCTCAATTCCTAATTCAGATGTCAATGGCTTTATTATACCGCCTCAAAATTTTATAATAATTAATTAATCTTCTTATTTATCTATGTATTCATTAGATTATAAATCCATTTTTTTATCATTAGCAAAATCATCATCATTACACTATTATTGACAATATACATACATACATATATATATTGTAGTATACTTATGACTCATTTTGTAAAATTTTGTACTTTATTCTTTCAAGCTTATATAAAAGCATGAAGAAGTAATGTGAAAAAGATTGTATCATCTTATAATGTAATCCAAAAAGAAAAATGAAATATTACAAAATTGGCTATGAAATATTAAGTAATGAGTTATTTAATACACTATTATTAATTAATATTTTTAATTTTTTATTTGACTTATACATCAATTAAAATTCTATAATTTAATACAATCAAAAAAATATTTTTAAAATATTTTTTAATATTTTATTTTTAAGTTCAATAACTCGTAAATAATTAATTACTTTCTAAAAAAATTTATTAAAGTGATTGTTAAGTTGGTAAAGTGCTAGTTTTTAAATGGCTCAAGTGACATAATATCCCCATTCTCATAGTATATTCCATTGACGTATTGGTGATCAATGATCTCAAAACATAGTAAATATAATAGTTTATTTAGAAAAAAAAAGAAGAAAAAGGAGAAATGGTTATTTTGAACATTTTCTGAAAATTCCATGCATAAAAGTAATAACTCAACTTACAAATTTCAATTAAAATTACATAGTTCTATATTTCTTTTGAATCTATAGGTGAACTGTGATAAAATAAGGACCTGATGACTTACACCAAATTCATTTGAACTTAAGTCAACTTAATCTAAAATGGTTTTAAATCTTTTTCACCTAAAACCAACTTTATTTGAAATCCAATATTATATATGTGTAATAATCCATTTGAAACAAAATTTTTATCATGTTATTAAATTTCTATGAAATTTTATTTTTTAATGTTTAAAAAAGAAAAATTTATAAAAAATTAATAGTCTTATAAAAATTTTACAATCAATGGATTATTTCACCTAAATAATATTAACTTTTAAATAAAATTAGTTTCAAGTAAAAAAGATTTAAACATAAAAATAAGTTATTTTGAATTAAGTTGACTTAAGTTAAAACGAATTGGGTATTAATTAGAAAAGTTATGAAGTTAGATGACTAATTTTGAAATTTTTCCCTTGTTTTTAACGTCAGTTACATGCCACATAGGATTTCCATTAAGTTTTCTGACTATAGGACTAATAAAGATCATGTTTTCAAAAATATAGAGCTCAAACAGAAAATCATGAATATATAGAACTTAATTAAAAAAGTTGCAAAAGTTATAGGACTTTTTTTTTACCTTTCTCCCTATTTTATGTTTGAATGAGGTGTTTTGCTTACTTCTTTAAACTTTGAGTGCAATAACTAAAATGAAACCTTTTACACTTCAAGGGTATATTTGTAAATTTCATAAAAGTTTTTTTTTTGTAATTTTTATTTACTATTTTTAAATTTTAAAGGTTCGGGGACTAAATATGTCATTTTTTGGGATTGTTTTGTAAATTTGAAAGCTTATTGATAAAAATATAAATATTTTAAAGTATAGGGGATATGTTGTATGGTTTTCAAACTTCATTGTTTTGTGGATTCTTACTATACCTAGTTTAAAATTATGGAAATGAATCCTACCAGATTCTCTACAAAATTGTGAATGATGGAGATTTCTTGGAGAATGAAAATAATGAATAATTTAAATTAAACCAAACATAGAATTGTTATGATTTTAGCTTTGCAAGCAAGGCAATTTCTTGCAAGCGCTTGGCGTACATATGCGCTTGGCTACACTTAAGTACTAATATAATTTTTTTTTTCATTTTTTTCGTTACTTTTAAGTTTTTCTCATTACTTTTACGTTTTTCACTTTTTTTCTTCTTTCTTTCTTTTTTCCCCTTTACAGTTTCTTGTTTCTCATTTGTTGTACTTTAACTTCATTTTTCATTTTATTTTATTTTTTATTTTTATTTTTTTTTCCTTTTTCCAATTTTGTTACTTTGTGTTTTTCTCTTTCCAACTTTTTCTAATTTTTTTTCTTAAATTTCAATATTTTGTACTAATAAAGTAATTTGATTTGTCATTTATCCAACCATTTTTTTTTATCAATATGAGAATTTTTTATTTTATTTGTTCATATTTTTTTTAGATGTACTAGTTGTTTATTATTTTATAAGCAGTTGTTTGTATTTTTATTAATAACAGTTTGTTCTTTTATAAGTTCCTTTTATTCTTTTAGAGATTCTAATTTTTTGTTTTCATGTTACTAGTTGTTTGTTCTTTTATTAGTAACAATTTGTATTTTTATCAATTGTTGCTTGTTCTTTTGGAAACATATTTTTTGTTCTTTTGTTACTACTTATTTGTTTTTTTATTTGTAGCCTTTTGTGTTTTAATAGTAGATATTTATTCTTTTGTTAGTTCATGTTTGTTTCTTTATATGAACATAATGTTTATTCTTTTATTAGTATCTTTTTATTCTTTTATTAGTATATATTTGTTCTTTTATCAGTTACTCTTTATTCTTTTAATAGTAGGTGCTTGTTCTTTTCTTAGTTCATATTTGTTTCTTTTGTAAAAACTTGATGAACAAATAGCTACTAAAAAATAGCAAATAACTACTAGTAAAAGAACAAATAATTATTGATAAAAGAACAAATATAACTACTAATAAAAGAAGAAATAAGTAGTTTATCTAAAGAACAAACATGAATTGATAAAAGAACAATAACTGCTAGTAAAATAATAAACAATTACTGACAAAAGAACAAACACTTACTAATAAAAGAACAAATAATTGCTAATAAAAGAATAAACAACTAATTTATCTAAAGAACAAGGATAAGTTAATAAAATAATAAACAACTATTGATAAAAGAATAAATAACTATCAATAAATGAATAGACAATTTTTAAAGAATAATCAAGAATTAATGAAAGAATACATAGCTGCTAGTAAAAGAACAAACAACTACATAAAAAAGAATAAATAATTAACTACTAATAAAAGAACAGATAGCTAGTCTTTTAAAAGAACAAACATAAATTGATAAAAGAACAAATAACTATTGATAAAAAAAATAAATAATTACTGATAAAAGAACGTACAACTAGTTTATGTAAAGAATAATCAGGAATAAATAAAAGAACAAAGAAAACTAGTAAAAGAATAAATAACTGTTGATAAAAGAACAAACATTTACTAATAAAAGAACAAATAGGAACTAAGACAAAAATGAATAAGATCTCAATTTTTTTTTTCATGTTGGTTGCCTAGTTTCTTTTTTTCTTTTCAGGCTTTCTTGTATTAAATTTCAGATTTTTTTAATACATATTAAAGGAAAGAACAAACTAAAGCAAATAATGAAATTAGAAAAAAAAATCTAAACGGAAGCAAACAATTAAATTATATTAAAAAATTTAAATCAAAGCAAATAATGAAAATCAAGGTGAAACTGAAATCAAAGCGAACAACTAAAATTAGATCAAACTAATAAAATAAGAGAATGCATAATTAAATGTAAGCAAGAGAAAAAAAAATAGTGTAAGAAAAAGAAATAGAGATTTTTTTTGTTCCAAGAAGAAACAATTGGAAAAAAAAAAAGCAATAGAAAAGTACTCAAGAGGGTTGCCGCTAGATGAAAAATAGAACAAGAGAAAAGAAAAGAGGCAAAAGTTTAAAAAAAATTTGTAGGATTTTTGTGACTAGTGATGCCATTGGCTGGTTTGTAAAAATTTGAGCCAAATTATCAATTTTTATATTGTAGAAGGATGGCTTATGGCATAAGCCAGAATTACATAAAACTTACTCAACAAACAATCCCAGGGTAAGCTGCATTCGTAGCCCTTAATATTTTATTATTATCCTATTCTGGACCATAACTTCAAAACTTCACATAGTAGGTCCTCAATCTTAATTTTTTTATTCCATTTTAGACCTTTTTATGGATGAAAAACATTAAAAAATGGAATTGGCCACAAGACATGCCACGTAGAGCAATTTGCCACAGTGGCACACTAATCAACCATTGATAATTAGGGATGGTAAAATCAGACCCAACCCGATGACCTGGCCCAACTCACCCGAACCCAAGCCCGACCTGACCCGATTTGACTAAAAAAGTCAACAACCTGAACCCGACTGTGCCCAACTCGACTTGAACCCGAACCCGATTAAAGGGAAACTCGAGAAAACCCGAACCCAAATGAACCAAACCCGAAATACCTGAACCCGAAATGACCCGAGCTTGAATTGACCAAAACCCGAAATGACCCAAACCCGAGACTGACTTGACCTGAACCCGAGATGACCCGATAACTAAACCCGACAATACCCGATTTTAACCCTCACCCTAAACCTTAACTTTCCTCTTTCATTATTTTTCCTATTAATTCAATCCTAAATATGGAGGTTTCCATATTTAGTAACTCCGTTTTTTGAAACTTTCATATTTAGTATGTCTTATATTTAGAAATGGTGACTTCCATTATTAGTAACTTCCATTTTTTGGTACTTCCATATTTAGTAAGTCTCATATTTGGAGATGAGACTTTTATATTTAGTAGTTTCATTTCTTTTTTTAAGATATTCATGTTTAATAATTTTCATATTTTGAGAAAGGATTTCCATATTTAGTAACTTCTATTTTTTTTAGGACTTCTATATATTATAAGTATCTTATTTGGGGAAGAAACATCCATATTTAGTGAATCCCATATTTGAATTTTTCCAATAGAAGTAATTTTTATATTTAGAAAGTTTAACGATCTTAATAGGTAATTATTAAAATTACAACATTCATCCTTATGCTTTTAAGTATAGTGCATAAAGTACCTAAATTTAAAAAAACTTTATTTTAGTCACCTATAATAATTGCAACATCGATCCTAAAATTTTTGAAATCTTTGCACTTTCACCCAAAAGTTTTTAAATTTTACAATTTAGTCACTGATAATGAACTTGATTTGCATTTTATTGTAATTTCAAAGAAAATTCATTGAAACATAAGCATAACAAATTTGTCATTGTGTATGTCTGAGTGATAGCTGAGTGAAGATTTGAATAATCTGTACAATGATAGTTAAAGGGTATGGGTTTAGAAAAATAATTAAATATTACTAATAATGTTAAATTACTTAAATATGTACTAAACTATAATGAAGAAGATTTTTATGAATATTTTAATTAAATATACTAAAAAATAAGAATTTAATTTAAATTAAATCATACAAAAAATCAAATTATTTGATTTAAATTAAAAAAAATTGAATAAATTCAATCGTTTTGACTTCACATTAATAACCCACGTGAACATAAAGGTTGACCCGAATTTGACCCGAAAGTTGGCCTGAAATTACCCAAGACTAAAATTGACCCGACCTGAAGTGAACTCGAACCCAAATAAACCCGGTTCAACCCAACCCGAACCCGAAATCAATTCAACCTGAAATCAACCCGAACCTAAATGACCTGACCTGAACCTGACCTGGACCCGAATTCATGCTAACCCGACTAGACCCGAATCTGAATGACCTGACCCAAACCTGACTTAAACCACCCAATTGCCATCCCTATTGATAATGATGTGGGAATAAAAAATAATAATAAATAAAAATAATAAAAAAAATAATAAAAGGGGAAACAATAATCATTGGCGGCCTTCCACCTCCTCTATTCACGAATCTCTGCCACTTCCTCTGTCCGTGAATCTTTTGTCGTTGCTCCTCCTTAGCCAAGTCACCCCACTGGCCCCCATGCATTTGTATGCAAGCACAGGCCCCAGACTTGGGATCGCGAAATCAAGGTGGGGGAACAAATCAACGGATGGCGAAGTCACCCTAAACTCGAAATCACGAACAAATTGATGGATGCTAAGATCGGGGTGGGGGAAAAACATATCAACCTACAGGCAAACAAATCAACCTACGGCGAGAGGGCGGAAAAAAAGGGGACGGATGGTGGCGGATTCAATGGTGCAAACAAACCGATTAATGGCGGCGGATTCGATGAGGGACGATGGTGCAGTTCAACAAGGATGGCGGCATAGCTTGTGGCAAATCAATGACGGTGCGCTAGGACCGTCTTCGATGCCGGGTTGGTGGTTGGAATGGCGCTGGGTAGGGGGAGTGGTAGTTCATGGGTGGTAGTGGCAATTGGAGAAAAGTTAAGGTTTTGGGGGAGAGAAGTGATAAGTTAGGGACCTAGGCTGCTATTTTTCTTGTTATTCTTTTTTCTTCCTTTTCCACATCAGTGCTACCGTGGCAAATCATCTATGCTGGAAATGTCACATGGCCAGTTTCGTCATTGTTAACGTTTTCCTTCCGCCAAAATTCTAAAATAAAACAAAAAAATGATGTTGAGGACTTTCCATGCAAGATTTTGAGGTTAGGGTAAAAATATAACAATAATAAAAGGTTAGGGGCTATAGATACAATTTACCCAACAATCTCACAATCCTTCAACCAAATATTCCCTGAATTCCAAAGACTATCGAACGCACATAATTCCCTTAAACTGAAACAGATGCACGTTTTCTTCTATGTTGTTGTAATGGTGGGAAAAAAAAAATTTGTTAGACATCTTAACTTCTTTCGTTTTTACTTCACATAAATAAATAAATAAATAAATAAATAAATAAATAAATAAATAAAAACACATGGCTTCAAGGTTGAGTTTTCAAAATGACATGGTATCTTTCAAAGTTCGAACTGGCCAGGGCTTGGCTTCTTGTTTTCAATAGCATCAGACTTATTTTAAGGAACGATGTTTTTAATTATTCTTGGGCAGCCCAAGTTTGTATTCCACATTTTCAATTGTCAGTTTATTTAAATTAAGTTCCCCCAATCACTCCATTAAAAATTTCATGCCTGCATGAATACTTGAAAAAATAGATTTGTGTCCTTTTTTCCAATTTTAAACTGAAATCTTTGACAATGAAAATAAAATCCATTATGCAACCCTTTTTGGAAAAAAGACTTTTACACTCAGTTTATTTTAATTTAATTCAATTGACTCTAAAATAGTTTATTTTTATTCTTACATCTTTTTATTAAGAACTAATTTTAATTAAAATCCAATACTATGTAGCTACAATAATCCATTAAAAATATAATTTTTATAATCTTATTAAATTTTTATAAATTTTTCTAGTTTAAGTCAGTAAAAAATAAAAATTTATAAAAAATTTAAAAATATCATGAAAATTTACTTTCAAGTGGATTATTGTATTTACATAATATGACCTTTCAAATAAAATTGGTTTCAGAGAAAAAAATATAAAAATAAAAATAAGTCAATTAACTTAAGTTAAAATAAATTGTCAATTTCCATGTACCATAACATAAACTAAGGACGTTATTGGAAATTTACAAAACATTGAATGACTTCCCTAGTTTTCAGAGGCCTATATATACAGACGCCGGCCTCTGAAGCCCGCCACTAGTTTTAAGTAGCTCCCTGAAAACCTGGGTAACTCAGGATTTCTGAAATTCAAGAATTTCGAGCTGGTTTCTTACCGTTGATGGAGTCCTCCACGGCGGCGTTTTTTCCAGTGGGGCTCCGGTTCCATCCCACGGATAGCGAACTGCTCGGCCACTATCTCCGCAGAAGAGTGGCGGAAGGTTCATCGTATTTCGATCCGTACTTCTTCCTCAAGGACCGCGACTTGTATGGCGAGACAGAGCCATGGTTGATATGGAATGAAGAGCTTTCGAGGCCTGGGATAGAAAAGCAAGGGAATGAGGAACTTCCAGATCTCTATTTCTTCACCAAATTGAAGAAGAAATCGGTGAGAGGTTCGAGAATTGACCGGCGGGTTGGTGGAACGGTGAGGATGCGGGTGCGGCAGTGAAAGATCCTTGGGACTGTCAAACGGAGTTGGGTCTGAAGAAGAGGTTCCGGTACGAGGGCGGGCCTCCGGAACAAGAGGGTCGCTGGATCATGTTGGAGTACACCCTCGATCCCTCCTTGCTCCCAGATTCGCAGGTGGGTTGAATTTATTCTTTTTCATCTTGTCTTTTTCTGGGTGATTTTTAATCTGTGGGAATTAATTGTGCGATTAGTGTTCCTAAGTGCTAATCGTTTTTTCTTGGATTGATTGTGGAATTCAGCCGAACAATTTGGTATTGTGTGTGCTGCGCTGCAACAGAAGGATTGCTTCGACATCAAGTAAGAAAAGAAAGGCCGCTACAGTGCCTGAAATCAGAGAAGCCTTGCCGAGCAAGAAAAGCCTCAAGGCTAGTAAGAAAATCGCCATCCCTCTGGAACCTCAGGAATTACTGTCTGCTGTTGTTTCCGAAGAACCTTACTCTGTTGATGTTGAAGCCCATGTGGAGTCTACTGTAATTGCTGCCGATAACCAGTTAGGGTTTCTAGTTCCTTGTCCTGCAAGCAAGAGTGAGCACCATGATCAAATGCTTTTGCAGGGAAGTGAACTCACTGTCCAGGAACCAGCTGCTGTGACTGTCCAAAGTCAAGTGCCAGTTCAACCTCCCTTTGTCGATTTTGAAGCCCAAGTGCAGTCTACCATTGTTGATGCAGAAAACCAGTTAGGGTTTCTAGTTCCCTCTCCTGCAAGCAAGACTGAGCACCATGATCTAATGCTTCTGCAGGGAAGTGAACTTCTGGACAGGACACTCTTACAACTGATGACTACTGGGCAGAACTTTGTTTGGAAGGAACCGGCATGTTTGACCTGGGCAGTTGGGTTGAGCTTGATGACTTACTTTGTGACCCCAATACATTAGAGATTAATTCTTGACTAGATGTATATTCATTCTCCTCTGACCCATCAGGCTAAAAGAGTTTTGTAATCCTTATTGAACTAATAAGGATTGAGTGGCTAGTTTATGTCAATATATATGTTGTAACTTCCCACCTTTTGCATATCCAAGAATCATTAATGCAAATTTTATTGGTTTAGAAAATTGTTGGTGCACTTGTGACAAACAAAAGGCCTGTTTTACTTGTTCTGCCAATTCACATATACGGTCTATCACAAGTCCATAATTTTGAGACTTGAGGCTTGTTTACATCGGTGAAACATTACAAATTCTTCCTCCTCTTAAATTATATCAGTCCTGGTATAACAGTGAGTATGGGATATTGAACTGGTGATTCAACAAATTGGTCTAGACAGCATCTCCTCCATATTGCACCTGTTGTTTTGGAAGTTGTAGGGTATTACAGTGTGGGGAGAAGAAAAGGAAAAACATATAAATAGCAACTAAAGTGGGAAATGCTACTACACAGGACTTGGAAACAATCTCAGTAATGGTATAGGACACTAGGAAAATCTTTCAAATTTCCTACCTTTCAAGATTTTTATGCAACCCACAACTTTCGACAAGCTTTACAAACCTAATAGTAAAGAAAAGCAAAAGAGTAAAGCTTTATTAACAAGGAAAGCAATTCAGACAATGCTTCTGCCTTGCAACATCACTAAGGACTGCTAAAATAGAAACACTTGCTGAAGTCCCATGAAAACTAAAATAGAACCTGAGAAAAATGATTAAAACTAATTTATGAATAGCCCACGGGACAAGTCTATAATGGCCAAACATAAAAAATACTACCTATTTTCTCAAAGTCAACCCGTCAGTAGTATAAGTCAACAGTTCTAAATGTTCACCAACCATACATATTAAATAGGGAAAGTTACAAAAACCCCCCTGTGGTTTGATCAAACCTACAGTTTGCCCCTCTATTTTGAGAAACCTACACTTTGCCCCCTATATTTTTTATACTGCCCGATAACAACTTCTGAAACTGTATTTAAACTATATGGTAATAATGCTCAAGTAATTTCAAGATTTTTGATATTTTTTTCACAGCAAACCAAACTTTAAAAAATACTGATATATAATTACAAGTGAAAAAGTACATTTACAGAAAGGAAAAACTGATAGTTTAAAATATCTATTAGCTATAAAAAAAATACTAGATAGATTGAAATTACTGGAAGATGATTATCGTAGAGTTTAAATACAGTTTCAGAAGTTGTTATCAGACAGTATAAAAAACATGGGGGGCAAAGTGTAGGTTTCTCAAAATAGAGGGGCAAACTGTAGGTTTGACCAAACCACAGGGGGGTTTTTGTAACTTTCCCAATTAAATATTAGGAATCCAACTCACATAGTACCACAGCTCCTTCACATGAAAGTCTGCAAGCCTGCAAATCTGTACAGCTTAGTGGTAAAAGCAAATGAGCTTCTGGAGTTGAGCGGCAACCTCAAACCCTCAAAAGTCTACTTCTGAGTTTGGCTATTAACTAATGAATTCTGCTTCTGTCGACACTTAGCAATATGTGACAGCAGCTGAGCTACAGGAAGCTTTCTTTTGAACTTCAGATCATCTGGAAGATGTATCATCTCGAGACAGCAATTAACATATGGAATTTAGTGATTTTCACTTTGTAGCTTGTCTCTATGATCAAAAGTTCTATAAATTCCGTGCTACGTAGTATAGACCAATGTCCAGTAATCAGTATCCATCCCTCACTATGTTTTCTTTTCCTCCAAGAAAAGTAATCATCTACCCTGAATGTCCTTCTCCAGGACTAGTACTCTCATTGATGTAAGGCATTCTCATGCTATCCCACCTTCACTTCCATCAGTCTTCTGAGGTAAGTTGGCAGAATCTGATGAACTAAGAAGATGGCCCATTACATGAGTTTTTTTTCCTTTTTTTTTTTTTTCAGGTGGAATACAATAGCATTCTTTCATAAGTCTAATTTTTCACTGAAGCAAACACTTTTCATGAATGTATATGCAGACACGGTTTGCAGATTTAACTTTTGACATCAATGTTACTTGCATAGGCAAAGAAAGCAAGAGAAAGAGAATGTCAATACAGTGAGGTCATAAAATTCAACCTTCATGTTATTGGTGCATATATATTTTTTGTAACTTTCTGATGATCCTTTAACTAAGAAGTTGCTCCATTTTCTCTTTTCCAGAAAATAGGAATTGCCCTCGAAATTTTGGTCCTTCCTCACGCAACTGTATGAGGATATGCTTGAAGCTTTAATTTTTGGCATTTATTTATTCATATTTCAGCATTTTGTTTTTATTTTACAAGGTATTGTTTTGATGCATATAAATGCTAGATTAGTTGCTTTCCATTGGACTTCCAATGATTTTCTGGTTGTTTACAGACATCCACATGAATTTTCTTCTGAATGTATATAGAATTTAGAATTAATTCAAATATGAACTTCTAAGGTAATGTTGATGAATTTCTAAAACAGAAGCCCACCCATTTGAAGTTGTAGGAAAGAAGACTTGTATAATTTCTTCTGCCCTGATTATTGGAATATAATGCCTGTTGAATCCTGAAACATAGAGGAAAAACAAATTAGTTTCAGCTATAACTATGGGTGAAAATGAGCCGGGTAAAGCCAATGCCTATGAGGCTCAAGCTCGGCCCCTTTGATATTCGGTATTACTTGGTCTTGAGCTTAAATTTTTAGCTCGAGCTCGGCCTGAACTCTAGTTGGGCTCGAATGACACATATGGATCTTCAGTACCATACTTACACCTTAGAACAAAGATGGAGGACCAAATCTGCAATTTTCTAGAGAAGAGAAAAAATTAGAGAACCTATCCCAAACTTTTTAGCCCTTTGCTATTCTACCCTAGTGTTGTGAATCTCACAACTAAGTCATCATCTTCCTCACTTTTACTGCAGAGCCACCATAGTCCGTCATCTAACAGCTTGTGTCAATTTCTGGGCCTCTAAAAGTCCAAATCACAGGGATTCAAGTACACATCATGAAATCGGTAGGAGATCGGAAACTTACATTTGCGATTGGGTGGCAGCAACAATTCAAGCTTGGGCACAGATGAAGATTCAAGTTTTGGCGCAAACGATCTTGTCTCCGGTGTTTGGCATCTGCTTGGGGAGTTAACCCTTGGCCGTCCTTTGCAAAGCTTGGGGCATCGAGTAAGTAAGGGTGGAGGCATGGTGTTGGGTAAGCAAGGTTGGAGGCGACGGGGAATAGGGGTGTTCACGGGGTGGGTAGGACCGGGTTCGTGCTCAACCCGACCTTACCCGCATCATTGACCAGATTTTACATTTCACTACCCGATCCTACCTGCATACTCCAAAATTATATAAAAAACCGACCATTAGGTTGGCTCGGTATGAATGGATTTCTACATTCACTTGTAAGATAATAATTTTTATCCAAAACAATTATGAAAATACACAATAACTTCAAAATGTAATTTCTAAAAAAAGTGTCTCAATCTAAATAAAATTCATATCGCTCACAAGCAATAATAGGAGGAGCAATCAAACAAGTAATAACAAAACAAGGAATGGCAGCCTAGACAAACACTAGCAGTAAAAAAATTCATGAAAGTAACATCATAATTAAGTAACATTAACAACCTTAATCACATTTCTCTGTCTACCACCTGGAAAAAAGTAGAGCAAGTTTCTGGCTCTAAAAAACAGCAGTGTTGATCCTCTAAATTCTTAAACACCCCAGCTAAATGACCACAATCACACTTTATTCAGAAGCAATTACTTTCAAAGGAAGAAATAAAAGATATGAAATTTGCTAACCTCAACTTATCAGAATCACTGAACTATCACTTGAATGCAAATGATAAAGAATTACTGGGCAGCGAAATACTTGGTATAAAAAAGAGTGCCTCATCCTGAAATCAATCAAAACACCAACGTTGGATCTGTGCGAAACACCATTCAGAGTAGCCGTTGCTTGTGCCTGTGCGTGCAACTTGGACTCGAACAAGCAGGAGATGCAGATCAGCAGACGTCGGAGGTCGGACTTGGACGAGGAGCAGCAGATGCAGAGAGTAGCAACAGCCTGTGTGAACGACTATGAAGACTTGGGATTTGGGAGACGAGAATGATGCGAGATGAGAATGCTAGGGATTTGCTGATTTGGGATTTGGGTGAATAGTCTGAGTTATGCATTTAGCCAATTAAGCGGGGTCAGGGTTGGTTTTACGGGTTTCAATTTTAAAACCCGACCCGCACCGCATAACTTACTGAGTTTATGTTTTTATTACCTAACCCGACCCTAACTCTTATAGAACCCTCATCCCTTTTGGTTAGTTTTGGTTCGGATCAGCCGAATTTACGGGTTATGCGGTTAGGATGAACACCCCTAACGGGGAAGCAAGGCTAAAGGCACGCCACATGATCCTCGGTGGTTTCTAGCTGGTGACGATTGTCGTTGAGACTCGAATGGGCTGGAACTCTCTCAGTGGTGGCCAAACGGTTGGGTGGATAAGAATGGGATTCGGTCAGGCAAGCAACAACCTTCAGGCATTAGGCTTAGGGGATTTGGGGATAAGGGTTTGGACTTATGATTTAGGGCCTGTTAGGCCTGTGAGCTCATAGGGACTGGGTACACCTAGGCTCGAGCTTGGCCCAAAAAAGTATTCAAGTCCATTTTGGTGCTCGAGCTTGAGCTCAAATAGGCCCAACTTCAAATGCTAGAACTCGAGCTTAAGCTCGAGCTACGTGAAAGAAGTCCGACCTTTTTTCACTCTTAGCTATAACCCAAGTTAATTACATGCATTATTCCTAACTTTTAATTATTGTTCCTGTTTTAACCCTAACCAGTATAGAGTGTCCTCAGCCCAATTAAAACATTCTATTTTGGCTCTTTTTTTCGATGGAAATGCCACTTCAGCATAGGACTGTAGGAAAAAATGCTAACCTTAACATGTACGAACTTTTCCTTTTGCCAAAAAATCCTTAAAACTTTGAAATCTAACAAAATTCCTTAAAAATGCTTGAACCATTTGACCTCCCCATTCTCAGCCATTCTCAGCTTCCCTCTCCGTGCCACCTTCTCCCACCTCTCTTGCCACTAGCCCCCACCCTCTAACCACCCTTTGTCCTTCGTCTGCTTCTTACTTTTCTTGTACTTAAAGGGTGGTTCAACTCTGCCCATTGCAATGTTAGCATTTCATTTTTCCAATTGTTTCCAATTTACAAGATAGAAAAAAATACATATTGACAACAATAAAAAAATAAGCCGTAATAGATAAAAGAACAAGAAGTTAGCCCAAACTAGGAAACAATTACTAATAAGAGAACAACTAGTCTCTCGAAAAGAAAAAGTACAAAGTGATAAAAGAACAAATATGAACTAATGAAGAATAAACATATATAATTGTTGACATCCAATTTTGTCTAGGTACTAATTTTTGTTTAGTTGTAGATTAGAAAAATTTAGTTTAGGGGACATTTTTTGTTTTTAGGGCCAATTTAGTCATTTTTTATGACATGTGGGTCAACTTAGTCATTTTAGAACTTAGGAAATTAGTAGGATCAGACACATTTAAATTATGTTGTTACTTCAAGTTACAAATTTTTAGGAATTTAGAATTGACATCTTGGGTTAAAATAGGAATTCACTTAGTTTAGTACTAATTTGGGGTCCTTAAGGTCTTTTGGGGACAATTTAGGCAAAAAGGAAGAGTTTGGGTGTGAATTGGGAGTTTTTACAAATGTTTGGGCACAAAAAGAAATTTGGGGGCAAATATGACAAGCTTATGAAGTTATAAGAAAATATGGAAAATTTTATAAAAATTTGGGCTCAATTGACAAATCATGAAAGTATTGGGTGGAATTGAAAATTTGCATAAAATTTGAGGCCAAATTAGTAGACAGCTATTCTAACTAGATTATATCCTAACAGCTATAAATTTTTTTAAATTTGATTTGGATGAGGTTTAATATTTCAAAACCTTATTAATCACGTTTATGTCTCCCTTGGTATAAATAGGAGGTCATCATTTGAGAGAAATCATGAGAAAAAAAAACTAAGAATTTTGCAACCCTAGGCTCCAGCCTGAAAAAGGTGAAACTGCATCTTTAGCCCCTGGTTCTCTCGTAGCCTTCCGCCTCAGAATCTTAGCATTTCCACATGTCGTTGCCATTCCTCAATGCTTCCAGCATTCTGCCCCGACGTCTCCACCCGTTGCCACCAGCCCCAATCCCTCACGTCACCATCTACCACCCTCCAGTGCCGCCCTGAACGTCACCCAACCGGCGGCAACGCCCAATGAAATAGGAGAAGCATCCGGTTACTCATTAACCCGCCATGCTACGTCATCACCGCCAGCCACCTCTCTTCCTGCTGGTCGCCGCATTGCCACCGAGCAAAGACCAGGCCGCCTCTCCGTCTCTCGTCACTGGCGAACAAAGAATTGAACGAGACCCGTTTCTCAACCTATGACCCGACCTCGTTGCACCGTTTGACCTAGTCGAACTTTCATATCTTTCGTGTAAAACTCTCACTTAGCCCATCTGACTTTTTATTTCATTCATCTAGATCACTAAAATATATCTATTTCACAGATTGGTCACTGAAAGCAAGTCTTTTATTGTTTGTTTTTCTTTGTTTCTTTATTTTTGTTTGTTTCACTATGCATTAAACTTTGTTGTTCAATTTGCATAGGGGTACAACGTAGGATATTAATTTGTTTGTCTCTTCGTTGTTTATTTTTATAATAGTTTACTCTTTATCTCATAATACATCTAAAAATTGATAGTCTATAAAAATTATTTGTTATGCTAAATAATCTAATTTACCTTATTTTCTTGAAATTAGAAAGAAATCAAATAAGGTAATTGTAAAATACTCGATAAATCTTCAAGGATCAGTTCTTGGTGGATTTGATAAAATTCTAAGATAAATTATTTGTTCAAATCTAATTGATCTGATAAAACTCACGGTTTGAATAAAATGTTTCTTTCAAATTTTTGGTAGATTTAATTAAATTCTGAGATTCCAAGGATATCTAAAATTTCATATCTGATTAGTTTGATAAGGTTCATGATTTGGAATTAAGAGAAAAATCTCTAAAATAAAGTAATTAAAATAAAAATCATAAAATTTATTTTTATCAATGATTAGGTAAAAAAATAAAAATTTAGGAAAATAATAAAACCGAATCCCTGGGGAATAAAAAGAACAAACAATTGCTAGTAAAAAAACAAACAATTACCTAATAAAATAACGAACAACTAGTTTATCTGAAAGGATAAGCAATAATTGATAAAAGCACAAATAGCTTGTAAGAAAAGAATAAACAACTACTAATAAAAGAACAAACAATTAATTTATCTAAAAGAATAAGTAGGAATAAATAAAAAAATAAAAACTAATTTATCTAAAACAACAAGCATAAACTGATAAAAGAATAAAAACTATTAATAAAATAACAAACAATTAATAATGAAAGAGAAAGAACCCCTAGCTTATCTTTAAAATTCTAAAACTCCTTTTCAAAAAGTTCTAAAGTTTATTTTTCCTATTTTCTTCAATTTTCTTCAGTTTTCATAGGTCTTGGGATGCAAGGGAACTTCCCCTAGCTCCAAGCTCCAAGTTTTTCGTCCCTTCTAGTTCCATTGTTTTTGCCTCTTTCTCATCAATTGTTGAGTTGACTTGCTTCCAATCTTGTAATTATTATTGTTTTATTTTTATCGCTAATGACATTTAACAAGCATGTTCAATCAAAATTATTGATTAAAATTATTTTATATGTGTGCTACGTGACGATAAATAGAAAAATAGAAAAGACAAGGCAAAGGTTAAAAAACTTGTAGGATGTGTTGGACTAATGGTGTAATGAACTGATTTATAAGACTCTGGAACAAATTGTCAGTTTTTATATTATAGGATGATGACTTATAGAATAAGCTAGGTTTCATAAGTACTACACTTCCTTATATTGCTTAATTTCTTTTTAGCCAAATATGGTATTTTAGGGAAGTGAATATTCCTAAGGTAAGCTTTGACAGACATGTATTCTCGGTGCTTCCTTGTCGTAACAATGAAACAAGAGAATAGAGAATATACACCTGGTGTATATACACCAATTAATGATGTTAACGTGTCTTCCGTCAGGAAATTTGAAAAAAGAGATAACGCGCGAGAAACATGGGCCATATTGAGGCAGTTACCTCTTTTGAGTCCGAATTCCATAGAAAAACCTCTTAATTGTTTCATAAACCTAAAATCGACGATTGAGCCCTCCCTGAACTCAACTGCCACTTCGCCGAAAGTCACGAAATCAGAGAAAACGCTGCCCTCGGGTGGGGGATTTCATTCCGAAGGTTCCATCCGTCATCTACGAGGTCGCTGGACAGTTGGGGAGCCGGCGGGAAAGGGAACGGGCGTCGCGAGAGGGACGACAGGGGTTCGCGATTTTGCCAAGGTGAGATTGGGATTTTTTTTTGTTTGTGTTGTGAGGGTGAGTCAACTACTGAGAGTTGTTAAATAGCGAGAAACTGTATGGGCTCGCCATTTGATTTGTGATTTCTTTGAAATTAGTATGTATTGTTCTGAATCTGAGATATTAGATAGGAAGGACGAACACAATGACTGAAATTTGTGTTTGTGATGATCTGAAACTGACATGTATGAGACTGAGTGGGATATGAATCGATCTGAAAGACGACGAAGGAGAAACAGATGCGGTTTTGTTACATTGGCTGAATCTGAATCTGATTGTTGGGTTTTCCATTATGAGTAGTGTATGTTTGATGTGCTATCACAATTTAGAACAGGGAGTGTGTTGAATGGTACAGTGCATCATCAGATTAATACATTCGATATCTAGAATGATACATTACATTTTCAGTTTAATACAAAAGGTTCCATGTATTATAAATTGAATGTTCTATATAATACTGTGATGTGTTTTTATGTTATCAAGGTTCATGAACGGTGGTAGTACGGTGGTGTTGTTGGGTAATGTATGTGATTGTGAGGTTTCCTTTTGCATATACAGATTAATACATTCGAATCCCAGAATGATAGGTTGCATTTCTTGATAAATATGTTTCCATTCCAGTTTAATACATGGATCTACCAGAATAATACACTGGCATTGTTAGGGAATACTGTTACAATGATTATCAGTAGTGATACATGTATTATTTTAACATGTGCGTGAGATATAATTGTACGCCGACATGTTTGGGATGTGTTTTGTAGGGTAGTTTGGTTTTGTATTTTTGCAGATGTTGGATGTAATGTTGTGTTTGTATGTTCTGAGAACATCTCTGTTTTAGTGGGTGGAAGAAAACAATGTCTGAAATTAGCATTTTGATGATCTGAATCTAACATGTATGAGACTAAGTGGGAGTTGTATTAATGTGAAAGACAACGAAGGGGAAACTGAATGGCTTACGCGTTAATTCATTTGTATTCCAGTTCAATGCATTGGGAATTTATTGTCCTATTTTCCATTATGAGTAGTGTGTAGATATGCACAGTACACATACGGATTAATACAGTGGATAACCAAAATGATACATTACTTTTACAGTTGTGATTAATTCTATTATGATTAGTGTATGTTTAATGTGCTATCACAGTTGTGTAAATCTGTCATGGTACATTATATAACCAGATTAATACATAACTAATACAGAATGATACATTACTATTTCAGTTTAATAACTTGGCTTTGTTATGTTGACAAGGTTCATGAATCGTGTTCTTTGAAATTATCATTTATTGTTCTGAATCTGAGATGTTAGCATGGTTCATTATATGTGAAAGTCCTATCTGTGTGCTTCGGTGTCTAAAAGGTTCATGAATCTGAGATGTAATGTTGTTTTTGTATGTTCTGAGAACATATCTGTTTTAGTGGGTGGAAGAACACAATGTCTGAAATTAGCGTTGTGATGATCTGAATCTAACACGTATGAGACTGAGTGATAAATCGTACAAAATGATACATTACTAATATAGAATGATACATTACTTTTCCAGTTAGATATGCAAAGTTCCATGAATGATAAATCGTGTGTTTTATAAAAAAATGATTATCAATAGTGTTTTATGTAATTCTGTCATCGGATTATTTGATTGTTGGGTTTTCCATTATGATTAGTGTATGTTTAATGTGCTACCACAGGTTTCCTACCCATATTACAACACGGACATTACTATGTTGTCTGCATAGACTTCAAGGACGAGATAATACATGTTATCAACAATTTGAAAGAGGATTTCAGATTGTATGGTGAGCTGGAAGGCCAAACGGTAAGGCATTATACACATTATATGTTACGTTTCTCTATGTTACTTGCAAAGTGAGTAATTCCACATTTACAGACAATCATTTTAATGGAGTACCTTTACTCAATCAAACACCCAAAACGCTCGGTGTTCAAGAATTTTGAATGGGGACATATGACACCAAAATGGAAGAAAAGAATGAAAGGAAAATCATATTTGTCGAATAATAAAGACTGTGGTGTGTTTGTTATGAAACATATGGAACTGTTTGAAGGGGAAGAGTTTGACAGTGATCTTGGACCGGTAAGTTTACCGTTATGTACTGTGAATGTAAGTACAGATTACAATATCGACTTAACTTAGACATCGTACCTATGTTGTATGTTGACTATAGGACAAGACATCACGTTACTACCAGCGGGTGATTGCAGCTGAAATTATCAAGGATGAGACCAATAGAATCAGGGTTGAGGTGATGAGGAAGGCAAAACTTGCTGCAGAAGAAAATCCTTAGTATTAAGATATTTTCTTTTTATCTATGTTAGAGTTTTAATATTAGATGGTTTCCTAGTTTATTACTGGATGCTTTACTTGTTTGGTAACGTTGATATGGGTTTATTTGGCCTGTTGGTTCACATGTCCCCATTATCAAAATTTTGGAGACATATTTCAGCTAAAGTACATAACGGTAAACATTATGTGGCTTAGTGATACAATCATATTCCATATTCGTACAGACATATTCCAGAATGATACATTCTTAATCCAGAATTGTACAGGCATCTTGCATAATGGAAAAGCCATATTCCAAAATAATAATACCATACGGTCAAATAGTAAACTAAATATTGGATGGGTTACTAACTTGGTAACATTCATATATAGCTTCTGATGCCCTGAGACATCTTCGCTGGAAGGCATGGTGACTTCCGGGAGGACTTCCTGTGGAGGAGAGCGTCTGGAGTTGAGGTTTCCCAGGGGAATATGCCTGAAATGCTCAGAGAAGAGGGTTAGGAGGTCCCCGGGATGCTTTTCCAGGGAGGAGCCTCCGACGCCCAAGTCAGTTTCTTGAGAAGGTAAGGGGGAGGCACTAGAGTTTTCAGTGGGCTTGCCTGTATTTTCTCAAGGAGGAGGAGTCGAACCATTTGCCAGGGTCTGTTCCCTGGTATTTATAGAGAAGCCCAGCCCGTTCAGATGACGACACGTGTTCGGTCGGATGTTCTCTGAGTTTCTGGGCGTAGGGAGCGAGTAGCTGGTGACAGGCTCCTTGAGCCTTGAACCGAGACAGGTCGTGACAAGACCTGGACGACGTCGGCGTGTCAAATTGCCGTTTGAGGCGACATGTAGCGTCTGTGGGCGGCATGTCAGAGGCTCCTTAAATGCTCATGCCGTACTCCCGAGGTCCTCTGGGCGAGGTCGTTCTTCGACATGGTCGCCCTCCTTCGAGAGTTATGCTCGTGCTTTTGGGGGGTTCCCTTATTCGGAGGTTCCACCTTCGGGGAGATTCTCTTCTGTTTGTGATAGCTAATTCACTGTAACCGAAGGCGATCCGTTCGGTCCCCCGAGGGAGCTGGCACCATCTTTGCAGTCCCTGGCGTTCTTTGCCGAAGTTCCAAGTTCGGGGTGCTTGGCTCCGTTCCTTCCGAGGTCAGTGATAGTGCCTCTTTCGGGTGACGCCAGGCTTCCTGATCATACTTAGGAAGTACGCACTGGGAGAGGAGATGGTCCTTCGGCTATCACAAGCCCCCCTCCAGAAAGCCGAAGTGGGAACTTCGGTTTAGCAGCTTTCAAAGGGAGTACTTCGGGGCCTTGGGTATAGCACTCTTGCCGAAGGTGCACCTTTTGTCTGAAGACGCGGGTTGTTCAAACATAGCTCGTCTTTTGGTGTCTCCGGGGTAACCTACTTCTTTGCTTTTGTAGGTCTGTGAAACGTCGCGTCTCGTAACCAGACGTGTCAGTCTGGAGCGGCGCGTCGTCTGTCAGAAGGCGTGTCCCTCTTTTGGCGCAATGGCTGACATGTGGCAGCTTTTTATTGGCTGGGGGTTGCATCTGTTACAGCGGGCGTGCTTTTTTATGCTTAGCAAGCAGTTATGGCGACTCCTTGCCTTCGCGCAGCATTTATGACGCCGTTTCGCTTATCCCCCCTCGGCCTATATATACTCTTGTTCCTTCATAACCCCTTTTGCTTCTCCTTTTGCTCTCCTCTGTCTTTCAAGTACTCCTGCCTTCTTTCTTGCTTTTTGCGGCGGTGCTGTTTAACGGTGTTTTTCCGGCCACCATTCACGACGGCGTTTTCAAATCCAAATTTTGGCAAATCATTTGGTGGGTTTTTGATCTCCAGAGTCCTCTGATTTTTGTTTTTTCAAGCTTTTCTGAACTTGTTTTTTGCCTTTTTCTGAACTCTTTTTTCAGCCAATCATGCCTATCCCCGAGAGCTGGCAGCCTCTTCTTTCTCACCCTTGTTGCACCACTCCTGCAAAACTAGAGAAATGGAAGAAGAAGTTTTTCCTTCCCTCCTATGCCACTACGAGGTTGCCACGTTCTGACCATTTTAGTTTTTCAAACCGTAGTGACGAGGTTACCGTTTTCCGAGCCTAGCTGAAGGCCGGACTTCGGTACCCTCCGCCGAAGATGGTTTGCAAGTTTTGCGATTTCCATGGCATTGCCGTAAACCAACTTCCACCGAACTCGTACTGCTACTTCAACGCCTTTCTTTGTATGTGTGGTGTTTTCAAAATAGAACCCCACTTTATTCTTTTTCTGCAGTACTATAAGCTCTTCGTGGTCCCGAAGGGTGGCTTCTACTTTATGCTACCTCGGGGATCAGGGAGCAAAAAATATAAGTTCACCTTTGCCAACAAGGACAGCTGGCGAGGGTGGCAACAAAAGTTCTTTTTTCTGAAGAAGGAGGAGGCCTGGTCGCATGTTCCGACCAAATGGGCTCGGGGAAGGCTGGAGATGGACGTCGTTGACCCGAGGATATTGCTGACTCCCGAGTTGGCACCTATCTTCGCGGACTTCGACAGACGGATCCGAGCTGTCTCCGACTGGGATTCCGAGGTCCCTTCGCGCCCTCTTTACCCCTTTCCCATTAACTGGAAGTTGATGACCGAAGAGGTCCTTCGGGAGCTAAAGGTGGTAAAGGAGCACAAGACGGACCTTGGGATGCCGGCTCCTGCCATTGCCGGGAAAGACTCCTGGCTGGTGAAGCTTCTTCGGAAGGAAGAGTCTTACGAAAGTTTTTATGAAAGTAAGTTATCTCCAAATTCCTTTTCTATATTTTCACCCTGGACTCACACTGATGTCTTCTTTCCTTTTCAGAGATGGGCGACGATACCGCTGCCTTCTACAAATCGCTTTTCCTCGGGCAATCCGAGAAAGGTGAGCAGACGAAGAAGGCCGTCTCCCGAAGACGGAAAACGTCTGGGGCTGGGCCATCTGTGGCCAAACGGGCGAAGAAGGATGCGCCCCCTCCTCTCCCAGAGATTCCCGAGGAGGTGGGCGAAGAGTCCGAGGCTGCTGCTATTCCGCCGGCCGAGGTCGTTGCTGACCTCACTGCCCAGAGTCCCACTCCTTCGGCGACTCTTCTGGGTGCTTTGGTAGAGGCCCCTTCTGCCGAAGAGCGACGTAAAAGCAAGGGCAAGGGGATTTCTACCGAGGAGGCTCGGGCTTCCGACGACGACGTCGCCGAGGTGCCAGCAGGTTTGTTTTTCTATCAAACTGTGGTGCCTTCTTTTTTGTGGGTTTTGAGATTTTCTTGCCTTGACCAATTTTTTGTTTTTGCCATGCAGGGGAGATATCATCTCCGGGTTGGGTGGCCGAGCACGCCCGAAAGCGGGCCCTTCGGGATGCCCGTATCCCGAAGGGGAAGGTCCCGAAGGAGCCTTTCTGGACGTTTACGGAGGACATGAATTTGTACTCCGGAGACTGCCAGCAAATGGCTAAGGAGATCTCAAAGGGGGTGCTTACTGAGGCCTCCTTCAAGGCCATCGCGGAGGCTCACCCTGATGATGACTCCCTTGCCGCGAAGGTCTCTGAGCACGCTGCCCAGGTACGCCTCTCGCCTTTGTGTTTTTCCTTTTGATTTCCTCTAAATGTCTGCCTCTTCTTCTTTGCCTTACTAACTTTGTCTTTGTTTCTCTGCAGCTGCTGGGGTACGCTGGTTTCCTCAGAGTTCGGGTGGCGAGGCAGGCGCTGTTCCGAGCCTCGGCCGTAGGCACCATCGACCAATATAAGGCCCAGTGCTCGGAACTGGCCACACAGAACGCGCAGCTGGCTCAAGCTGCAGAAAAGGAGGTTGCTGCCGTTCGGGAGGAGTTCCTGAAGGAAAAGGAAGAACTTTTGAAGGACTCCTCCCAGAAGATTTCTGACCTCGGCTCCCAGGTGGCGGAGCTGATTTCGGCGAACGAGGCAGTTCAAAAGGAGAAGTCGGAATCTGAGGCTCTCCTGGCGAAGGTGCTTGAAGAGAAAGCCACGCTTCAAGCCGAGGTCGAGTCTTTGAAGAACGAGCCGGAGAAGAAGAAGGTGAAGGCGCTGAAGAAAAAGGTCACGGATCTGAAGGGGGACCTTGAAGACCTCGGTGTCGAGAAGGACAAATCCGACCAGATGACCAAAGTTGGTTTTCAGGACGGGTTTTGCCTTGCTCGGTACCAAGTTCTTCAAAGGTTCCCAGACTTGGACCTTTCTTTTTTGGAGGCTCTGAACATTCCCGAGGGTCCTCGGTGGTCATGGTCCAAGATTGAGCATATGAACCTGCCCCCTTTGCTTCCAGCGCGGAAGGTTGTTGAGAAGGACGCAGGAGCTGGTGGCTCCCGGGAAGCTGAGAATCCTTAGTTTGCTCTAGGGCCCTTTGCCTTATTTTCCTTCTCTTTTGTACTTCTTCTTCTGGCAATCTTCCTTCTTTGTAAGCAAATTTATCTTAATAAGAGACTTTTTTAGAAACTTTGGCTAAGTATCTTTGCGAGATTTTTTGTTTCCCTTTGTCCCGAACTCATTCGCTCAAAAGACTTCTGCAAACCTTATCTGCGCTTAGCATGGCGACCTTCTTCGTGAAATCTTGACTTGTACAACTTATGCCCAAGAATTTTGGCTAAGTCTTTTGCCAGGTTTTCTCCATTGTCCCTAACACGTTCGCCCAAAAGACTTCGGAAAACCTTATCTGGTCGGCTACTTTTGCGGAATTTGCACCTCTTATGCTTAAGACTTTTTGGCTAAGAAACTTTCGTACTTAGAGAATTTTTATAACTTGTACAGCACAATCTTCTTCGCCGAGATCCTAAGTATAGAATTTTCTCAATGAGTCCGAATGCCACGTATTTTTTAATTCTATACCTTCGGAATCACCGAGCTTGTACACCCCTTTTCGTACTTCGGCAAGGATCAGATAGGGACCTTCCCAGTTCGCACGAAATACCCCGTGGGATGGCCTACGAGGTGCAAATTCAGCCTTTCGAAGAACGAGGTCTCCTTTCTTTATTCCTTTTGGCCTGGCACGCAAGTTTATAGCCATGGCCACTATCTGCTGAAAAGTTTTTCTTCTCAGCTCCGCTATTTCTCTATGTTCGCCGACGAGGTCGAGCTTGATTCTTAGGCCGAGGTCATTTCTACTTTCATCAAAAACTTGTACTCGGATTGATGGTTGCACTACCTCGACTGGGATGATGGCCTCTATACCGAAAACGAGTGAAAAAGGCGTTTCCCCTGTTGCTCTTCGGGGTGTTGTTCAGTAACTCCACAGTACACTTTGGAGTTCTCCTAGCCATTTCCCTTTTGCTTCCCCCAGCCTCTTTTTCAGACCATCTTTTATGGTCTTGTTGGATACTTCTACCTGCCCATTGCTTTGGGGGTGAGCTACTGGGGCGAAGTGCATTTTTGTTCCGAGGTCACTAATAAATTCCTGGAACCCTTTGTCTATAAACTGGGATCCATTATCAGCTACTAGTACCCTTGGTATGCCAAATCTGCATACGATGTTCTTCCACACGAACTTCTGCACTTCTTTTGCCGAGATAGTAGCCAACGGTTCTGCCTCGACCCATTTGGAGAAGTAGTCTACTACTACTACACAGACTTTCATGCCTCCAGGCGCTGTTGGGAGTGGTCCTATGAGGTCTATGCCCCAGACTGCGAAGGGCCAGGGATAGTCAGCCGAAGTCACCGTTTCCGAGGGTGTCCTCTGGATTTTTGCGTGTTTTTGGCAGTTACCACATTTTCGGACGAACTGCCTAGCGTCCTTTCTCAGGGTAGGCCAAAAGTATCCTTGGCGCAGTATTACTGCCGCTAGGGCGTCGGTTCCAATGTGTGAACCACAAGCACCTTCGTGGACTTCTTTGAGGATCATTTCAGTATCCTCTTCGCCAACACACCTCTGTAAAGGATTTGCATATCCCTGCCGATACAGTTCTTCGCCTATTAGGAAGAATCGCCCGGAGCGTCTTCGCACTTTTGCAGCCTCGATGGAGTCTTCGGGGAGCGCGTTGTTCGCAAGATACCTTTTTATCGGGTCTTTCCAGCCCTTTTCCGAAGTTACTATGCTCAGTACTTCAATGCTCGGGCGGCTTAGTACCTCGGTGTATGTTTTTGACTTCGACAAGCAGTCTGCTTCGGCGTTATCCCGTCGAGGTACGTTTTCGATCCGTATGGTGTCGAACTCTCGAATGAGCTTTGTCACCAGTTCGTGATATTTTGCCAAGATTGGGTCCTTCGCCCCATAGTCTCCTGCCGTTTGCCGAACTACTAGCTGGGAATCGCTGTGGGCTTTTAGATTTCGCACGCCAATTCTTCTGGCTAGGCGCAGTCCTGCTATGAGGGCTTCATATTCAGCCACATTGTTGGTGACGTTAAAGCTGAACTTAATAGCCTTCATTACTTCAAGGCCTTCGGGACCTCTGATAATTACCCCAGCTCCCTGGTGTTCGGACCCCGAGGCTCCGTCGACGTACAAAGTCCACTCTGGCTCACCTTCGCTTGGATCTGGATGGCTATCTTCGATGGTGGGTACTTCGGCAATGAAGTCTGCCAGAGCTTGAGCTTTTATGGCCTTTCGAGGTTCATAAGTGATGTCGTGTTCGCCAAGCTCTATGCACCATTTGGAAAGCCTTCCCGAATGATCAACTTTTCTCATGACATCGCGCAGAGGTAGACTGCTTCGGACGATGATAGGGTGAGCCTGAAAATATGGTCGCAGCCTTCTTCCTGCTAGCACCAAGGCATATATAGCTTTTTGCAACAGAGGGTACCTGACTTCGGCGCCATGCAGGGACTTGCTTACGTAGTAGACTGGCCATTGCTTCGCCCCCTCTTCTTTCACAAGGACCGAGCTTACGGCTTTTTCTGTGACGGCGAGGTATAACACGAGGGGCTCTCCCTCGCGAGGTTGCCGCAAAGTGGGCAGACCGGCTAAGTAGATTTTGAGTTCCTCCCAGGCCTTTTGGCAGTCTTCACCCCAAGGATGGTCATTACTCCCGAGGTTGTCCTCCTTTTTTGCTGCCTTAGTGAGGACTTTGAAGAATGGTCGACACCGGTCTCCATATCTGGAAATAAACCTGCTGAGGGAGGTTATCCTTCCGGTGAGCCTCTGCACATCTTTTATTGTGGCAGGAGTTCGGAACTCGAGTAGAGCCTTAATTTTTTCTGGGTTGGCATCAATGCCTCTTTCTGATACCATGTACCCAAGGAACTTTCCCGAGGTCACTCCGAAGATGCACTTTTCGGGATTAAGGCGGATCCCGAAGGTTCTGAGCTGGTGGAAAGTTTCCTTTAGATCTGCGACGTGGTCGCCAGGCAGTTTGCTTTTGACTATCATGTCGTCCACATATACTTCCATGTTTCTCCCTATTTGGTCGCTGAAGACCTTGCTCATCAACCTCTGGTAGGTGGCTCCTGCGTTTTTGAGCCCGAAGGGCATCCTGATGTAGCAGTATGTTCCTCCCTCGGTGATGAAGGCGGTTTTTTCTTCATCTTCAGGGTCCATCCTTATTTGATGATACCCACTGAAGGCGTCTAAAAAAGTTAGGAGCCCGTATTCGGCAGTTGAGTCTACCAATTGGTCTATCGGTGGGAGAGGGTATGAATCTTTCGGGCAAGCATCGTTCAAGTTTCTGAAGTCGATGCACATCCGGAGTTTGCCGCTTCCTTCTTTTGTGGCAACTACCACATTGCTTAACCATTCAGGGTACTTGACCTCCCTGATGACATCGGCTTCTAACAGTCGTTGGACTTCGGTTTTGACAAAGTTACTTTTATGAACTGAGATGCCTCGCTTCTTTTGCCGGACAGGCTTTGCTTCCGGACTTACTTTGAGGCTATGTTGAATTATGTCAGGGTTTACCCCTGGCATGTCTTTCGGCGAGTAGGCAAACAGATCTTTATTTGTCAGTAGAAAAGATACAAGTTTTTCCTTGTCACCTTCAGCCAAGTTTTTCCCTATTCGGGTATTTTGGCCTGGGACAAGTTCTACTTCTTCCATTTCCGCCTTCGCGGGATTCTCTGCCTCGCCCTTTTTTGGCACTTTTGCTTCCACAGCTTGCGCGAAGTTGTTTGTTGGAGCCTTTCGTGTTTTGACGAACACCTTCCTTACTTCGCCTTGATCTATGAAGATTTCCGCATCTCCATCCTTGGCGGCGAAAGTGACGGTTAAGTACTTGACATCAGGGCGAATGTGCAGGTTTCCCTGTGTCTGTCTTCCAAGGATGGCGTTGTACGATGAAGGGACATCCATAACGATGAACCTTGCCATTGTGGAGGCGTACAACTCTGCTGTCCCAATCACCGAAGTCCCTTTCAGCATCAAAGGGAGATCGATCCATCCGAGGACGGGCAGTTCGGACGGACCTACCCCGAAGGTAGGCGAGGTGACGGGCTTGAGGTTGCTGCTAGATACACCCAACCTCGGCAGCAAGTGTGAAAACAGGACATCGGCATTTGATCCGTCGTCAAGCAGCACTCTCTTGACGTCCCAGTCCCAGTTTCCTATTCTCGCCATGATCAATAATGGGTCGTCATGGGGAAAAATGACGGTGGAACCATCCTTTCGGGCCAGCTTTTTTGTTGGACTTTGATACTCCATGACTGCTATTTCTCTGGCCTTCCTCTTTCTTTCCGAGGATGGTAGTCCCGTCGTAATTGTTTGTATGATTCCCGCTGGAGGTGGGGGGCGCCTTTTCGGACTTCGGTTTCTCCGCCTGTCGGAGTCGTAGTCCTCATCTTCTGCCTTCCCTTCCTCCTCTCTTCTCCCTTTCGGGGAAGGCATGCGCAGATAACGCCGAAGTTGGCCCTGTTTTATCAGCGACTCTATATACTTTTTCAATTGGAAGCAGTCTTCGGTGTCGTGGCCGTGGTCGCGATGAAACTGGCAGAACTTCTTCATATTCTTTCTGTTGTCGGCGGTCATGGCCCGTGGCCGCTGAACCTGAGTTCCCTGCCTTTCCATTGTCATGAGGATGTTGGTCCTTGTGGTGTTCAGGGGTGTGAAAATGGGGAGTTTCCTTCCTCTCGTTCTCCGAGGTCGGCCTGCCTGTTCGGTGGGATACCGGGTTTGCTGGTTGGACCCTTCGGCCCGGGTGTGATCGGACTTCGGTCCGCCCATTCTCAGTTCTTCGGCTGTCATGTGCTGTTCGGCCCTTCGGTAAAATTCGCCCAGCGTGTCCGGGGGGTCCTTGGAGAATTCGTAAAACAGCTGTGAGTCCCTCCGAAGGCCCCGTGTCATCGCGAGGATGCGTACTTCGGGCCGAAAGTCTGGGACACTCAAAGCCTCTCTGTTAAATCTCTCGACATAGTCGCGGATGGTCTCTCCAATTCTTTGCGCTATGTCGAACATCTGAACCGGCATCTTCGCCGTTGGCCGACTTCCGATAAACTGCTGCGTGAAGGCTGTGGATAACTCCTGGAACTCCGTGATGGTTCCTGGGGCCAATGAATTATACCAGGCTGTTGCTGGCCCAGTGAGAGTGACCTCGAAACATTTGCACAAGGTAGCGTCGTCGGCACCGTGCATCATCATGCTGCGTCTGTACTTGGTCAGATGGGCCTGTGGATCAGTACGGCCATCATAAGTTTCCAGCCGAGGTACTCTGAAGTCACCTGGCATGGCTGCCTCAACTACATCTTGGGTGAATGGGGACTCATCCCCACAAAAGGTTCCAGACAGCCTAGCCCAGACGGGTTTGCGGGCCACCTGTTTCTCCACTCTGTCCAACCTCGCCAATATCTTCTCCATAAGGATCGTGGCGCTAGGTTCTTCTTCTGGGAGGGGAGATTGTCGGTGCCTCTTCGGAGAGTGAGTTCGGCGCTGAGGGGATGGGGACCTCGCCTCAGGTGACTGGCTCCTCCTGTGTGTGATTTTGGGTCGTCTTGACCCTGCTTGTCCCGCGAGCCGTGCCCCGAGGGGCATGTTTTCCGTTGAAGACTCCTCTCGTGGGTCTCCGCATCCCGAACTACGATGGGTTGGTTTGGGACTTTTTTCCCGAGGGTGTGCTGGCGAAGGAGGCCTTTGGGCTTGAGCTTGTTGCGGCCACCTTCGGTCTATCTGTTGTGTCATTTCAGCCACAACAGAACGTTGAAAGTCGCGCAGAAAGCTCATGGTTATGACCAGAGGACGCTCTTCCTCAGGCGTGGAAGTCCCTGGGAGGGCTTGCTCAGTGGCCGGTTGGACTTCAGGCGCGGACGGGGACCTCGGGAGTCCCTTGTCCTTAGAACGCCGAGTCTCAACGACGGCGACCCGAGGATGGTTTCCCACAGACGGCGCCAAATGATGCCCTGAGACATCTTCACTGGAAGGCATGGTGACTTCCGGGAGGACTTCCTGTGGAGGAGAGCGTCTGGAGTTGAGGTTTCCCAGGGGAATGTGCCTGAAAAGCTCAGAGAAGAGGGTTAGGAGGTCCCCGGGGTGCTTTTCCGGGGAGGAGCCTCCGACGCCCAAGTCAGTTTCCTGAGAAGGTAAGGGGGAAGCACTAGAGTTTTTAGTGGGCTTGCCTGTATTTTCTCAAGGAGGAGGAGTCGAACCGTTTGCCAGGGTCTGTTCCCTGGTATTTATAGAGAAGCCCAGCCCGTTCAGATGACGACACGTGTTCGGTCGGATGTTCTCTGAGTTTCTGGGCGTAGGGAGCGAGTAGCTGGTGACAGGCTCCTTGAGCCTTGAACCGAGACAGGTCGTGACAAGACCTGGACGGCGTCGACGTGTCAAATCGCCGTTTGAGGTGACATGTAGCGTCTGTGGGCGGCATGTCAGAGGCTCCTTAAATGCTCATGCCGTACTCCCGAGGTCCTCTGGGCGAGGTCGTTCTTCGACACGGTCGCCCTCCTTCGGGAGTTATGCTCGTGCTTTTGGGGGGTTCCCTTATTCGGAGGTTCCACCTTTAGGGAGATTCCCTTCTGTTTGCGATAGCTAATTCACTGTAACTGAAGGCGATCCGTTCGGTCCCCCGAGGGAGCCGGCACCATCTTTGCGGTCCCTGGCGTTCTTTGCCGAAGTTCCAAGTTCGGGGTGCTTGGCTTTGTTCCTTCCAAGGTCAGTGATAGTGCCTCTTTCGGGTGACGCCAGGCTTCCTGATCATACTTAGGAAGTACGCACTGGGAGAGGAGATGGTCCTTCGGCTATCAGCTTCATTGCGGCATGTAGGTTAACATCTCTCTATTACCAAAATTTTGTAAACATGTCCCTATTACCAAAACGTTATAGAGATATTTCAGCTTCGTACATGATGTTTGACATCATGTTGTAGAATGATACAATCATATGCCATAATCGTACAAACGTATTGCAGAATAATACATTCAAAGACCATAATCCTACATAGATCGTTCAGAATGAAAGAACCATATTCAGAAATAATAATAACGTACTGTGAAAGATTAAAATAAATTCATAGAGAATATTCAATCCATCTTGAGTGAGAAAAATAGGAAAAATGAAAGAAAAAATATTGTTGAACACATGTCACTCATTTTGACAAACATAACTAAGTAACACTTTCTATTTCCTCTTCATTCCTTTTGACTTTCGAGCTTTCTCAATTACACTTTTCATCCTTTTCCGGCCAAAGGTGTTGGTTTTCACAAACTCTGGATCATGGATACGAGTCCCTGTCCCAATAGTCGTAGCAGAGCTAGAGCCGACATCAGGATTTACTTGCAGCACCATACGCTTCAATACTTAAAGGTCGTCATTGAAACGTGCCCTTGCTGTGGCATCATTAACACAGTGATCAAGAAGATTAATACACTCACGCATAGAGTTTGTCTGCCAACAGAACTTTTGTAAGTGCTCTTGTCCCACTTCATTACTTTCACATTCGACCAAGTATAACCTGGCATTTTTAGACCAACACCTTAGAATATATTGTTTGGGAATCTGCTCCTCACCCTTCACATCTAGCACCCGGATAGCATGAGCACACAGAAAACCTTGTTGCATGAAGAATTTGCAAGAATAATCAACTGACTTTGTCATCGAATCATACGTGACCAAAAACTCACGAGGGTCACGGCGACCCAACGACACTTGAAATGTTTCAATGGAACCAGTAGTGTGCACAAGATTAAATTTTGCACCAACAGCAAAACTCAATTGCTCCTGAAAGTCTTTGAAAATTCTAAAACTGTAAACATTAGAAGCATGAATCAACAAGTCATTTGGGATAGCTACCTCATACTCCCCATAGTTGCTATAATCTTTCTCAAGCTCATTGTGCCTCCATTCCTTCACCCTAAGCTCAATAGCTTTGAAAATATCAAGAAGACCTGTCTGCTTATTAGCAAGTGATGTTAATACACTATTAGTGATCTCACTACATTGAGTAGCAAGCGTACCTGTGTCACCAGAGGCACATATCATTACTACATACTCACATAACGAAGTAAACAATCACCACCCATTAACATACATACTATACACAAAAGTATACATATAAACAGCAGATGCATCCATTGCCTACCTTACAGAGAACACAATATAGATCATATACAATTTTATGAAACAATAAAAATAATTTTATGAAAAGTACCTCCAGAAAAAACATCCCTACATAAACACGAAGCCCATCTTTCATGCACCCTCCATAATGACTGCAACCAACTTTCATCAGTGCACCCAAAATCATCTACCATTCCGTTCCATGTATGATACAGCTCCTCTTCCGTCAAACAATCATATAGACATTTCATGAACTTGTCTCGAAATCCAGGACGACAATACAAATGACGAAGCTTGGTAGGTGCCTTCTTCGCTATATGCCACAAGCACAATTTATGTTTTGTCTCCTTGAACACTCTATCGAAAGCTTGTAAAAATGCATGGTCTTGATCCGAGAAAAGTGTCTTTGGCTCGATTTCATCCATGCTCCTCAAGAATGTCCTCAATAGCCACTCAAATGCCCTGGCCTTTTGCTCTACTAAGAAAGCGCAACCAAACATTACATTCTGTCGGTGGTGATTTGCACCAACCAATGGTACACAAAACATGTTGTGTCAGTTTGTCCGATAAGTCGTGTCTATCGACACAAAATCCCCAAAAATTAGGTAATCAACCTTCATTTGGCTATCCCGCCAGAAGAAATTACTCAATCTACCCATTTCATCAATTTCAATCGCATAGAAAAACTCAGGATCAGTTTTAACCCGCTCTTTGAAACATTCAACGAGTGACGCAGCATCACCTTTCGCAGTCACTTTAGCCCTTTCCATTGCTACTTTATTGTAAAAAATTTTCTTCTTTAACCCAGACTGCTCGGGCCCCCCTGCTTTATTGTTGAACACCCTAACCGTATCAATTATCCGAATTCCGCTATTCACCAATGTCATAACTGTCCCAAACTGCTCCTCTGACATCTCTTTGCAAGTGTTCAGCAAATGTCGCATTTGAATTGGCAGAAAATGATGGTTATGCTTTCGAACATGACGATCACATACCCACTGACCCTGTTCATTGCACTTAAACCTTATATATGCACCACATCCACAAAGCAAAGAATGTTTACGAAAAGAAGGTGCTTCTACACTATTCTTCGCTAACTTTTTGAATCCTTGCCGGTGACAACAGTACTCTATAGAAATTACTTGATTTTGCCTCCAACGAAGCTTATTCCGATGAGCCTTGAAGCCATTATTCACCACATACCGACTAAAAAATGAATATGCTGCTTCCACACTCTCAAAACCAACACCTTCAAAAGATACTTCTTCAAACCCATTATCTCCTTTTATCATAGAGTAGTCGACAATATAATCTGAAAATAGATAAAAAAAAATATACTAGTTTATAATGCATACAACCATTAGCATACAACTATATCACATTTTAATACATAATATTTACAGTTTAATACATATGCCACACAGTTACATACAAAATTGTAGACAAATGTGAAAACAATTTCACATAGAATTCAAACACATTATCCTAAATTGCGAGAATTTAAACACTGTTCAGTTTCATCTTCCTCGACTCCAACTCCCTCATCACCACCATCGACATCCACTTCTTCATCTCCTTCAGCATCGAATGCTGCATAAAAAAAATATCCTTAATGCCATTATGAAATTACAGTGTAACACATATATGTATATAAATTAGATAAAAACCTCCTAATTCTTCTCCATAATTCACACAGTCATCAGCGACCTCTTTTCCCTTTTCAAAATATTGAACGTTTACTCCGTAATTGTTTTCTTCATCACAACCGCAAATTACTTGCCCCTCGCCTTTCCCCGCCTCAGCAACACTATACACTTCTTCAACTGCTGGACTTTCGTTTAGGTCAAACACCATTTTATACGAACTTTCAGAAAAAAAAAGAACTCTATGGACAAAAAAATTATCTAATGCTCGAATAACGAGAATTCTTGGATGCAAAAAAAGAGTTTGAGCTTCGTCAAGGAGGGAATTGCCGCAATTCAAACTAATATGAAAAATATCCATTTTAAATATTATATAAATGGTAAATTGATTACACTAATCGTGACTTTCTAACTGAACCATGTTTCCATATTCTGCCTCATTAACCGTAACTTTCACGTTTCTTAACCGGGTGTATGTCCACCCGGTGCATCCAAGAATTTTTGATGAAACAATCTTTACATACTATGGTTGCTGGAGCCGAACAGGATTGTCTGGTAGAGCCGGTTCAACCATGAACTAGAACCCAAGGTTTTACATTTTATATTGGATAGTGTACCAATTTTTTAATGGTACGGTACAATATTAGTATCATATTGTATCATCTTGGATATATGGGATTTGAAATATTTTGGGCATATAGACATGTATGAAAATAAAATATATACAAATATAATATATCAACACATAGAACATACCAAAATTTGATATTATGAGAGTATGAAGTATAAGTTATATGTAGATTAATTAAGAATTTTTTATTATATAAATATTCCACTCTATATATTAAAGCCATAATTTTTAAAGTTTTTTTTTAGCAAAGAAGAATTCATTAAAAGGAAAGCAACAGAACAATAGACTTCCCTAAGGAGGGTCGAGGATGTTAGATGAATTACAAGTTCTTGGGAATGTATTTCCCATAGCATTCAACATAAGAGCATTGGTACAAAAGGCTAGACATTTCCAGAAAACTAGGGTACCATTTTGTTGAAGTTGAGCTCCATGATTAGCAAGAGGTCCATAACTGTATTCCCCTATCTGAGAATGTGTTTTGGGTATACTATCTGTCCCCTTTGCATGAGTAGCCTACAATCCAAAGTTAGAGGCATTAGTGAAGGAATTTTATACAACTAATGAATACTTTAATTTTTAGGATATAAAATAAATGTGAAAATTAAAGCGTACTTAGTTATTATTGAAAAATTGAGTGATACTCTCCTTGATGAAAGACGCGTCTTTGAGCATGTTGTGGAAGAAATGACTTGTTGTGAATGGTAAAGATCATATATTTAATTTGCTTGAACACAAGTAACTATATATGTGGATCACACCTAATATTCGACTAGAATTCACTTGATGGTGATAGAGAAGTATGTGGGGCAAAATAAAAGAAATAGAGTATCCAGTAGTTGTGTTTGTAACCTTCTTTTGCATAATTCTATTGCCCTATATTTATAGGGAGTGAATTCACACTTATGAAGGGTCATAACCCCTCATAAATATGTCACAACTTTTCATTAAAGATTATACTAGTTCGCCAAGTGGTATCCTACCCACCCATAACTTCTTCCATTGAAATAAAGTAATAACCACCTTTAGAAGGGATAGTTGGTTCAGTTATTGAGTCACAACTCTTAAGAGTTGTGTCTCCTTAAATTAAGGCCAAAACCACCTTCTAAAGGTTGTTAAATTAGCCTAAAATGTGACCCTTTATTAAAAGTCATGTTATTTCACTAATCAGGGTAGTTATGGTGCATAGCTACTTCCCCATGGGTCATATATGTTGGGATAGACATATCCTTTCATCTAAAAGTGATATCCTTTCATAATATGAGTAGTTATGGGGTGGTTATTAAATAATTATCTCATATGTCAAAGTGTACATGTACAGATCACATAATTGCACATGTCATTTTCCTATTGGTTTCAAGGTAATGATGTGTCACACACATATGCTATATTATCCTAACCACTTAACTACATCTAGTTAATGTTGTAAACAGTGATGTGAGTTGATGTGATAGCATCAACATATGGTGTGACTACATTAACCAATAATAAAATAAGTATATCTTAATGCATCTAAGAAATTTAGTAATTGCTCTTACTAACTACATTCAGATAGCTCCAACTTGAATAGATATACTTGATAAAGCACAAGGATAATGGATAACAAACACTTGAAACACACTCACAAAAGAGAAACTAACATATGTAACTTTGGGTTTGTGACCCTAGGCATGACAATAAATCTCCTCCCCCTGTAGTGGTTAAATATATATAGGAGAATTATCTTCATAACAAGTCTTTGAACTAATCAAAGATGCTTAAACAAATCAAG
Source organism: Aquilaria sinensis (assembly GCA_005392925.1). Classification (NCBI taxonomy): domain Eukaryota; kingdom Viridiplantae; phylum Streptophyta; class Magnoliopsida; order Malvales; family Thymelaeaceae; genus Aquilaria; species Aquilaria sinensis. Next base: position 38,927 of record SMDT01002907.1, on the reverse strand, counting down.
GTTCATTAATGATGCACATATTATTAATCATGCATTTATACCTTAAGACTCTGTTGATTACATAGTTTGGTTACAACACTTTTCTTTTGTGTGTTTACTATAAACTCTCTGTCATATATCAAACTCGGGATGCATTTATTTTTAAAGTCATTTTATACTTAAATCTCGTAGTACACTAAGTAATACAATATTACACTAAGTGCTACTTATGAGTGCACGTATTCAAGTATAGACAACATTGCACAACTATCTGACTTATAACACATGCAATTAGATTGTAATTTGCATCGATTTGCAAACACATCATAGAGTCTTTTTTGTTGCACTCACTATATAATAACTTAAAACATAGTGATTACCCAATAAGAGACACATCTGGCTAAATTATCATAGCTATAGGAAGCTCACCAAAGTAACATTATGATTTTAAATCATTAAATAGTAGTCAATGGTGAATAGGGCATAGCAAAAGAAAAGTCACACATAAGTAAGAAAAGAGAAATTTACTTATTTTCTTTCTATGGTCAATTTGATAAGTCAAAAGATACACGAGATATGTACAAGTGTCATGATATATTAGTGTACACAATCACAATATTTGTCAACCACTATTTAGGCATCGTCTATCTCCCTCTAAAAAATTATCTTTTGTGTGACTCTATGCGAACTCTCACTAAGAGTAGATGTCTTTAGCAAACCATATGAGTGTCAAACTTCTCACATATGAAAAATCCACTTGGTCACATAGGTTAGGATATATGTGTGGGCATACAAATGCGGTTTGACTAACACCTTAACTTAATATCAAACAAATAGTTTAGATCAAGATGACCTCTGAGCTAATGCTATCAAAAGTGTGATTATGTGACTCCCACTTAGATGTAAGTCTCTATTAAGTCATATGTGACTAATTTTAGTAATGACTTACACTTAAGATTTTAGTAGTCTTATCCTTGTTCAAACTCTAAGAACAAAGGCAGATTATTTGTGTGAGAAAACCAACCTTCAACTTATGTCTAGACATATATTTGATTTTTGTTGTGATGTAAGCTACATATATAATGATATGTATAGCACACGTTCAATACAACTATCTTATATAAGTATGTGCACTTATGTGATAAACATGCAACTACATATATGTAGTACAACTTATCATATGCAAATGCTAATAAAAGACACAAAAATGAGGTTAACCCAACTAGTTAATTAAACTAATTCTAACCTTATTCCATCTATTACATTTCAGTAGTTATGGACTTCACATTTTCATGAAATATGATCATCAATGAAGCATAAACCACTGTTAAGATTGTTCAATGGCAAAAGTCATGAAAAAATGTAATTTCATGGAAGTTTCATCACCGTTTAAAAAAGTTTAGGCTTATCATCCACTAGATATATGCTTACATCCAAATCTAATTTTTGTTACTATAATGAACCTTATGGATACAAATTTCATTAAAGGTATGAAACTATCCATATATGGATTTTTAAATTTTAGATACAACCTCATTGAGCCCCTATTAAGTTCAGGATCAACTAATGATACATAGAACTCAATGGGCATCATGTAGCCTTTTCGTCTAAATGGAGGATCATCAAAATTGATGTCTAGATTATCTTTTATGGCAATTATGCATTTCTAATTTGAACAACTAAAGAGCCACTTTCACTTATGAAAGTTCAATTAATTTATCACTTACGCCAAATCAATGGGCTCGGTATGAGGAAACATAACCTCATGTCTTAGACTCATTTCTTAATCACCTTGAATTGATTTTACATTTATGCTAGATACAAAATCCATCAATATAACCAACATATGATTTTGATAGGATACTAAATGATCAAAAACATGAAAGAGCCAAATATTTTAGTGAGCCTTGGATCACTTCCTTTCAAAAGAAAAAATTCATAATGCTTTATGCATACTAAATTGTCCAAATAAGAAAATTAAAATGAATATTCATAACTAATAAGCTTATATTTATTATATTTATTTCCCCCATATTTAGTATGTTTTAATATGTTTTGAATCTTAAAGATATATTTTGAGTATGTTTTGTAGCTTAGAGCATATCTGGATTCAAGAGTGGATTTAATTTGCCATTTTACAAGTCTTAATTTGGTTGTGTTCTTTCAGGATTTTGACAGATTGGTGATGTTCCGGGAGAAAAATCATATCTTGAGTTACAGAGATCAGAATCAAGTAATTATTGATTCATTAGAAAGCTAATATCTGGAGCTACAATTCACATGTAGACCATGGAACCCAGTTTTCATGTTAAGAGGGTCAAATTCAGCTTCAAAGTCGCGATTTACGAGTCACCGCTTATTCAAAAGTAGTTGCGGTATTTTGGGCATATCTTTGGCTGTAGATGTTCGTTCTATGCAATTCAGGTGTCGTTTCGAAGATAAGGAAGAGATATACAACTTTCATGCTTTGTATTTTGAGAAATAGTGACTGCATCAAGGTCATATCTCAGATTGAAGTTGCTGCTAATGTCCTGGAGTATTGCTTGGTGACAGCTTTGAAACTTTTTATTTATTTTGAATCCTTTTATTTGTGTGGGGTAATTTTGTAACAATATAGAAAGTTTAGGAAAATTTTGTACATTTAGCACACTAGGCAATATTTTTAGGTTTTTAAGAAGTGGCTGCCTGGCTGCCTGGCACTTCATCTTTCTTTTTTTTATAATTTTAGTTTTTTTCAATTATCATTCTTCTTTGTTTTTTCTCCAATCATGAGTAAGTAATTTTCTGGTTCAGTTTTAGGGATGATTTCCATTACCAATACCAGTTGTGAGAATTGATTTTACTTGCTTAAATTCTCTTTAAATTCAAGTATTTACTTCTTTGTTGTTCAAATTTATTGTAATTAATTTTTCTATTCTCATTTGTTGGATTGGTAATACGATTACAAATTTGCTTGATTTTCTTTCAACCGCTTGGGTGAAGAATTCAATTAGAACCAAGTTAATTGATTCGAGATTATTTTTATTTCTAATTAGTTCATATGGAGAAGTAAGACAGGTTAAATTGTTCAAGCTTTTGGATTGTTGTATAGAATAAACTTTTTTATTCATTGATCTTAATGCTGATTTTGAGATAATTAGAAATTATTTTTCAATATCTTGTTACTCAAAATTAAGAAATTAATCTGAAGCTTTTTCTGGTTAATTTTACTGTTGAATTCTTTAGGTTTTTTTTAGCTTTAAAAAGAGCACTGTTTATTTGTTTGGATTGAAGAAGTACTTTTCTTCGATGATCAACTGTGTGATTAGAATGAATAATCAACCATGAACTGAGCGTTTTTAGTATTGGTTAATTTTATTTTGATTCTACAGTTAATTTAATTCAGCATTCAATTAAAAAAAAAACCCTCCCAACCTTTTTATTTCAGTTTTCTGATAGCAAGATTCGACTTGGTTTTCACTGCTAGACTACAAATTTATTTATTCTGAGTTGTTAGGGATACCATAATTATTTTTTACGATTTCGAAGACCGACCAATAACTACTAGCCTCTTAAGCTAAACCAAGATGACATCTTTTCAAGATTTAAGATTGTGGTTCTTTACATATTCCCTATCTAATAACATTCTCCTTTAAATATTAATTTCTTGGTAAGGAAGACACATCTTTTCCTTTTTGATATGCACATGCTACAAGAGCGGCAATAACATTGAAATCAAACTTTTACAGTCTTTTTTGTTGTTAAAATTTATTAAGAAAGTCATGTTAAACATTTATCTAGATAAGCGTGCAACACACTTCTTCTTCTACTTTTTTTATGGATACAATGATTATATGGAGTCAAATGTGTGCTCATAGTAGGAGGTCTCAATTGTTTCCACCATAATTGGAGTTATGATCTTCAATCTTGATCCTTTTTTGCTCTGTCCTTCTCTTCATATGTCTGTGTTGTTTCCCAACTCTATTTTCTCTTTATCAATGTTGTCATTACATTACTTTCTTCTCATGTTGTCTTTTTTTCTTGATCAAATTAATGTACTTGTCTGTTAACTCCGATGTAGCTTGGACAGCAAGCATGTATACGAGAAAAATGTGATCATGACCTACATAAAATCAAAAAAAGAGTGCCTATTTTCAGGTATGCTTACACTTTTCATTTCCTAATGTTTCTTCTTAGAATTTCTATGCCACCCTCTAATATCTCTCATCTTGCCCCAAGATGTTAAATTCAGCTAGAGTAATTTGTGACTCTTTATTGATGGTCAAAATCACGGAAATTCACTCACTCATTCGAGAAACCATAGCAACAAATGTTGTAAAAGGTTTAACAGATGTTCTTGATGAAGATAATGCGGGACAAGGTGGTTCCTGTGTTAACGATTTCTAAATTGACCTTTTCAGGCTTCCAAATGCAAAGGCAGCTTTTGATTGCACATATTTGCCATCCTGGTACTTTATGCTAGAGGTAAGCATGAGTTGGGTAAATTTGAAACCTAACCCGAACTACCCCCATTGGATTAGGTTAGGTTGGGTAAAAATGGATCATAGTTCACGGGTTGGTTTTACATATAAGAAAATCGATGGGTTTTTGGGGTTCTAGTTTCATATGGAATAAACCTGAAGTGAAATCGAACCCGAAGTATACATATATAATTATATAATAAAAATTATAGTTTTACTAATATATCCATATATATCTGTATTTCTTTGAAAAATTATGATAGTCATCTTGTGTTTTTATATTAAACCATTAAACTGATGTTCCAAATTGAAGTAACATAGGAGTTGTGGGAACATTTATGAAATTTTTTTATATTCACTTGAATCATTTCGCTTCTTATGCGGACTACTCTTGTGTCAATTTGCTTTCAATCTCTCTACTTCATACTACTTTCTATGACACAATTTTCATGTTTTTTTATTTATAAGCCATGTGAAAAATATTTTCATGTTGAATGTCATGTCAATGTTGGAATTACTGGAGGGAAGTAAAATACTTGAGATCAAAGATACTCCACAAACAACTATTTTGAATTATTTTGGTAACAGCATGTTAAAATTTTTTAAATGTGTCTACATACATATATTTAAATGCTGATTTAATTGTATATTATGTTGAATATTTCATAAACTAGTTATGAATGCAATTTTATTGAATTTTAGTATTGTTATAAGTATATTGTATAAATTGAAAAATCCAAGAATCAGAACCGAAAAAACCCATACTCATGGTTTGGTTATGCTTGGTTCTTGAGTTAGGGAGAAAAATTTTGAAACTGAGGCCATTTTGAGTTGGTTTGGTTTTACCATAAAGTCGAACCAACTGAAACTATGCTCACCCCTACTTTAGGCAATGTCAATTGGATTGTTGTGCTAATCTTCTAGGCATGTTTTGGCATGCTTAATTTAACTGGTTCTTTGAAGATGATTTCTTAGGTACATGTATCAATATTTCTATATCTTTGTACTATATGGAGGAACAAGAGTTTTTTATTAAGCAGTGAGAATTGCCCTTGGTGGGTGTTTGGTTAAAAGATTCTCAAATGTTTTTGAAAATACGATCATAGCAAAGTAACATTTATACAAAGTGAAAATCCATAAGAATACAATCCTAATTTCCGACGGTTCTTTTCTCATAAAGACACTATTTTATGTTTGATTGAGGTATTTTGTGTATTTCGTTAAACTTTGATGGAAACTTTCAAACTTTAGGGGTATATTTGTAGATTTCACAAAAAGTCCTTTTTTAATTTTTACATACTATTTTTAAATTTTTTTAAGAGCTTGAGGACTAAATATGTACTCCATCTATCCTAAATTCTTTGCACAATTTACTTTTCAGCAATTAGTCTATGATTTTTTTATTTTCAATATTTTAGCATATAAATGAAAAACCTTATATATGAATGATAAATCAAAACCTATAGTTTCTAAATATATGTTTTTTAATTTTTTTTCTAACAAATAATAATATAAATAAATTCAAGTCAAACTAGTCAAAACAGTCAAATGGAGCAAAGAAAGTGGAATGGAGGGAGTAATTTTTTAGCAATTGTTTTGTAAATTTTGGAATTTTAGGAATAAAAACATAAATATTTTAAATTTCATGCTATATATTATAATTTTTCAAACTTTATTACTTTTTGGATTCTTACTCTACTTGGAACAAACCCTAAGAATTCATACGAAATTGTGAATAATTGAGATTTTCTGGAGAATGAAAATGACGAATATATAGTTTAAATTGAAGCAAAATGGAATTGTTATGATTTTAATTTTACAAACAATCCCACTTAACAAAATATTCCCTTAATTCCAAGGATAGATATCCTACCACTGGCAGTGAAAACTTTTTTTTTATCCACCATGATTATTATTTGTAAATTCTTCCATAAAAATAGATGGTACACTAATGTAAAACCCTCAAGTAAGGACAACAATCTCACTAAAAACACAACAAACAATTATCTACAAGATGTTTTCAATCGTATTGGTTGGAATTAGTTCTTGCTTTGTCTGCTCCACTAGACTGATTTTGTTTTTCTGGTCTATGGGTAATTGAATGTGAGACCTATTGGGATTTGGGAGTCATATTCTCTAATTACTACCGTTGACAAGTCAGCATAATTTTCGTCCTCCCTTTGCGTTCTTGTGAGCACTTAGATGGCTCCCATTTTAATTATGGCTTGGCCAAACCTAGCTAGCCAGTGAAAGATGCGGGTGCGCCAGTGAAAGATCCTCGGAACTGTCAAACGAAGTTAGGTCTGAAGAAGAGGTTCCGGTGATCATGTTGGAACAAGAGGGTCGCTGGATCATGTCCGAAGATCCTCGGAACTGTCAAACGAGAAAGATGCGATCATGACCTACATAAAAAAAAAAAAAAAGTGCCTGTGTTCCTGTGTTGACGATTTATAAATTAATTGGACGTCGTCAGGCTACCAAATGCAAAGGCCGCAGCTTTTGATTGCTCATATTTGACATCCTGGTACTTTAGGCGGTGTCAATTGGATTGTTGTGCTAAATCTTTTAGGCATGTTTTGGCACGCTTAATTAAACTGGTTCTTTGAAGATGAATTTCTTAGGCACATGTATCAATATTTCTATGTATTCAAACTATATGGAAGGATACTACTAAAGTTTGGCGATTTTCCAAAATGTATTTTACCAACGGTCAGACCGACCGTTGGTAATTACCAACGTGTTAAGCAGTTGGCGACGGCTACCAATGGTTAAGCCATTGGTAACTTTCCAATAGTTTAAACCGTTGATAATTATCAACACAAATAACCATTGTATGACTTAAGCCATTAGAAAGTGAAAACAGGAGACCATTTTGAAACAACTATAGAAAATGTGGGACTAAAGTGAGATTTTTTCCTATTTTAATTATAGAATCCTATCTACACACACATTCTCTTCTCACGTATTTCTTCCTCTTCTTTTGCTTATGTCTCAATCACTCTCTCTGTCTTTCTCCCTCTTTCTTTTCTTCTTCTATCATTTTCTCCTTCTCCAATATCTTCTTCTCTTCTTCTGTTCTTATCTTCTTCCATCCTTCTCTCCCGTATCTTGTCCATCTTTTTTCTTCTTCTTCTTCTTCTTCTTCTTCTTCTCCCCTTCTCTTTCACAAAGATATAGACTCTCTAGATTCTACGTTGATGAGGCAACGGCGGCGACGGATGAGTTTTCTAGCGACACCAACGATGGCCTAAAGTTCTTTTTCCAGATTTCTTTTTTGTTTACACGTTTAGATACCTTGTTTCTTCCTCTTTAATTTTCTCTAAAGCCACTTCTTGAAAAAGTCAACAGTTTTCCATATATGTGGCTTTAAAGTTTTGGTCCAATTATTATTTTTTTCTCTCAAAACATTGTTTTGTTTAAATGGTTTTTATTCTTTTGTTCTCCTCTTTAACATTTTCTAAAGATGTTTCTTAAAAAACATAACAGATTTCTATAGATTGAGCTTCAAAATTTTGAAGCCCAAAATTTTACTTTTGATTTCTGGGTTTTTGGTTGTTTTATTCATAGGTTTCGTTTGGAGGAATTGTCGGCTGGTTTGTTGTGAGCCGAACAAAGGTTGTCGATGGTGGCTGCTCAGTTGAAGTCAAGTGCATGGCGTCACTAAGTCTAAACGTGTTTGTAAGTTTTTGTTTCTCTCTATAAGTTATTTTGTTTCTCTATAAGTGTTTGTAAGTTATTTCTCTCTATACATGTATGCGTGTTTGTTTTAGGTTATTTTGTTTTTCTTTGTAAGTGTTTGTTTCTCTCGGCCGTGATAGGGTGGACAATGTGACTCATATCGGTGGTTTCTTTTCTTTTTTTACATATATAAGAACTAGGAATGAATGCACAACAATAAATAAAAGAACATATAGAAATTGAAAAAAGAATATAAAAAAAAAAAATAACAAAAATATAGTTTATTAAAATTGATAAAATAATAGATACAACTAATAAAAGAACAGATAAAACTGATAAAAGAATAAAGACACATAAATAAATTTATTAAAATTGATAAAAATATTTTTGAATTTTTTATTTTTTACATTTGCATAGCTTAGAAGAACATTTACTTAGTGCAAAAGAACATATTCAATATTTTTATATTTGTTCTTACACCACTATTTCTTATTCCATCTTTTCTTTTGTTCTTTTCAGTTCCAATATATTCTTTTATCTATTGTTGTTTATTTTTTTTCATAAATATGTACTTGTCAGTTCCTGTTTATTCTTTTCTTTTCCAATTCCTATATGTTCTCTTATTATTAACTATTTATTCTTTTGACTCAATTTGTTATTTTTTATTTTATAAAAATAACTATTTTTATTAGTAATGATAAAAGAACATATAAAACTGATAATGTAGGAACACGTTTTTAGGAGTCACCACCAATCTGTTTATGGCTAAGTTTAATGGACACCTTAAATGGTCTATGAGAGTTTAAGGGGTTCAAAAGTATGGTTACACTAAAATAACCTTATTATGACGCCTAAAAATTGACATATTAGTTTGATTTAAATTTGTTTTGCTTGATTTTAATTAATTCTCCAAACCATGGATTTGATTCAAACTACCCGAATATGGACTCTTAAAAATCACTGCTTGATTTTATTTATTTTGTGTACACTTTAACGTTTCCTAACCATGGACCCTGTTGAACCATTTAGACAATGATCTTTAAAATTATTCTTTATTGTTATTATTTTTTAAAAGATTTTGAATGATTATCCCAACCATAGATGCTATCGGATCACCCAAATATGGATATTGAAATTTATTGTTAATTATTATCCTAAATTTATCATAGGATTTTACTAAACCCACCTGAAATTGAATTTGGGTAAGATTGATTTTGAGATGCATTACATGAATTAAATAAATTTTATTCTTATATTAGCTATTAAAATAATAATTACCTAATATAAATCTGCAATCTCTCTTAATGTTAGTGACCAATTTAATTCATGGCTTTAATAAACAAAGCAAGCAAAGAAAGAAAGAAAGACACACACAAATACAATACTGTCGATGACTTTTCTGCCAAAAAAAAAAAGAATGTTAATGACTTGGGTCACTGAAATGCAAAATTTAGGGGCTAAATTGGAGTTATAGAAATTTGACTAGTTCAAATGGGTTGATTCCAAGTTAGGTTGCAAGTCACAAAAAGGTTTTGGCTTTGACTAGCATGATTGGCGAGATGATAAAAACAGCCGGCGAGGAGCTCTGCTAGGCGGTGATGCAACGACCACATGGAGGGGAGAATTGAAGAGGAAATCGCGATGGTTATGAAGCTTGATCCCCTTCTCCTTTCGTTGTTAGCGTCGGCCATCATTGGTGATGCTTGGGAACAATGGCATGACATGAAATGGGGCTTAGGCAGCTAGTGGGGAAAACTAGTGATGGTGGCGCAATGATTGGAAGTGGTGGGCTGGGCTTGAAGGGCAATGGCGGCAATCGCGGAAGATTAGGGTTCAGGGGCTAAGTAGTAAAAAACCAAAGGGTTGAAGCTGCAGTTTCACCTTTTTCTGGCTAGAACTTAGAATTGCAAATTTCTTTCTTTTTCTTTGTATAATGGCTCCTATTTTTAGTGCAAGTGTCATGAAAGTGATTAACAAACAAATTTTGAGATAAAACCCTAGAAAAATAGAGTTTGTAAAAGGTTTAAATCTGCTAGGTTGCAATCAAGTCTAAGTATTAGTCCAAATCTGAAAGAACTTTTAAGCTGTTGATCTTGCCCCTAACTTTATACGAAACTACAATTTAGCACAATACTTCTAGGAATTATCAAATTAGCTCTGACCTTTAGGAAGTTTCAAAGGTTCACCTAACTTTTATAAATTTGTCAGATTTACCTCAAACTTTTCGTGAATTGGCAGATTTGCCTCAAAAGTTCTAATTTTGCCTAGAACTTTTTAAAAACCTTCAATTCATAACCAAACTCTTCCCTTTTGTCTAAACTAACCCCAAAAGGCCTTTAGGACCCTAAATAAGTATCTAAACTAAATTGATTCCTACTTTCACCCTAAATGACCATTCTAAATTCCTAAAAGATTTATAACATGAAATAATGACATAATCTAAATGTATCTTATCCTATCAATTACCTAACCTGTAACTGACCAAAGTGACCATAAATATCCTAAAAGATGACCAAATTGCCCTTGAAAACAAAAATGCCCCCTAAACTATTTTTTGCTAACCTAGAACTAAACAAAAATTAGTGTTCGGACAAAATTAGATGTCAACAGCTGCCCCCCCTTTGCATGTTTCATGTAGGGATCAAAAAAATTTGACTCCACCCGAAGACTTGGCTTGAACCACCCGAACCTAAGCTTGGCCTGACCTGTTTTGACCAAAAAATTCAATGACCTGAACCCAACCTGACCTGAACCCGAATTTGATTAAAGTGAAACTTGAGAAAACCTGAATCTGAGTCTGACTTGACCCGAACCCAAAATAACCCAATGACTAAACCCGATAAGATCTTGATTTTAACTTAAATCAACATTAAATATATGGTAAAAAATAATTTAAAAAATTATGATTTAACATATGTTACTAAGTTTCTTCTATTGTGTTGGTATGTTTTACATTGTAGAACGAGCGAGTGCAAAATAATGAAAAATGATTAGTGAAATGATGAAAGAGAGATATAGATAATTAGGTTTTAGAAATGAGTACAATGCTCCTTCCATCCCATAGTCTTTGAAACATTTGAACTTTTTGAATAGCTTGAATTGAATATATTCATATTACTCCTTCTGTCCAAAAATCCTTTGCACTATTCATATTTTAGGAATTAATCTATGATTTTTTATTTTCAACATTTTAATATATAAATAAAAAATTTTATATATGAATGATAAATCAAGACCTATAGTTTCTAATATATATATATATTAATTTTTTAACAAATAATAATATAAATAAATTCAAGTCAAACTAGTCAGAAAAGTCAAATAGAGCAAATAAAATGGGATGGAGATAGTATTATTTGTTAGAAAAAAAATTAGAAAGTATATATTTAGAAACACTAGGTCTTTATTTATTATTTAATAGAATGATTTTTTATTTATATACTAAAATTTTAAAAATAAAAAAAAACATAGATTAATTGTTGAATAGTGAATATTGCAAAGAATTTGGTACAGAAGGAGTATTTTATTAAAAAATTATATACTAATATATCATCATAAATTTTATATTATTTTTTATGTTTTGCTAAATTAAATTTTAATAAATATTAAACAAAAAAATTGAATCAATTCAGCCATTTTTGCTTATGTATTAGTGAACCGAATAAACTTAGCAATCAACTTAAATCTGGTCTAAAACCTGATAACTCAACCTAATTGGACTTGAACCCAAATAAACCCAGTCTGACCCAACCCAAACTAAAAATTTACCCAACCCAAAATCACTACAAGGGAAAAGCCATTCAGCGACGGCCATTAGCTATGGGAAGCCTTCCCTAAATATGAATTAGCGACGGTAAACCGTTACTAAAAGGTCCGTTGCTTATTCACTCGCCGCTAATTTTTAACGACGGTTGCCGTCGCTAATTAGCGACAGCTAAATGTCGCTAAACAGACCGTCACAAATTTTCCGGCATTGGTTTCTGCCGGCGCGTTAGCGACATTTTGCCATCGCTAGTTAGTGACATGTAGCCGTCGCTACTTAGTGACGCATAGCCGTCGCTACTTAATGACGCATAGCCGTCGTTACTTAGTGTAGTTAGTGACGCATTACCGTCGCTAGTTAGTGACAGGTAGATGTCGCTAGTTTTGTGACTTATAGCCGTCGCTAGTTAGTGACGCATCGGCGTCACTAGTTAGTGTAGTTAGTGACGTATAGCTGTCGCTAGCTAGTGTAGTTGATGACGCATTGCTGTCACTAGTTAGTGACGCATAGCCGTTGCTAGTTAGTGTAGTTAGTGACGCACATCCGTCGCTAAAATCCCTGCTAAAACGGACATCCCTGCAGCAGCCGGTAATCCCATCATATGCATCCCTACGAATTTTGGGATGTCATGGTCAACCATTTCATCAGCAAACCTCAACTGTACATATCCATTTGATACAACCCAAACAAAAAAATAGTTCCCAGTAATCCAAAGTTATGTTATACACTTCCAAAAATCATAAACATATCACTTTATATTTAGAATGCATATAGTGTCACAAATATATGGCTGTCGTACGTACAATCTTAATAATTATAGTTGCAACAAGTTCATGGGATATACTACTACTCTAATGACAACCAGTTAGCATGACGATTAGTACCTAACCATCAGACTGTGGTGTAGCTGGCGGAGTCTTCCCAATTGCTTGCCATAATGAAGCCAGCTGATCCCGGTGTCTGCGCTCCATCTGTGCTAACTGATCCTGATACTGACTCTCCATCTGTGCAGTACGCCTATCCATGTCCTGTTGTACCTGTGACTGCAACTGGCTCATTCTCTGCGGGACTCTCTCCTCGACCCGACGGTCAACCTTATTCTGAAATTGGGATGTTTCCATGAATGAAATTGGTGCACTAGACCCATCCCCGTAGTATGAACGACGATGATGACCATGTACCAAATGACTCTCTGAACCCATTGCTGGGATGCGCCCCTTATTTTTCCCACCAGCAATCTCTGCAATGCCTCATCGAACGTAGCTTCACCGTCTGAACGTTGTGTTATTTCCTCTACCTCTGCAAGATATTGAACCTGTATAATGCTCCATGTTAATCAAGTAACCAACAGTAGTATATGGTTAAGAATTTTTTAAGCAGTATCTACTAGGTCGTTCATACTTACCTCAAAATTTTCCATCTTCTTATTCACTTTCTTTCCATCTTTCTTTGTGTAGCACTTGTTCCATGGTTTGAAGAAGCCGGGATCCCTTTTCTCCAGATCTGCCTCCTGCTGCAAGGTAATAAGCAGGCATAATTTGTTAGTTACATACTTATTATGAAAAATCATAATTAACTCTAAATTTTTTTTCTTACCATCTTTAACCTATGTCCTGAAACTGAGACTCTACCTCCAGCATAATTTGCCATCTCTTCACCAGATGCACATCTAATCTGGCTCATCCTAGATGACATATCCTTGAACTTAGGTGAATCCCACCAAGCTTCAAGTGCCTCTAATGTCTCTATCGTCATCCAATTCGCTTTTTCTTTTCGCTTTGTCGGATCTTTCTGTCGTCTTATTTTTTCATATGCTTGCATCAAGCGCCTCTTTCCCAATTTGCAGAAAATGGCAAATATGCGATTATGATGAACTGGATCCCACGAACATTTTTTCTGAAAAAGTTCAACAAAGTGAATTAAAGTTTTATGTTGTATAGTAATTTCAATAATTTTTTATCAATTCTGAACCTGAAAGACGCTAAACCATTGGTCAATAGCACCGGCCTTCGCAGCTTCCTCCCATGACCTATATGGTCCATGAAAATGCCCCTTGATGCAATGAGCTATGTGGTCCTGCGCAGCGTATGGAACGAAGCTACACAATGAAAATATATATCAATATTGTCAATAAGCAGTGCACAATGAAACAAATAAGTTAACAAAATGAGGTTTAATAATTGCCGTTACCATGTTTCAGAATAAGGTGATATATGAATACGTCGGGAGACCATGCCCGCAGATACGTCGGGGCTCAAAGATTGCATGCCACCATCTAAGGAGTCTGGCTGATCAGAGGACTCGTGGGTCTGAGCTCGAGGCAATCTGCTCTCAGTTGGCGTACCACCACGCCGACTTGAGTGCGATGATCCTGTGCCTTCACACTCCAATGAGACACCCGTCTCTGGTATTATCGTATCGGCAGGAGGTGATGGTCCATGTATATGTCGAGTAATATCGACAACCGTATGCCTCGATGGTGGCTTCCCTCCACTACTGCTCGTTCTCTAAGGCCAATAGCATTTGCAAAGTCTTTCACCAGGCTCTTCTTTGGCAGTCCCCGCCTTCTATACTGGTTTAGTGGGGTACCCCCACCGTCTTCTCTTTCAGCCATTTCCACAATACTAAAACAAACATTACAAGAAGAACAAATGTGTCGGTATATTAAGAATTGTTCTGCTACATACTTGTTCTTCACATCGTGTCTATTATAACAAGCTTATCTTGAATACATAAATTAAAAACATTACAACATGCAATCTACTTTGAACTACAATGTTAAACATCATCAGTATGATGATCGTCCTCTTCGGTTTCTGAATCATCGAGTTCAACATCACTTTCCTCATCATCCTCCATGCTTCTTGTGTCTTCATCCTCCGCCTCATCTTCTTCCATCACATCATTAGTTTGACCTGTCTCCTCATTAATAGTTTCACCCATGTTTATATCACCGAGATTGGCAATTGGGTCATCATGAATCACTTGTGCAACCTGCTCCCCAACTGTGTCTTGAAAAACATCAGTATATTCTATTATTTTATAATTTACAATACATCTTCGCTTTATCTTAAGCACTGCCCACCAACCAACCTTCTCTTTTGACTTACTTGGGTAAGGGGTGTAATACACTTGATTCGCTTGTGATGCAAGGATAAATGGATCATACTTCGGGTACCTCCGGTTGCACATTACTTCAATAAGTTTATACTGTTTATGAATGCGAGTCCCACATTCCGGTGTCGTGTCAAACCAGTCACACCTAAATAAGACAACGTTCTTATGAGGCATGCCAGGGTACTCCAGTTGAATGATTTCTTAAACTACTCCATAAAAATCAGTCTCCATATTATTATTTGATCTAGTGCATTTTATGCACATGCCACTGTTATATGTTGATTTCCGCTCACCCCATGCAACAGTCCAGAACTTGTATCCATTTACAAAAAATACAGGCCAGCACTCCACTCGACGTGAAGGGCCACAGGCTACATCCCATAGCATTTGACTTACTTCGCCATTAGCACTGTCACTAACCTACCTGAAGTAAAACAGTGTTGTGAGAGTCATGATGCTACTTTATAGTGATATCAAGTAACAAGACTTACATAATTTTGTAGCCATGTTGGGAAATCCTTCTCAATTCTCTCATCAACTTCTAAGTCAGATATGTTTGGTGCCATCAGATGCAAGAACTGGACAAACTTTCTGTTCTCAGCTCACAAGGTGACGTGATAGACGTTAGTATTTTGTTAAACGAATGAGGATAACTTATCAAATTATATGAATTTACTACGTACGTGATATATGGTTTTATCTCATCACAATTGAGAAGGATATATAATGTCGCAGCTTGCAGGTCCATATCATTCAAGTACCGATACTTTGAGGCTCCATGTGGACGTCCAGGATATGTGAATATTTTCCACAATGATGAGTCTTGTGGAATTGGGCCACCATCATCATTCCTTGGGACCCTAGTACCCATTTGGGGAATATGGGACTCGAAATAGTAAGAGCAAAAAGTTGATGTCTCCTCGATCAAATAGGCATTGCATATCGACCATTCAACATGGGCCTTATTCAATACTCTATGCTTAAGATTCCCTAAACACCTGCTTATTATAGAGCATGTTATTACGTATAGAAACTGAACAAATATTGATGTAATTAAATTAAAGCGTACCGTTCAAATGGATACATCCAACGATACTGAACAGGTCCACCAATTAATGCTTCATATGCCAAGTGGACAGGTAAATGTTCCATACAGTCGAAGAAGGCTGGTGGGAAAATTCTCTCCAACTTGCATAGTATAATTGGGATACTACTTTGAAGTGCCTGAAGATCATCAACATGTAATTCAGGCAAGCAAAGATCCCGGAAGAATTGGCTCAATTCAGTTAATGGTTTCCATATGTTCTCCGGGAGTGCCTGAAACACTAGAAGAACTAAGCGTTGCATGAATACATGACAATCATGACTTTTCATGCCAAACATTCTTGTGGAGCTATTGTCGATACACCTGCTGAAGTTTGACGCGTACCCATCTGGAAGTTTGAGGGACTTTACCCACATTAACACATCAGACCTTTGCGATGCGGTCAGTGTGAATGCAGCCTTTGGTTTGAATACACCCCCACCTTCTAGGTCTATCACATTCAACTCGGGACGCTTACATAGTATCTGCATATCTCTATGTGCCTTTACATTGTCTTTCATTTTATTCTTTATATCCATGACAGTATTGAATATATTGTCAAAGACATTATTTTCAATATGCATGATATCAAGGTTGTGCCGGATGAGGTTGGTTCTCCAATAAGGTAATGTCCAAAAGATGCTACGCTTTGTCCAATTGTGTGTTTCCCCATAACCTGGCATCTTGCATATGTTCCCAGTTTCAATGACTGCTGGCAACTGATACACACGAGACCAAATTTCTTCCCCTGTCACGCGCACAGGAGGGTCGGACTTCTCAAATTTTCCCTTTGTAAAAGAAACTTTATTTCTTCTATATGGGTGTTCAATATCCAAGAACTGATGATGGCAGTCAAAAAATGATGTTTTACGGCCGTGCTGCAATGTAAATGCCTTAGACTTTTCCATGCATATGGGACAAGAAAGTCTCCCATGCGTCATCCACCCGGATAACATGCCATAGGCTGGGAAGTCACTAACGGTCCACATCAGTGCCGCTCGAAGGCGAAAGTTTTGCTTAAGTGACATGTCCCATGTTTCAACTCCATCATCCCATAAAAGATTTAACTCTTCTATTAACGGCTGTAGATAAACATCTATTTTCTGCCTTGGACTATGTGGTCCTGGTATCATGGAGGTTAGGAACATATATGGACACTTCATGCACATCCATGGTGGAAGGTTATATGGAGTGACTATCACAGGCCAGCAAGAGTACTGTCTACCAGAGGATCCAAAAGGATTGAACCCATCAGAAGATAGTCCAAGTCGAACATTTCGAGGTTCTGCTGGAAACCAAGGGTATGTCCAATCAAAATGCCTCCATGCTTCAGCATCAGAAGGATGTTTCAGTACATTTTTGGTAGGGGCATGTACCTTATGTCATCGCATGTGCTCTGCTGTAGTAGGTGATGCATATAGTCATTGAAGTCTAGGTATTAGTGGGAGGTGATGCATGGTCTTCAATGCTCGATCTTTGCCCACGTTTTCATTTCTTGGCTTATAACGTGGAGCATTACAGAATTTGCAACTACTGGCATCTTGGTCATCTTTCCAATACAACATGCAATCATTTACACAAACATCAATTTTTATATGAGAAAGTCCCAAACAGGATACCAACTTCTTCGTCTCGTACCATGTACTCTGCATCTTGCTGTCACTTGGTTGAGTATCCCTCATTAACTTCGCAATGCCATCATAACATCCCACGGACGTATTGTATTCCGACTTCAGATTTAACAAACGAACTGCAGCTGAGAGTTCAGAATGTTTTTCACAACCATCCCACAAAGGTCTTGATGCTGAAGCAAGGACATCATAGAAACGTCGGGCATCAGCATTCGGCTCCTCATCCACCTCATCAGCGATGGAAGGATGATTAGGACCTACAGCATCAAACACCATTCTCTCAAACTGGTTAACCGAAGAACAATTATCTTCGTACTGCTCATGAAATCGGTATGGCTGCGGCAGACCCACTAAATTAACGGGTTCACCATGAGATGTCCAATTCCAGTACATTGACATGAACCCCGACTTATACAGATGAACCCTTACTTTGTCAGAAGATCTAAATTGTAGGTTCTTACATTTCCGGCATGGGCACCTAATTTGGTCCCCATTCATGAATGGGAGCTGAGTACATGCAAAGCTTATAAACTGCTCAACTCCCCTACTCCACTCATCCGAGAAACCCCCTTTCTCTCGGATGTAACATTTACTGTACATCCAATTACGCTCGTTTTCCATTCTGTTGCAGTCAAAGTACACTGGTAAATGAGATAGTATAGTCGTTGATCCCTTATTATTTTTGATCATGTTAAACTATATGTATCAGAACATAACAGCACATATAAAATAATTCTCTAACTGGACAAAACTAATAATTAGCACTCAACAAATAAGAACACAGATATGGAGCTGGCAACTATATGGATAACATTAACATTGTATGTGAGGAACTGTAATAATACAAGATAGATTCTCAGGGCGTGTACCAATTAGTTGAATAGCATCAATGTTATACATTATTCTTCATCCTTTCTAACAACATAGAATAGTTGTAATGAAACGTTATGATACGAGTTACATACTTCTATCAATGGGCATATTGGTCATTCATATTTTTATCTGCTCATGGTACATGAATAGAACAAGATAATTAAAGTTTACTTCATCACATAGTATAGCAATATTTGACTTAAACTGAGGTGATTAAGGAGTGGAATTCAACTTATAAGTTTGTCGTTTTGGATTTGTTCTTCAACATCAATTATATACATGTTCATTTTGTGGTTATTGTTTGCTTGCTTTTCCGACAATCCAATAGTAGAATCCATTACTAGGGGGACTGTATGCAGTCACCTATTGCCGTTAACCATAAAAATTTTTGTCCATCTACTTCGCCTTACATATACATAACTATATATAATCGTTTGTTTGCATGACCAAACCTTTGCCTTATATAATTGCAGACGTCTCTTTGTGTTGATGTCATACTTTTTTCAAAAAATGCAACGTGACCCTTTCCTTATTACTACCAATTAGTGTATATCTGTAATGTGGATAACTGTAATTTTTTCCATATTACAGGGTTCGCCTTTTTTAAAAAATTATATGGTAATACTGTAATTTATGTTTTAAACGTGGGGCGTATGTACGACATTCTTGGGTATTCTACCCCAACACAGAACAGTTGAACTAAATTTATTTCATACTTCCAGCATGCCTTATAATGTACCAGTATATGAATACTAAACCATGATACCAACACAAACTATTATAACTATATGTCAAAGTTTTGGGTAGCTAGTACATGATGTTACCTCGCCATATGTAACACAGTAAAACTTATCATGCATTCAAAAGTCTTTAAACACAAACTTTCAACAATATTTGTCAATTCTCTACCCAAACAAGTAGTGTAATGTGACATTTGGTGTTAGATTAACATGTGATTGAAACTAATTTCCATAACTTTTCAGGCCTAGAATACAAAATTAAAGAGACTTACAGTTAACTGTGATATACAAGCAGTACCAAGTGTCTGTCTGTCCGACCCAAAACCAGTTGGTAGCAGAGGTAAAGTAATTCGCTTCAATGCCCTGTAACAGTAGTGATTCAGTTTGCACATATTCTCAAAATTTTCTCCAAATAATTTATTTCGTAGGAGGTGGAAGCAATTAAGGCACATTACCTTGCTTCTTGATGCTCTATTAACGGACTATCTGCAAGTTTGTACTCGTCTCTCGTCTGTAAGTTGCTGAACATACACGGATAACACATTTCAGAAAATTTCAGAACTGAAAAAATGCTTCAATCAACCTAAAAGCCCTACAATAGAACTTGCTTACCGTAAGTAACTTTCTCGTCTTTTATTAATGTTTTTTAGGAACAAAAAAAACTGCTGTGATAAAATCTTACTGAGTTGAATTTTTTTTTTGTTTACAATATATCTAGTTATTAGCTAGGTAGAACAATTACGTAGGTAGATCCATTATTAGATGCGCCGTTTTGTGCCCAAAATCAGTTGGGTTGTTTCTGGTTTTTTCCCCCTGTTCAGTACTTAATGAATCTGTTTGATGCAAATTGTGTATAATATCTATTAATAATAAGAAATGGGCTGTTTCTAGTTCCTGATCCCAGTTCAGGGTGTTAACTAGCGAGTGCGAGGCTTATTTAAGCAAAAACAATGGTGACTAGGTTCTCATGCAATCTCATAACCCCAGCCATAACCATAGATGTACTTGATTCTTTAAAAGAATAAAAAAAATTATTGTTATGCGGCTTGGTCGTGTCATACTTGTAACTTCCAACCCTTAACTTAGATAATTAACAAAAACAAGTGTATAACATAAATGCTTGATCATAGGAAGAAAAAAAATACGTAAGCCAATTTCTAAGATTTTGTGTGCAAGTGTAGGTTCATATAAGAAACATGTTCACAGAAGCAAACTAAGATACCTAAGCCAATTTATAAGATTTGGTCGGCTAACTAGTTCACTGGAGCTTATGTCCAGCTTTCTGTTTCTGGACCTGTTTTAATTCTGGTCCTTCCTGAAATCTAATGTTTTGATCTGAGAAATCTAATGGAGGTGCTAAATCAAATTTGAATGTCTTGTAATCAAAGTGAATTTTCCTAAGGTATTAATGGCTAGCTTTCTGTTTGTGGAAGTAATGGGTTGTTAATCAAACCTGTGGTGGCAGGCATTGAAGAAATCTTACTATGCAAGCACAAGAAAAGCATTTAAAATTTTCACTTATTGCCTAATGTATGTGCTGATGCTGAAGCATTGGGCTGGGTGTGTGTTGTAACAAAGTGGTATTAGAGCTGGTTAGTCTAAGATCTATAGTCCTAGAGAGCATAAGTGTCACATGCCACAACTTAGTGAGCAAAAGTAAGAACACTAGGTGGTTGAGACTCAGTTATAGTGATTGTTCAAGTGGAAGAAATAGGATTAGTAAGCTGGAAACTGATCCTGAAGAAAAATAAAAATTGGAAGTATATTGAAAAGGCAGTTTAGGAAGAAGAGTTAAAGACTGAGGTTTTGTAAGCATGTTACAAGGGTTTAAATGGACCTATGAGCATGTTTATCTGGAAGGAAAGTGGTCCAGGCAGGGGAGCACCATGAGGCTACAGCTGCTGGAATGTTTTAGTTTGAGTATTCTCTGAGATTTCTGGACAATATTGGAGGTTAGAACTGCGTTTCTATACCTCTAAAAACTGAATAATAAGAGAAACATAAGGTGTTGGTGGAGATTGCAAGATTATTCAAGAGAGAAGAAGGCTTTGACCAATGTTTGACCCTGGGTCTGTATAAGGATTCTGAATCTAAGCTTTTCCAGATAGGATATGGCAAATAATTGAAACTTTTAGAGCATTTTCTAGGTGGTAATGGTGAGGCTACCTAGGAAAGTTTATTTGAAGTCAAAACCATAGAGTGATGGCTGACTTCAAAGAACCTAAGAGGTAAACTGTGACATCAGGGACCTATTATAGGTTATCTGTGTTGGAACAAGTTTCAAATGACCAAAAGGAGTTTTATGTATGCCCTTGAATGAAAAATTTCCAGATTTTGAAGCAAATGTGGGTGGATCCTAGAATCTGCAGTTTTGGGAAGGTCATTGCAGAGCTGAAGTGTGGAAACCTAATTTAATCCTTCTTGATTGGGTATCTGGAATTGAACGGGTTCCATGGTGATAATGAAAATATGAATGCAAAGTTTTGTTGATTTATGAAATGAGGAAGGCAGTGAACTCAACAAACTTTAGTCTTTTAGCCTTTAAGCCTGCAGAAAATGTTCATTCTTCAACCTTTAAGTAAAGGACTTCAGAAATGAGGACTAAGAGTTGTGGCAAGTTTATTATGTCAAAAGGAAGGTTACTGCATGGTTTGGTTGAATTTGAAGTAGTAGAATGAAAATGACCCTCCATGAGCCTAAGTTCTCCTTAATGGCCTGCAAAAGAAGAGTTTCCTCAAATTGCAGGAAGAGTTTAGCTTGCTATGAGGGACTTGTTTGGACCCTTAAAATAGGTTTTGAAATTTGGTGTTGCTATTTCGTCACTTAAGTTTTTCAAACTGTTTTAAGGCTGGAAGTGGTCCTAGACTCTTGCTGAATGTATCATTGCTGCCTGAAATGTTGGGAATTTTAGCCTGTGGGCGATGTACTATGGAAACTTCATAGCTAATATTAAACTTGATGGGTTTTGAAGAACTCTGCTAATTTTCTGGGTTCTTGGTTGTAACTTCCGGTTCAAAGATTTTACAGTGCTAAAATGAGGGTTCAATCCTCACTTTCTTATAAGTAGCTTTGGATGGTTTCTGGTTTAGCAAGAACTCAGATTTGTTTATTAGAACTGAACCCTTTCTGTGTATGCATGCTCATTTTATAGTGCAGTAGGTGGCTTAAATGGTCTATAAGTAGTTCTGTGGTTTCCTATGTATGAACTCTTACCAACAAATGGTCTGTCAAATGAAAATATTGTGTTTTATTACTACACTAGCTATCAACTGGTATAAAGTATTAAATGGTAGCATTTTTTGTGGTGTTTTAATTAATTGCAGCCGTGGACATTGGGAGGCCAACATGCAGAATTTTTCAGGTTGAGTATTCACTTAGGAACTGGAGATAGTTTGACTCAACCTTTGACTTTTTATTCCAGCAAGAATTTGTCCCTAAGGGCTGGTTTTATAAGTGTCCGTTTATGATTAAAACTTGTTGGAGTGAAAGGTAGGGCTAACTTAGCTACTGATATCAAAATGGTGTTTCAATGTTGCATTTCTGCCAGTAGTTTACTGCTGCAGTGTTCTTGGTGTGCAGGCACCTAGTTGAGTGTTTTGATTTCAAATTGTTTCATGCTTATAACACTTATAACACATAAATGTGTCTCTGATTATTTAGCTTTAAGGAAGGCTATGTTTGGAGTTTACCCAAGGATCATGAAGGTTCTTTTACCATGAGGCATGAAGCAAAGAGGAGCAATGTTGCCACAGTTAGAGTTGAGGGTCCGGTTGCACAGTTTGACCAAAAGTTGACTTTTGAAATTTAGGAGTTATAGGAAGCAACTCAACTACTGAACTATATGTTTGCATAAGTCTGACTTGCAAATTTTGTTTTGAAACACAAAACAATTCGGTTTAGAGAGTAAAATATGATCAGAATTTAGTGCACTTCTGGCTATGGCAAAGGCTTGGTATTTGGGAACAAATAAATACTTGTAACCCAGACAAAGAAAAAAAATCAGGTATCCATTTGTAGTTATTGCTAGGGTGAAGGATGAAGAAAGATTTACCTTTGCTTGTTTGTGGACGTCTCTCTAACAATTTGTAGGGCCGTTACTGTGATTTACACTACTCTAATGAAGAGACATAAGCTTCAGAAACATTCTTTGGCAGCATGCGAACAAAGAGCTTATGCTCTGAGAAGTGAGAACAAGTGCCTGGAAAAGTTAAGAAAAGGAACCATTTTATGTAGGTAATGAAAATGGATGCTTTTATAACTCATATGAGGCAGCATCAGCAATTAAAGGACCTAGGAGAACATAACATACCTAGTCTTTCCAGCTCACCATCTGCATACTTTACTTGCAAAGGACTAGATGCCTGAATGATAGGAAAAGGAGGATGCCCTTCAGTCAATTAGCTAAAATGCCACTGTAATAAAGATTAATACAATAGTCCTAGTTGTGCATGAATACAACATGTGTGATAGCATATAACATATTTATTGCATAAAATTTCCCACTGGTACACTTTGATTTTCATTTTCAACTAAAGTTCAGTAAGATAAGGCCATCATTCATACTAATTTTCTCATAAGACATACACCTTTCAAGGATCAGACTATAGAATAGAAGATGCCAACATGCAACCTAAATTTTGGTGATACAGCAAAATTTCAGCCACTGTATTCTAATGTTGCAACTTAGGACAATGGTTCCAAATGCACAACTAATCCATCTGTTTATGCACATTCAATTGTCTTTTGGTTTAAGGTAGCCCTATTACAAAATGAAAAGGGCATAACTACAAGAACCAAACGCCACCATTTCAGGGAATCACTTGAAGACAATCTATTAGATCAGAAAGCAAAATGGCCCAAAACAATTAGTTAAAGATGGCAAAAAAAAAATGCTGAAAAAGTAACACAATTTCTTGCTGTTTCTTTTGCTAAACAATTTGTGTTCAATAATTCCTGTCTCTTTTGTTTCAGCTTTACCATGAAATGATCATCACAGATAAGAAATAAACTAATTGTTTATCCCAAACAACAAAGAAGAACTCATAACTAAAAGAATATGAAAACCAATTCTAAAAGAATCAATTCAGTAAGTTGAGCGAAAAGAACATTAAACTATTGCAGCAAAAATTAGTCAACAGTAACTGCTGAAAGAATAAATAAGTACCAATAAATGAAAAACAGACAGCAAATAACAAGCCTAGCTTTAACTTTACCTCAAGATAGTATCATCTCACTTACAAAAGTAGAACTTTTCGTCAAAAATCATGAATTTGAAGAAGTAGCTAGCTAGTTGAGTGTCTTCAAAAACTTGAAAACCATATAAGCTATTTAGACCAGGATTTTCCTTAGTCGGTCAAACTATAGTTTGACTTGTCGATTTTATTTCAAATATTTCCCCAGGTTTTACTATTATTTCTGTGTGAACTAGAACCAATTTGTGTGATACATGGAACCTAGTTTTAGAAGCCTTCCTAATGCTTTCTTGGGCTAAATTCCTCTATTCAAGTGAAAGTAAGTTCAGTTTTGTCTGTTGAGCAATTTTGCCCTGTATGTGTATTAGTGTGTTGTGCAAGTGGGTATGTGCAGGAGAGAAAAGCTGCCTGAAGTGTGAAATGTTTAGTGTGTGTGTATTTGCGGAGTCACAGCTTAACTAATGTGAGTAGCAAGCAAAGCTGGGCTTCAAACCAGAATTTCTGAATTTCAACACAATTCTAATGTGATTCTGAACTTGCCAGAGAGACCTACTTTTCCCTCACTTATTCATCTTCCGTGTTGAAGCTTTATCTGGTTAGCTTTTACATCTCCAGACAATAAGTTCCCCTTCAGGTTTGAGAGCTAGCAAAAATGGTCATTTAGTTAATCATTTATTCTTTGTGGATGATTGTCTTATATTCTTCAAACCTACCACAAAAGGCTTTTAAGGCAATTTAGGAAACCTTACAGCCTTATTCAGTAGAGGCAATTTAGGAAAGCTTACAGCCCTATTTAGTAGTTATGGCCAGGATCTTAACTTCCTAAAGTCTAAATAAATTCTGAGTAGCAATGTTCCAATGGTTATTCAAGGTAAAGCCCATCAGATATTGCCCTTCCATATCAACAATGGAATCCTCAATTATCTTGGACTAGCTTTGTGCTAAGACTTAAGCAAATCATCTTCTTATCAATCCCTGGCTGACAAAGTTAAACAGAGCCTGGAAATCTAGAAATAGAAGCTGCTAATAGTGTTAAGAAGTTGACATTGATCCAGTTTTCACTATCATTAATTGCAATTTATTTTATGTTTCTCTTTAAAGTTTCAGTAACAATGGCTGATTCTATATCCAAGTAATTTATCAAGTTCTGATGGTTTGGATTGTATGATAAGCAAGATATCCCATATCCACATAAAGCATTACGGAATCGTAAAACTCCCAAAAATTCCTAGAGGGCTAGGGAACAACATAGATATGTGGTTCTTTAATTAGTTTTTCCTTGAAAAAAATCTTTTGAAAACTTTTTACAGATAACCCCAATAGACTTATGGTTCACATTCTAATGGCAAAACATGACCATTTTCATTCTATATGGCAAGTAAAAAGGCTACTTCCAATGTGTCCACTACTATGTGGTGGAATCTAGTTCATGGTAGGGACTTAGTAAAAGAACATCATCAATGGGTTATTGTTAACAGTGCCCCCATTAGTGTATGAGAAGATGCTTGAATTCCATGAATCAACCGTACTCTGCTTTCTTGGTTGAACCCTTTCAGGAACCATAATACTCACCTGAAAGTTTCAGATCTGATGGACCCCTCAACCCATATAGTTAATGTCAACCATCCAAACTAATTTCCTAGACCATATTATTGACCAAATAGCTTTGATTCAGGTAAACAAGATTAGTTATCTACTCCGGAAATAGTTCAGAAACTTTTAATATCAAGCAGGGAAATAGTATGGAAATCAGAAGACAAACTGCATTTTTCCTCCACCCAGCGGCAAACACATTGACTATATATAGCACCTCACCCTAAATTATCCATAATTTTGAAAAGGCTGTGAGCTTTTAATGTGCCCGCCAAAATTCAAGGTTTTCTTGTGGAAATAATTACTTAATGCTCTCTCAACAACTAGCAACTTAGCATCTCATGGTGGAAACCTATTAATGAGAAAGATGTTGGGTAACTCCTAAAACCTCATTAAAACTTTTTTGGGAATGTCAGGTTTCTAAAAAAATATGAGGTAATTTTTGTACATATCCATCGAGAATTGAATTTCCTTCATATGAAACATCACTCTCTTATATACTTGCTGACCAAAAGAAGTGACAATTTGAGTGGTTCATTTATTTAGTTTTTACCCTCTAGCTTATTTGGTGAGGTAGAAAAAAATGTGTCTTGTAATGTACAATTGGGGACCAGTTAGAGGTGCAAACCGACCTCAACTCTAGACTCCATTAAAAGTAACATCAGGAGGTCATCTTTAAAAGTAACCTCAATCATAATAAAGGTGTATCTTCGAGAGATGCTTAGAATAGGAAAAAACCAATGGAGTAGCCATGGTACTTTAGTAAGATAGGTGAACACTGGATGAACATTAAGGTTCCCCCAACAGTAGCCAAAGTAACCACAATTTGCACCAAAAACAATGGTGGCCTTCGAAGTATTCCTGAAGCACAAGAATGATAATTGGACAAGATGAATAGATGATAGGTGTTGGAATGTTTCAAACTGGATAACACCATGTACAGTCATTAAACTAAGAAACTGATGTACACATGTCCCATATGAACAAACAATTGGCAGTATCACAGAGGACAAATAGAGGAGAAAAAAACAATAAGAAGCATCGAAACGACATCCATATAAACTAAACACAGTGGCTTCAAATCCCTATGGAAATTAACAATGGCAGAAACGAACAACATCAGATGCAGAAACGAACAACATCAGACTTACTATTGTAGTGTAGTTCAAATCGCGAAGCAGGAATGGACTTTCCTCACCAGTCGTCGCTCCTACTGCGGTGATTACAGCATCAACAAAAACAAGTTGATGTCCGAAACTACTGATGCCCCGAGGCATCCTTGTTAAGTGACATTGTGACTTCTGGAGGGACTTCCTGAGAGGGAGAACGCCTGGAGCCCAGATTTCCCAAAGGAGCGTGCCTGAAAAGCTTCAGAAGAGGGGGTTAGGAGGTCCCCGGAGTGTTTTTCCGGGGAGGAGCCTCCGACGCCCAAGTCAGTGTCTTGAGAAGGTAAAAGGGAAGCACTAAATGTTCTAGTGGCCTTGCCTGTTCGTGTTTTCTCAAGAAAAAAAGGGGTCTGGTCCTGGAGCCTCCTTGCCAGGGTTTGTTCCCTGGTATTTATAGGAGTGTTTAGTCCGTTCAGATCACGACACGTGTTCAGTCAGATCTTTCCTGTACTCTCGGGCGCAGGGGACAAGTAGCTGTTTACGGGCTCCTCGAGCCTTGGTCCGAGACAGGTCGTGACAAGACCTGGACGGCGTGGACGTGTCAGACCGCCGTTCCAGGCGGCATGTAGCGCCTGCAGATGACATGTCAAAGGCTCCTTAAATGCTCCTGCCGTACTCCCGAGGTCCCCTGGGTGAGGTCATCCCTTGGTACGGACGTCCTTCTTTAGCCGGTGTACCATTAGTTCAGGAAGCCCCCTAGCTCGGGGGTTCCACCTTCGGGCCAACTATTCTCCCGTTTTGGAATAGCTAGACCTTCGCCTCCGAAGGCGATCCAGTTGGACCCCCGAGGGAGCTGGTAACGTTTTTGGAGTTCTTGAGGTATTACCCGAAGTCCCGAGTTCGACACGTCTTGACTTTGCTACTTCCGAGGTCAATAATAGTGTCTCCTTCGGGTGACATTAAGCTCTCCGGTTACCTTGTTTCCGGCAGGAGGCACGGGGTGAGAGAGGCGATAGTCCTTCGGCTATCACAAGCCCACCCTTTGGAAAGCCGAAGTAGATACTTCGGTTAATCAGCTTTCGAATGCAGTCTTTCAGGGCCTAGGTTATAACGATTTTGCCGAGGATGGACCTCTTGTCTGAAGACACCGGCTTGTTCGGTCATAATCTGTCTCTTGGTGTCTTCGAGGTAACCTACCTCTCTCTTTTTGTAGATCTGCGCCACGTCGCGTCTCGTAACCAGACATGTCAGTGTAGGGCGGCGCGCCCAGGTGTAGGAGTGTCAGAAGGTGTGACCCCCCTTTTGCGCAATGGCTAACACGTGGTAGCCTGCTATTGGCAGGAACTGTATTGGATAAAGCAGGCGCGTCTTTTCATGCGCTCCAAGCAATTATGGCGACTGTTCGCCTTCGCGGAGTAGTTATGACGCCTGTTCGCCTGCGCCTCTCGGCCTATATATACTCCTGTTCCGTCATAACCCTCTTTTGCTTCTGTTTTTGCTCTCAACTGCTTTCGCGTTTTCTCCCGTTTTTTCCAGCGATCCTTTTTAACGGGGTGTTTTCCGGCAACCTTTCGCGACGGCGTCTTCAAATCCAGATTTCGGCAAAACATTTGGTGGGTTTTAACTTTCGGAGCCTTTTGCTTTTTTAAGCTTTCCCGAAGTTGTTTTTGGCCTTTTTCTGAAATCGTTTTTCAGCCAACCATGCATATTCCCGAGAGCTGGCAACCCCTTTTGTCTCATCCTTGCTGCACCACTCCTAAAAAATTAGAAAAATGGAAGACCAAGTTCTTCCTTCCCTCGTACGCCGTTACCCGGTTGCCACGTTCGGACCAATTTAGCTTTTCGAACCGTGGCGACGAGGTTACCGTTTTCCGAGCTCAACTGAAGGCCGGACTTCGGTATCCTCCTCCGAAGATGATTTGCGACTTTTGCCAATTCCATGGCATTGCCGTAAATCAGCTTCCGCCGAACTCGTACTGCTATTTTAACGCCTTCCTCTGTATGTGTGGCGTTTTCAAAATAGAACCCCACTTCATCATCTTTATGCAGTACTATAAGCTCTTCGTGGTCCCGAAGGGTGGCTTTTACTTCATGCTACCTCGGGGATCAGGGAGCAAAAAGTATATGTTTACTTTTGCCACCAAGGACAGCTGGCGAGGGTGGCAACAAAAATTTTTCTTTCTGAAGATGGAGGAGGCCTGGTCGCACGTTCCGACCAAGTGGGCTCGGGGAAGGCTGGAGATGGACGTCGTAGATCCGAGGATAATGCTGACTCCCGAGTTGGCTCCCATATTCGCGGATTTCGACAAACGTATCCGCGCCGTCTCCGACTGGGGTTCCGAGGTCCCTTCGCGCTCCCTCTACCCCTTCCCCATCAATTGGAAGCTGATGACCGAGGAGGTTCTTCGGGAGTTAGGGGTAGTGAAGGAGCACAAGACCGACCTCGGAATGCCGGCTCCTGACATCGCCGGAAAGGATTCCTGGCTGGTGCAACTCCTTCGGGAGGAAACTACTTACGAAACTTTTTTCGAGCGTAAGTTATCTCCAAATCCCTCTGTTATAATTTCACCTTGGACTCACGCTGATGTCTTCTTTCTTTTTCAGAGATGGGCGACGACACTGCTGCCTATTACAAGTCCCTTTTTCTCGGTCAAGCCGAGAAGGGCGAACAGACGAAGAAGGCCGTCTCCCGAAGGCGGAAATCGTCTGGGGCTGGGCCGTCTGTGGCCAAACGGGCGAAGAAGGATGCGCCTCCTCCTCTTCCAGAGATTTCCGAGGAGGCGGGCGAAGAGCCCGAGGCTGCTACTGTCCCGCCGGCCGAGGTCGCTGCCGACCTCACTGCTCAGAGTCCCACTCGTTCGGCGACTCTTCTGGATGCTTTGGTAGAAGCCCCTTCTGCCGAGGAGCGCCGTAGGAGCAAAGGCAAGGAAATTTCTGCCGAGGGGACTCAGGGCTCGGACGACGATGTCACCGAGGTGCCTCCAGGTTTGCTTTCTCAGACAAACTGTGATGCCTTTACTTTTTTGAACTTTGAAATTTACTTGCCTTGACCAGCTTCTTGTTTTGCCGTGCAGGGGAGTTACTTACTCCGGGTTGGGCAGCCGAGCACGCCCGGAAGCGAGCCCTTCGGGATGCCCGTATCCCGAAGGGGAAGATCCCGAAGGAGCCTTTCTGGTCGTTTACGGAGGACATGAATTTGTACTCCGGAGACTGCCAGCAAATGGCTAAAGAGATCTCGAAGGGGATGCTTACTGAAGCCTCCTTCAGGGCTATTGCGGAGGCTCACCCGGGCGATGATTCCCTGGCCGCGAAACTTTCCGAGCACGCTGCCCAGGTATGTTTTGCGCCTTTCTTTCTTTTTTTCCTTTGGATTTTTTCCAAGTGTTTGGCTCTCTCTTTTCTCTTTTGCCTTACTGACTTTGCCTCTTTTTTTTTTTTTGCAGCTGCTGGGGTACGCTGGTTTCCTCAGAGTTCGGGTGGCGAGGCAGACAGCGTTCCGAGCCTCGGCCTTAGAGGTTATAGAAAAAACTAAGGCCACGTGCTCGGAATTAGCTGCCCAGAACACGCAGCTGGCTCAAGCTGCAGAGAAGGAGATTGCCACCATTCGGGAGGGGTTCCTAAAGGAAAAAGAAGAACTTGTGAAGGAATCCTCCCAGAAGATTTCTGACCTCGGCTCCCAGGTGGCGGAGCTGATTTCAGCGAATGAAGCCTATCAAAAGGAGAAGTCAGAGTCTGAGGTTCTCCTGGCGAAGGCGCTTGCTGAGAAGGCCGCGCTTCAAGCCGAGGTCGATGCTTTGAAGAAGGAGCCGGAGAAGAAGAAGATGAAGGCATTGAAGAAGGAGGTCGCGGATCTGAAGAAGGACCTTGACGCCCTTGGTGTCGAGAAGGATAAGTCCGACCAGATGACCAAAGTCGGTTTTTAGGACGGCTTCTGCCTTGTTCGGCACCAGGTCCTGCAGAAGTTTCCAGATCTGGACCTTTCTTTCTTGAAGGCCTTAAACATTCCCGAGGGACCTCGGTGGGCTTGGTCAAAGATTGAACACTTGAACTTGCCCCTTTCGCTCCCGGCGCCAAAGGTAGTGGAGAAGGACGCAGGAGCTGGCGGCTCTCGGGACGCCGAGATCCCTTAGTTTGTTTTAGGGCCCTTTGCCTTCTTTTCCTTCTTTTTTGTACTTCTTCTTTTGGCAATCTTTCTTCTCTGTAAGCAGATCCGTCCTTAATAAAGATTCTTTTTTGGCTAAGTCTTTTTTTGTGAGATTTTTCATTTCCTGTTGTCCCGAACATATTCGCTCAAGAGACTTTGGAAAATCAAATCTGCGCTTATTACGGCGATTGCCTTCGCAGAATTCTGGCTTGTATAATTTATACTTAAGAATTTTTCTAAGAAACTTTTGTACTTAGAATATTTTTCTAATTTGTACAATACAACTTTCCCGCGAGATCCTAAGCATAGAATTTTTTCAAGGCATCCGAATGCCAAGTATTTTTTAATTCTACGCCTTCGGCATCGCCGAGTTTGTACACCCCCTTTCGTACTTCGGCACGAACCAGATAAGGACCTTCCCAATTTGCGCGAAATACCCCGTGGGATGGCCTTCGGGGTCCGAATTCAGCCTTTCGGAGAACGAGGTCTCCTTTCTTTATTCCCTTTGGCCTGGCGCGCAAGTTTATAGCCACGGCCATTCTTTGCTGAAAAGCTTTTCTTCTCAGCTCGGCTATTTCCCTGTGTTCGCCGACGAGGTCAAGCTTGGTTCTTAGGCCGAGGTCATTCCCATTTTCATCGAATACTTGTACCCGTACTGACGGTCGCACGACTTCGACTGGGATGATGGCCTCTGTACCGAAGACGAGTGAAAAGGGGGTCTCCCCTGTGGCTCTTCGGGGTGTTGTTCGGTAACTCCATAACACGCTTTGGAGCTCTCCTGGCCATTTCCCTTTTGCTTCCCCCAGTCTCTTTTTCAGACCATCTTTTATGGTCCTGTTAGATACTTCTACCTGCCCATTGCTTTGGGGGTGAGCTACTGGGGCGAAGTGCATTTTTGTTCCGAGGTCACTGATAAATTCCTGGAATCCTTTGTCTATGAACTGGGACCCATTATCAGCTACTAGAACCCTTGGTATGCCGAATCTGCATACAATGTTTTTCCATACGAACTTCTGCACCTCTTTTGCCGAGATGGTCGCCAATGGTTCTGCCTCGACCCATTTGGAGAAATAGTCTACTGCTACCACGCAGAATTTTACGCCTCCAGGGGCTGTTGGGAGTGGCCCAATGAGGTCTATGCCCCAGACTGCGAAGGGCCAAGGATAGTCAGCCGAAGTTACAAATTCCGAGGGTGTCCTCTGGATATTCGCGTGTCTTTGGCAATTACCGCATTTCTGGACGAACTGCCTAGCGTCCCTTCTCAGCAAAGGCCAAAAGTATCTTTGGTGAAGTATTACTGCTACAAGGGCGTCGGTTCCAATGTGTGAACCACAAGCGCCTGCGTGTACTTCTTCGAGGATCATTTCAGTATCCTCTTTATCAACACACCTCTGTAGTGGATTTGCATATCCCTGCCGATATAATTCTTCACCAATTAGGAAGAATCGGCCGGAGCGCCTTCGCACTTTTGCAGCTTCACTGGGGTCTTCGGGGAGCGTATTGTCTACGAGATATCTTTTTATCGGGTCTTTCCAGCCTTTTCCCGAAGTTGCTATGCTCAGCACTGTGATGCTCGGGTGGTTTAGCACCTCGGTGCATGCTTTTGATTTTGCCAAGCAATCTGCCTCGGTATTATCTCGTCGAGGCACGTTTTCAATTCGTACGGTGTCGAACTCCCGGATGAGTTTTGCCACCAATTCATGGTATTTTGCCAAGGTTGGGTCCTTTGCCCCGTAGTCTCCTGCCGTTTGTCGTACTACCAGCTGGGAATCGCTGTGGGCTTTCAAGTTTCTTATGCCAATCTTTCTGGCCAGGCGCAATCCTGCTATGAGGGCTTCATACTCCGCCATATTGTTGGTGACGTTAAAGCCGAACTTGATAGCCTTCATCACTTCTAGGCCTTCAGGGCCTCTGATGATTACACCAGCTCCCTGGTGTTCGGACCCCGAGGCTCCATCAACATACAAAGTCCATTCGGGCTCACCTTCGCCAGGATCCGGGTGGCTATCCTCGGTGGTGGGTACTTCGGCGATGAAGTCTGCCAGTGCTTGAGCTTTTATGGCTTTCCGAGGTTCATAAGTGATGTCGTGTTCGCCAAGCTCTATACACCACTTGGAGAGCCTTCCGGAATGATCAACCTTCCTCATGATATCCCGTAGTGGCAGACTACTTCGGACGATGATAGGGTGAGCCTGAAAGTATGGCCGTAGCCTTCTCCCTGCCAGCACCAAGGCATATATAGCTTTTTGCAACAAAGGATACCTGATTTCGGCGCCATGCAGGGATTTGCTTACATAATAGACCGGCCATTGCTTCGACCCCTCTTCTTTCACGAGGACCGAGCTCACAGCTTTTTCTGTGACGGCGAGGTATAACACGAGGGGCTCTCCCTCGCGAGGTTGCCGCAGGGTGGGCAGGCTGGCTAAGTAGATTTTGAGTTCTTCCCAGGCCTTTTGGCAATCTTCATTCCAAGGATGATCATTATTTCCGAGGTTGTTCTCCTCTTTTGTTGCCTTAGTGAGTACTTTGAAGAATGGTCGACACTGGTCTCCATACCTGGAAATAAACCTGCTAAGAGAGGTTATCCTTCCAGTGAGTCTCTGCACATCCTTTATTGTGGCCGGAGTTCGGAACTCGAGCAGAGCCTTAATTTTTTCTGGGTTAGCATCAATGCCTCTTTCTGATACCATATACCCAAGGAATTTTCCCGAGGTCACTCCGAAGACGCACTTTTCGGGATTGAGACGGATCCCGAAGGCTCTGAGCTGGTGGAAAGTTTCCTTTAGATCTGTGACGTGGTCGTCAGGTAGCTTGCTTTTGACTATCATATCGTCGACATATACTTCCATGTTTCTCCCTATCTGATCGTTAAAGACCTTGCTCATCAGCCTCTGGTAGGTGGCTCCTGCGTTTTTGAGCCCGAAGGGCATTCTGACGTAACAGTATGTTCCTCCCTCGGTAATGAACGCGGTTTTCTCCTCATCTTCGGGGTCCATCCTTATTTGATGATACCCACTGAAGGCGTCTAAGAAACTTAGGAGCCCGTATTCGGCAGTTGAGTCTACCAATTGGTCTATTGGTGGGAGGGGGTATGAGTCTTTTGGGCAAGCATCGTTCAAGTTTCTGAAGTCGATGCACATCCGGAGCTTACTGCTTCCTTCTTTTGTGGCAATAACCACGTTGCTTAACCATTCGGGGTATTTGACCTCCCTGACGACACCAGCGTCTAACAAGCGCTGCACTTCGGTTTTGACAAAGTTACTTTTGTGGACCGAGATGCTCCGTTTCTTTTGCCGGACAGGTTTTACCTCCGGACTTACTTTAAGGCTATGCTGTATTATGCCAGGGTTTACCCCTGGCATATCTTTCGGCGAATAGGCAAATAGATCTTTATTTGTCAGCAGAAAAGATACAAGTTTTTTCTTATCACCTTCGGCCAAGTTTTTCCCTATTCGGGTATTTTGGCCTGGGACAAGTTCCACTTCTTCTATTTCCGTCATCGCGGGATCTTTTGCCTCGCCCTTCTTTGGCGCCTTTGCCTCCATCGTTTGCGCGAAGTTGCTTGCTGGAGCTTTTCGTGCCTTGACGAACACCTTCCTTACCTCGCTCTGATCGATGAAGATTTCCGCGTCTCCATCCTTGGTGGCGAAAGTGACCGTTAAGTACTTAACATCAGGGCGAATGTGCAGATTTCCCTGTGTCTGCCTTCCAAGGATGGCGTTGTACGATGAAGGGACATTCATGACAATGAATCTTGCCATTGTGGAGGCAAATAATTCAGCAGTCCCATCTACCGAAGTTCCTTTCATCATTAAGGGGAGATCGATCCATCCGAGGACGGGCAGTTCGGATGGTCCTACCCCGAAGGTAGGCGAGGTGACGGGCTTGAGGTCGCTGCTAGATATGCCCAAGTTCGGCAGTAAATGCGAAAATAGGACGTCGGCGTTCGATCCATCGTCGAGCAAAACTCTCTTGACGTCCCAGCTTCCTATCCTTGCCATGATCAACAGTGGATCGTCGTGGGGAAAGATGACGGCGGAGCCATCCTTGCGGGCCAGTTTCTTTGTCGGACTCTGATATTCCATGACTGCTATTTCTCTGACCTTTCTCTTTCTTTCCGAGGACGGGAGCCCCGTCGTAATTGTCTGTATTATTCCTGCCGGAGGTGGAGGGCGCCTTTTCGGGCTTCGGTTCTTCCACCTGTCGGAGTCGTAGTCCTTGATGCTCTGAAGCATCTTTGTCTAATGACATGGTGAGTTCCGAGGGAGCTTCCGAGGAGGGAGAACGTCTGACGGAGAGATTCCCCAGGTGGGAAAGTAATTGAAAGGCTAAAAAAAAAAACGTTAGGAGGTCCCCGGGATGTTTTTCCGGGGAGGAGCCTCCGACGCCCAAGTTAGTGTCCTGATAGTGAGTAAAGTAGAAATCCTAAATGGATATAGGATCTGGCCTGTATATGTTTTCTGCTGTGCGAGAGTGCCGATGGAGAGATATCCCTTGCCAAGTCCTGTTTCCCAGTATTTATAGAAGCACCTGGCCCGTTCGGATCCTGACACGTGTGCGGTCGGATTCTTTCTGTGCTTTTTGGGCGTAGGGAACAGGTAGCCGTTTGTAGGCTCCTGGTTTTGTGGCTGAGACGGGACTTGGATGACGTCAGCGTGTCAGGCCGCCGTTTCAGGCAGCGTGTGGGCGATCTGTCAGAGGCTCCTTAAATGCTCATTAAATGCTCATGCCGTACTCCCGAGGTCCTTTGGGCGAGGTCGCCCTTTGGTACGGACGCCCTTCTTCGGGAATCACGCTGGTGGCTCGGGGAGTTCTCTAGCTCGGGAGTTCCGCCTTCGGGGAGAATCTCTCCTGCTTTCAGTAGCTGGTTCTTTTCTCCCGAAGGCGATATGTTCGGTTCCCCGAGGGAGTCAGCAACACATTTAGATAACCTGGCGTTTCAGCCGAAGTACTTACTTCGTCGTGCTCGACTTCGCTTCTGCCGAGGTCGATGGCAATGCTTCTTTCCGAGCTACGTCAGGCTCCCCGAACAAACCTTCGGGGAAGTATATACTGGAAGAGGCGAGAGCCCTTCGGCTATCACAGGCCCCCCTCGAAAAAGCCGAAGTGGAAACTTCGGTTTGTTCGCTTCCTGAGGGCCCCTCTTTGGGCCTTGAGTGTAGTACCTGTTCCGAAGACGGACCTTTCGTCCGAAGACGTAGGCTTTTCTACCATAGCCTGTCTGTTGGTATCTTCGAAGTAACCTGCTTTCCAGCTTTTTAGGTCTGCGCCACATCATGTGTCAGGAATAGGTGTGTCAGTCTGGAACGACGCGCCTAAGGATGAGGGGTGTCGGGACACGCATCCCCCCTTTTGGCGCGATGGTTGACACGTGGCAGCTTGTCATTGGTGGGGATTGTGTTGTAACGGCAGGCGCGCCTTTTTAGGCGCAAAAGAGCAGTTATGGCGACGTTTCGCCTTCGCAGAGCACTTATGACGCCGGTTCGCCTACCTCCCTCGGCCTATATATATGCTCATTTCGTCATTTGTCTCTTTTGCTTTTGCTTTTGCTCTGGTTTTCCTTCTGCTTTCTTCTGCTTTTCGCGGCGGTTCTTTCACCTGAGCTTTTTTCCGGTCACCTTTCACGACGGCGTCTTCACACCTAGATTTCGGCAAAAGATTTGGTGGGTTTTGATTTCCAGAACTCTTTGTTTTTCAAAGTTTTCCCGAAGTTCATTTTTGCCTTTTTCCGAACTCGTTTTTCAGCCAAAAATGCCTATTCCTGAAAGTTGGCACCCTCTTTTGTCCCACCCTTGCTGCACCACTCCTAAAAAATTAGCAAGGTGGAAGAAAAAAATTTTCCTTCCTTCGTACGCTGTTACGAGGTTGCCAAGTTCTGACCATTACAGCTTCTCAAACCATAGTAACGAGATTACCATTTTCCGAGCTCAGCTGAAAGCCGGACTTCGGTTCCCCCCTCCGAAGTTGATTTGCGACTTTTGCCAATTCCATGGCATTGCCGTAAATCAACTTCCTCCGAACTTGTACTGCTATTTCAACGCCTTCCTCTGTATGTGTGGCGTTTTCAAAATAGAACCCCACTTCATCATTTTTATGCAGTACTACAAGCTCTACGTGGTCCCGAAGGGTGGCTTTTACTTCATGCTACCTCGGGGATCCGGGAGCAAAAAGTATATGTTCACCTTCGCCACTAAGGACAGCTGGCGAGGGTGGCAAAAAAAGTTTTTCTTTCTGAAGATGGAGGAGGCCTGGTCGCATGTTCCGACCAAGTGGGCTCAGGGAAGGCTGGAGGATGACGTCGTAGATCCGAGGATACTGTTGACTCCCGAGTTGGCTTCCGTATTCGCGGATTTCGACGGACGTATCCGAGCCGTCGCCGACTGGGGTCCCGAGGTCCCTTCGCGTTCTCTTTACCCCTTCCCCATCAATTGGAGGCTGATGACCGAGGAGGTCCTTCGGGAGCTAGGGGTGGTAAAGGAGCACAAGACGGACCTCGGGATGCCGGCTCCTGCCATCGCTGGGAAGGATTCCTGGCTAGTGCAACTCCTTCGGGAGGAAGTTTCTTTCGAAACTTTTTATGAGAGTAAGTTATTTTCTAGTCTCTTTATTATAACTTTGTTCTGGACTCACGCTGATGTCTTCCTTCTTTTTCAGAAATGGGCGAGGACACTGCCGCCTTCTACAAATCCCTTTTCATCGGTCAATCCGAGAGGGGTGAGCAGACGAAGAAAGCCGTCTCCCGAAGGCGGAAAATGACCAGGGCTGGGCCTTCGGCTAAACGGGCGAAGAAGACTATTCCATCCGTTCAGCGAGAAGCTTCCGAGGAGGCTAGCGAAGAGCCGGAAGCTGCCACCGTCCTGCAGCTCGAGGTTACTGCCGAGGTCCCTCCTCAGAGTCCTACCCCGTCGCAGGCTCTTCTGGACGCCGTGGTAGAGGCCCCTTCTGCCGAAGAACGGCGCAAAAACAAGGGCAAGGGGATCTCTGCCGAGGAGGTCCCAGATCCCAATGATGATGTGGCCGAAGTGCCAGCAGGTTCGTTTTGTGATGTCTTGCCTTAATCCAGCTTTCTGTTTTGAGGTTTACTTGCCTTAATCCAGCTTTCTGTTTTGTCGTGCAGAGGAGTTGCTCACTCCGGGTTGGGCAGCTGAGCATGCAAAGAGGAGAGCCCTTCGGGACGCCCGCATCCCGAAGGGGAAAGTCCCGAATGAGCCTTTCTGGACGTTTACGGAGGACATGAATTTGTACTCCGGAGATTGCCAGCAAATGGCTAAAGAGATCTCGAAAGGGATCCTCACCGAGGCCTCCTTTAAGGCCATTGCCGAGGCTCACCCGGGCGACGATTCTCTTGCCGCGAAGCTTTCCGAACACGCCGCCCAGGTATACTTCGCGCCTATCTTTCTTCCTTGAATTTTTTCTAAGTGTTTGGTTTTCTCTTTGTCTTAACGACCTCGCCTTTATCCTTTTGCAGCTACTGGGGTATGCCGGCTTTCTCAGAGTTCGGGTGGCGAGGCAGACGGCGTTCCGAGCTTCGGCCTTAGAAGCCTTAGAAAAAACTAAGGCCATGTGC